>CM052717.1:1982206-2027546 GCA_028551405.1 Uromys caudimaculatus | reverse complement strand
AGAGAGAGAGAGAGAGAGAGAGAGAGAGAGAGAGAGAGAGAGAGAGAGAGATGGTGGGATGGAGGGAGGGAGAGGGAGGAGAAGAAGAAGGAGGAGGAGGAGGAGGAGGAGGAGGAGGAGGAGGAGGAGGAGGAGGAGGAGGAGGGGAGAAAAGTTAGGCTTTTGAGTCAGGAAAGACCCAGCAGAACCTCATAGCAGCTCTGTCACATCTGTGCTAGGGATGGGAAATTCTGAGAAAGAAAATTACATGATCTCATATAGAGAGTAATTTTTCCTGTTATTTGTTTAGCATAGTTTAAGGCAGACATGTCTCTTTCTTCCTTGGGGAGGTCCTTTGACCAGGAGATGGATCTGCCCAAATAGGTTAACTCTCAAGAGAAGAAACAGTGGCATGTCTCCAGCTAAAGGTAGATTTCATCCTATACTGTAAAATGAGTAACTAATACTCTTATGCCAAACAAGAACAACTGAGTATATAAGGACTATGGGGGGAATTAGAGGCCTTGATGATGAATGGGTAGGATCACTGATGAAGGACAGAGACATTCTAGCAAAGTGGAGGGAATGCAGAGCTTTAGAGAATTTAACATCTTGTCCTCTGTGAAAGCATGATTCTTTCTCTAGGATATTTAGTAAATTAGTAAGCAATAAAAACTGTTTGCTCTGCCTGCAGCTGTAGTCTTCAAAGCTAGCAATCCCCAAACTGCTTGCTTGAAACTTTAAAGCTGCTTAGTTAATGAACAATGGAGCAGCTTGAGGCTGGTAATTGGTAAGCTAAAGACAGGCCAATGGCAGGACAGCTCTTAACTGACCCCAAATTAAAAGGTGAAGCGACAGGGGGAAAAAAGCCATTTCCCATCTGAAACAAACTTTCTGGTCTAAGCCACACAAAGTCACCTTAGCATACAATGAAGTTAAAGTAACAGCTATTTTATTCTGCCTCCTTCTTCAGCTAGTTCCAAAGGTGGAATCCCTGTTGCATAAGAGCAGGCTTGAATTTTGTGCTGAGGAGGTCCTGTTGATCTAATGTTGGTCTGACTGCACCTTAACCCTCAATAAATGCAAGATGAACCAGGACTCAAGTTCGCTTGTCCTGCCCTTGGTTGTCTTCTGGATGCACTGCTCTCATTTCAGCTCAATTGGCATTTTTTTCTCCACCATTGTTTGTTTGTCTAGAGAGCCATCTTTACCTCAGCACAGACATGTTTTGGGAGCTCTTCCATGACACTTTCATGAAGTCATGGTTTAGTCACACTTAGAAATATCAGAAAGGAAAGTTTAGTAGGTTAAGAAGAAGATTCCTAATAGATTCAACATTTGTGGGGAGTCTGGAGGTTTCTGTCAGCAATTAATTTCAAGTGTTTCCCTACTGAAGTTATTCTGTAGCAAGACAGTACTGAAAATGTTTGTGAAGTTTTGGGACTGTAGCTATCAATCAGATTACAGTCTCACATAAAAGTTTTCAGTCAGTTTCTCCACTTTGATCAGGATCAAAAAACCCAAACAGTTGATGCTAATTTTTTTGCTTCTTACACCATAGCAACTGATTCCAAAGGCCTCTCATTGTGAGGGCCTATTGTGTCTTAAAACAAAACAAAATGGAACCAGAAAGAGAGACATTTAACAAGAAAGCAGTATTCTGACCCTCCTTGGACTAAATGCTGTTAATCAAGTTTAAATTTAGCTCCCATGACGCCTCCAAAGAAAAGAAAACAGGAGGGCCTCAGTCACAAGGGAAACAAGCCTCAAGTCAACAAAGGGCAGCCTGAGAAAATAAAGGGTCTTGATGAGACAGGTCTGCCACCCAAAAGCTCATTAGCAATCACTTGCAGCCCCAGGGCTGATTCCCCATGCAGGCCAACACTGTCAACAGCCTGTGGCTCAGTGGCCTGGCTTCCCAGTTGCAGCCCTGGGGACCCCACCTGTGTATACTCTAGACTCCAGACCTTGAGGGGTGAGGACAGCATGGGGGGTGGGGGAGGCAGGAAGCCAGGAAGTGCCACATCTGAAGTGAAGAAAAGCAAAGCTATTGTCCTTATCTCCCTTCTGATAACTCTGGGGAGGATGGTGGTGGGCAGGAGCCTGAAGGAAGTATGACTGTGTCTGTGCTTTCCTTTCCAGTCTTATGACTTTCTAAGGTGTTCCCACTCTGAGGAGGACTCTTCATGTCAATCTATTTTACATGCATGAAGTCAGGATTTATTACTTGAAGGGTTATGTTGGTAAGTTCCTTCAAGAGTTTTCATTTTCTTTTCACAGTAGCAGCAGGATATATGGAGATAGATGGGCACATACTGCTTACAAATAGCGGCAAAGCCCTTCCTCTCCCTTTCATCCTTAGGTCGTTATGAGGATCTTAATCCTTTGTGAACCCCACTAAATGAATTCAGACAAGACACAGAGCAGAGTTTATTACACAACGATATAGGACACTCTCAAGGGTGAGAGTTGACAAGGTCGTTGTGACAACTGTAGAGGAATATGCTGTCAAAGGATGAGAGAGGACAGTGGCTAAAGGGTCCACCGCCCAACCTACATGTTAGGTAGGCTTTATTATACGATATTTAAAAGTTTCTATAAACAAATATTTTCTAGTCTGAAAAAAAAAACGTTTCTATAATAGACAACTTTCCTGAGGCATATTTTCCTGTCCTGCTTAGATTAACTCTTTCTTTTGTTTGTTTGTTTGTTTGTTTTTGCTTTTTTTTTTTTTTTTTTTTTTTTTTTAGACAGGGTTTCTCTGTGTAGCCCTGGCTGTCCTGGAACTCACTCTGTAGACCAGGCTGGCCTCGAACTCAGAAATCCACCTGCCTCTGCCTCCCAAGTGCTGGGATTAAAGTGAAAGACACCCCCCCATACGAGGGGGACCCTCACTCCAGTCTCGGAATAGCGCGGCCCCCCAAGGAACTCACGAGAGACCGTTCTTGCTGCAATCACACGAGGTTTATTTGGGGGACCAGTGCACTGGGGTCGAGCTCGTAACCGATGCAGAGGCAGAGGAGTTCGACTCTGAGCAGCTGAAGTCAGGGGTATTTAAAGGAAAAAACCACAAAGCAAGGAAATTCTATGCATCATGGGAAGGTATAGAATGTTCTAAGTTCACCATAAGGTGGTTGCGATAACAATCCTGTGGTTAGCTACTCCCTGGGACAAAGGATGTAGGTTAGCCATTAGGTGGTTGCAATAACAATCCTGTGATTAGCTATTTCCTGGGACAAAAGATGTAGGTTAGCCATTAGGTGGTTGCAATAACATTCCTGAGGTTAGCTATTCTCTGGGACAATGGGTGTAGGTCCTGGGGTCAGTTCCTGGAGCCGGAGGGATGGCCCCTGGGGTCAGGCCAGGATCATCCGTTTTTCACGGGAAAGCACAGGCAGTGGAATATGGCTATATTATCTCTGGCTTTAATTTTGCTAAGGGGGGGTCTAACTTCCTTATAATGGGCTCGGGTCTTTCATTCCCCACTTCTTCTAGTGGCTAGTTCTAATCTTAGAACTATATCTCTGTATCGTCGTAGACCTGAGTGTCTTGTTCCCCCAGAGCCTGGTACTGTTGCCTTAACATTAGAATCTGTACAGCACTGACTAGTTCTCTAACAAAAGCTACAAGTTTATTAATTAAACAGGGTCCAAGAGTGAGCAAAAGGAGTAAAGTCATCAGAAGTCCTAATAAGGCAGAGAACAGAGTTGTCATCCAGGATGATTTGTTGAACAATCCTACGAACCATCCCTGTCCAGCTTCCCTTTCCCTCTTACGTCTCTCCAGCCTTTCCTTAAGCTTACTCATAGGGTCTCTAATGGCCCCTGAGTGGTCAACATAGAAGCAACATTTTAAGGCTGCACATAATCCACCTTCTTTTAAGAATAGCAAATCTAACCCTCTTCTGTTTTGGAGAACTACTTCTGATAGGAAGGTTAAGGATTCTTCTAAACTGGATATGTAATGGGTGACACCAGCCTGAGCATTCTGGCTCACTTTTCCAGTCATAAATTACCTTACCAAGAATAGGGTGCATATAGTTAGCGGTAACCTTAATGTAGTCCCAGGAGGAAGAAGGATTCCAGTAAGTGTCACCCTGTGGTCTTACAGCCCCAGCTACGGCAGTAGTAATCGGCTCTGCCTCCGCAATTTGAACTTAGGGTGCGGTCTCTGAGTCATGTACACGACACAGATGCAGCTTAAGAGGATCAGCAGTCTTTTCCAATTTCCATTCATCTTGGACCGGCTCCGGGGCTCTCTTAACGTGGGAAGTGTGGATCCAAGCTGAGATGCCTTCAACCTTAACTGCCATGGGGGTGGTCAGGAGCACTAAGTATGGTCCCTTCTAGAGGTTCGAGGTTGCCCACTTGATGGCGCCGGACCAAGACAGCGTCTCCGATCTGGAACTGATGCGGCACGTTGATACTCCCAATCTCATAGGCTCCCTTTATCTGTTCCCAAGCTTGAAGTCTGACCAACTCAAAGGCCTTCAATCGGGCAAACAGGGGTTGAGAAAGAGAAGCATCAGGGTCAAAAACTCCACCTGTCTCAGTAAGTGGTGGTGGTCTCCCACATAAGATCTCATAAGGAGTGAGTTTAAACCTTTCAGGAGTGTTCCAAACTCGGAACAGGGCAAAGGAAAGGAGGACTGTCCTGTCTTTCCCGCCAGTCTCCGAGGCTAATTTTGTCAAGGTCTCTTTTAGAGTTCTGTTCATCCTCTCTATCTGACCTGAGCTCTGGGGTCTATAAGCACAGTGTAGTTTCCAATTAATTCCCAGTTGGGTGGCCAGTCCCTGACTTACCTGGGCAACAAAGGCAGGTCCGTTATCAGACCCAATTACCTTGGGAATTCCAAACCTTGGAAAGATTTCTTCAAGGATCTTCTTAGTCACCACATTGGCAGTCTCAGTTCTGGTAGGGAAGGCTTCCACCCACCCTGAAAAGGTATCTATAAAAACTAGCAAATACTTGTTGCCATATTTGGCTGGCTTAATTTCTGTAAAGTCCACTTCCCAATATGCTCTGGGGCGGTCGCCCCTAAGTCTTTTGCCATGACCATTTATGGAATGTCCTGCATTGGTCAGAGTACATACCTCACATCTTTTGACCACATCTTGTGCCAGATCTGAAAGTCCAATAACATGGTAGTCATAGGACTTCACAATGTCTTTTAATTTCTTTGTTCCTTCGACCACAAAGCTGCTGCCATTGGTATACCAGTTGCAGCCGCTTTACCAGGTATACCAGGCCAGGGCTGATCCTTGAGGTCATTTCGGGTGCCAGTTTCTTCTGCCAGGATGTCACCACAGTGATGAGTAGGCTGGGATTCGTCAGCCTCTGGCAGCAAGGTAGTGGGGTTGAGGACAGCAAGGGGAGCAAAGGTCACTCGCTCAGTCAACAGGAGGCTCTGGTAATGTAACATCTGTGCGTTGGTCATCCAGCGGTCGGGGGACTGTCTGATGATGCTTCGAGAGCGTGGGGCACTATCACAGTGGTCTGTTGCCCCAGGGTGATCTTGTCAGCATCTTTGAGGAGTAGGGCTACTGCAGTGATGGCTTTTAGACAGGTAGGCCACCCACTCGCGACCAGGTCCAGTTTTTTTTTGTTTTTGTTTTGTTTTTTTTTTTTTTTTGACAGATAAGCCACTGGTCTCTTCCAAGGTCCCAGGGTCTGGGTCAGGACCCCTCTCACAACCACAGCCCTTTCATCAAGTCAGGTAGGCTAGGGCAGGCACTGTCAAAAGGGCCTTTTTGATCGTTTCAAAGGCCTTCTGATGGTCTGGAGTTCACATGAATGCTCCCCCCCTCTTTAGTTAGGGGGTACAATGGGGCAGCTAGGGTTGCCCTCCTTCTCTCATCCGTGGTCTTCTGTTGCCCAGGTCCCCTGTCTGTCTAAATCCTGTCTTCTCTTACTACTGCAGCCAAAATCCTAGTCAGATTCCTTTCCTGTCTATGATCCCTCCGGTTCTCTCTTTCCTCTGCTTCCTGCTTCTCCCTTTCCTGCCTTTCTTCCTCAGTCTCTCTTCTATGGAACACCTTCTCTGCCTCCTTAACCAAATCCTGTAAAGACAGGGTCTGCAGTCCTTCTAGACGCTGTAGCTTTCTCTTAATGTCTGATGCTGATTGCCCTATGAAGGCCATGGCTACTGTTGCCTGCTGGCCCTCAGAAGTTGGATCAAAAGGGGTATAACACCTCTAGGCCTCCATCAGACATTCTAGAAACACAGATGGGGGTTCGGCTGGTCCTTGGAGGACCTCTCTTACCTTAGCCAAATTGATGGGGCGTCTGGCAGCCCCTTTGAGACCTGCCACAAGAGCCCAGCGGTAGACTGTCAGCCACTCCCTATCTTCTGCCATGTTGAAGTCCCAAGTAGGGCGGTTCAGGGGAAATCCAGCATCTATCAAATTCAGGAGGTAGGTCGGGGTCCTGTCTACTCCTGGAACATTTTTATGAGCTTCCAGGAGAATCCTCTCTTTCTCTTCAGTAGTAAAGAGAACCTGCAGGAGCTGCTGGCAATCATCCCAAGTAGACTGGTAGGAAAACATTAGGGACTCCACCAGTCCTGTTAGGCTGGCAGGATTGTCTGAAACAGAAGGGTGGTTAGTCTTCCAATTGTAAAGATCAGCAGAGGAGAACGGCCAGCATTGGAGGGGTTGGAGTTGTGGGGGTTCAACTGGGGGCCCGCAGACACGAAGCGGCAACGCCGTGGGTGGAGTCCGGCCCTCCAGGGCCCTGTGCAGGACTCTGGGCGTGCCAACTTCGGGTTCTGGCGGCCGGTCCACCCTCCATACCACCGCTGGCTCCAGGACCGGGCATCTGAGGTAGGACGTAAGGGGGAGGAAGAGGAGTGGGCCATTCGGGCGGCTCCTCGATCTCGGGATAGATCTTAGGAGGAGTCAAAGGCTGATTCTTGGGCGGAGTCACAGGCTTCGGAGTCTCTGCTTTCGGTTTGTGTTCCGATTCTCTGAGAGCCAGGACTCGGGAGCCTGGCTTTCATTTCTGTGCCCAAGGTTTGAGCCATGGAGGAGGATTTCATGCAAGATCCTCCCAGACAAAGACGTAGGGCACCTGGTCTGGGTGGGACTCTAGTCTCTCCTGAAGAACAATAGCCTTAACGGCAAGGATGATAGTTAAGTCAAAAGTGCCCTCTGGAGGCCAGCCAACGTCAAAAGGTGGCCATTCCAAGGAGCAAAAAGTTCACATGGTCCCTTCCTGACCTCAACTGACAAATTATGTGCCCTAACCTTAATCTCAGTCCAGTGTTTCAAAGTCAGACTCAGAGGAGTCGCTATCATCTGTCCCATCGTCAGAGTCACAAGTAAGACAAAACAGAAACAAAAGACACACAGACAAAGACTGACAAGTGCCTGTTTCCACCGAGACAGGCAAGACCAATCCAGAAAATCAGATGGCCGGGAGGGCGTATAGTCTCTCCACTCTAGAAGAACTACCGTATCCCCCTCGGCACCCAGATGGAAGTCACCCAGGCATCCCTGGGGCTCCCCCCAGACCTCCTGGAACATCTCCCAGGGCGACAGTCGGTGATCCCCAAGCCCGTCGGCCAATCATGCCCCCAGGCTCTACCTGAGATTGGGAGATCGTTGTCCCCTCACGGAGGCGCGAGCGACTGCAAACCAGACTGCGCGCAAACCGAAAATACAGATTCAGACTAGACTCTAGCCAGCATAGACAACAAAAATACAGACAGAATCTCACCTCCAACTTGGTCTTCGGAGTCGAGGGTGGTCGCAAATCCCAGACAAGCCCCCACTTGAAAGACCCCCCCCCATACGAGGGGGACCCTCACTCCAGTCTCGGGATAGCGAGACCCCCCAAGGAACTCACGAGAGACCGTTCTTGCTGCAAGCACATGAGGTTTATTTGGGGAACCAGTGCACTGGGGTCGAGCTCGTATCCTACGCAGAGGCAGAGGAGTTCGACCCTGAGCAGCTGAAGTCAGGGGTATTTAAAGAAAAAAACCACAAAGCAAGGAAATTCTATGTGTCATGGGAAGGTATAGAAGGTTCTAAGTTCACCGTAAGGTGGTTGTGATAACATTCCTGCGGTTAGCTATTTCCTGGGACAAAGGGTGTATGTAGGTCCTGGGGTCAGTTCCTAGAGCCGGAGGGACGGCCCTGGGGGTCAGGCCAGGATCATCCATTTTTCACAGGAAAGCATAGGCAGTGGAATATGGCTATATTATCTCTGGCTTTAATTTTGCTAAGGGGGGGGTCTAACTTCCTTATAATGGGCTCGGGTCTTTCAAAAGGCGTGTGCCACCACTGCCCAGCTTAGATTAACTCTTAAGCAACAAGACAAGACAATCCCTTTTTTTTTTTTTTTTTTTACTAGAAAACCTCTGATGAGAACATAATTTTTATTATCTTTTGACCCAGTTTGAAAGACCCTACTCATGGTGAGACATAAAACTCAGTTTCCACACCTTGTCTTATGAGGAAGAGGTTGATGCCCAGTGACATTAAAGACTGATATTTTTGTTCTTTTTTAACAATTTATCCTTTGAAATTTTATACATATATAAATACATTCTGCTCATGATTATATCTGCCCCCTCTACTTTATCTTCCTCTTGCCCCACCAACTTTCTCTCCCTTCCTTCTGCCAAGTCCCTCATCCCACTTCTTATACCTTGTTCGTTTTGCTTTGTGCCCTCCTGCATGTAAGGAGTCCAATCTCATTTGAGGCTATATCCATTGGAGCGTGAATAATTCACCAGTGTATACATCACCAAGGACATTAGATTCCTATTTGCCCACAGCGGTAGACTTCCATTAGCATGTCTGAATGGGGAAGGGCCCCATGAGCCCCTCCTCTATTTGTGACTGAATGTTTTCAGGGTCAGTCTTGTTCATGAATGCCACAGTCAGGTGGACATTAGGACAGTGGTTCATAGTCCTTCTCACATTGTCAAAGCTCTTACATATTTTTCTACTCCCTCTTCCACACTATTTCCTGAGCCTTGGAGGGGATGATATGGGTGTCCCATTTAAGGCTTAATACTCAGAAGTCACTTGTGATCAACACCAAGACCAGCTTTATTTTGATGCTAAAGGATCTACAATTAAAACTTAAATTCAAATTTTTAAGGGTCAAGCAGGGATAAAACTTTAAGATCCCAATCTTATAAAAAGCTAATAGCTTGTAAACTGTAATCAACACATGCAAGTTAATGGTCAGTCACCTTATAAATGATCAAATTCATTAATGTGCTCACAAACTATGCTGTAAGGACAAATGTAACTCAACTACAGGGACAAGCTTCTGTGTATGTTGTCAAGGTTAAGCCAAAGGAAAGTAAATAAAACAAGAAAGGTTTAAAAAAAAAATCAGGTACACTTAATATGTTACATGATTGTCCTCAAACCCTTCAGAGAGCTCTGCAACTATGACTTTTAAAGTGTTGAATGAAAACAGTTTCCCTGACAGACAGAAGTAGCAGATTCTGGTAGCACCAGCTGAGGCAGCAAATGTACACCTGGAGCTTGCTTCTGGTATAGTAACACTGACCCCTGGTCTAAGAGTTGCCCCATGCCTCACCTACTACCAGAGATCTGCCCCTTTTGGACACTGTTGGGCTGTGTAAGACTCTTGGGGAAACTTAACTTACCAGAGATCCGCCGGGTAAACACATGGAGTTGGGGATTGATGCAAAATGCAAGAGGAATTTATTAATTCAGCATGCTGAGGTCGCTCTGCATACCAAGATGGGAGAACAATGACTTGGAGCCTGTTCATGGACCTTATATACAGATTTTAGAGCAGCCGCCATTAGGCACAATGTGATTGGGAGAACAGTTTGACTTTTAAACTGATTGGTCTTTAGGGAATGAGTTAGCAGGGGCTTAATCAGCCCCTCCCTTCCAGCCTACATGCTCTCTATCCCGTTTCTTCCAGGAGGGGAGGGATGCCCATGTGCTCGGAGGTAGGGAGCACCCTGGTGGAATATCTCAAAGTTCCCGAGCTGACTTCTCAGTTGACTGCCCTATTCTGCCTTCCCAAGTTCTTCACAGGAATATCTCTGAGATCTTCTAGGTTTGGTAGTCAAAGACTGATGCTGTCTTGTATGGCAGCTAGAAGATGTAATGCCATTCTGTGTGGTGGTGGAGAACTGCAGTTGAAACAAAGCCATTGAGATCACTATGGAGGAGCCCAGGCTGACTATCCAGGTAGCAAGTAAGTCTCAGCCATTCTAAATTGGTACTGAGTGTTGCGTTTTATAATACAGAAGCATAGGGGCGGCAGTCCCTGCCAAGGTGACCCCCTGAACAGCCAAGCCATTCGACAGGCCTAATATAAAAGGGAGTTTATTTGGGACCTGGAGGATAGGATAGAGACAAAGGAGGGAGGGTACAGGAAAGGACAGAAAGAGGAGAGAGGAAGAGCGAAAGAAGGGAAGAGGCTGGTTAGGGACATATAAGAGAGAGAGAGAGAGAGAGAGAGAGAGAGAGAGAGAGAGAGAGAGAGAGAGAGAGAGGATAGAAGATGGAGAGTCCTTGTATATGTGAGCAGGCTCATACCCGGCTGTTGCTAACTTTGGGCAGAGCCTAGAGGAAATGTTAACACTGAGCCCATTTGGTTTATACTTCCTATTTAAATTTATCCTCCTCAGATTTTTGTGATGGCATTGATGGTGAGTTCTAGCTTCATGATGCAGTTTAGTAGCAGCAAGTCTACCTTAGCCAGCTCCTCCCCCAAAGATTGTGGCTTGCCTGATCAGTTCATTTTATATGTGAAAAGCAGGCCTTGCTTTTCTTAGCTCTCCTAGGTCACCTGCTGAGAAACACAAATCTACAGACAGGTTGGCCTTGCTGATAGTTTGAGAAAGATAAGCTCCCTAAACAGATTTCAGTAAAATATAAACCCAAGCTATCATGCTGCTATTACCAAAAATTTGATTTTTATTATTCCTTTATTTAAAAGAACTTACTTTTCAATGATTGCTCTCAGTAATCAAGAACTCATATCTCATGGTAAATGATTGGATGATTCCAGAAAAAAGGAAAAGAAAAAGTTTAAAGTTTATGTAAGGTGTGAAGGTCTGAGAAAGTGATTTAAGGTGTGTAAAAATATAAGACTTGAAGATGATGCATAATGTTAAGACCTCAAATTTCAGAATTTTAACATAGTAATCTATGGGGTTCTGATAAACAATTAGTCTACCTTTGACAAAGCACTGGATACTATTACCATAGTCACAGGCTCAAAATTTTTGAATTTCCTTTGTTTGCCTTCTAAATATAAACTTAAAGTGTTTCTCTTCCCTGTCATGAAACTTCTGTCTTGTTATAAATGGGTGCTTATGCTTCTATCATGTTGATGACTTTTTAGGCTTGGTTTTGCTATGACTCAAAGATGTGAGTCTACTCTGGCTGACTACAGACACTTGTCAACTGCCTTTTCTATAGTGAGAGTTTCAGTGCAGATTACAAACATAGGTCATGCTAATACCATTTGACCCTAGTCTATATTTGTTACAGTGGATTTATACTCGGCTGAGAGACATGCCATCCAGGATTAACTGCAGCCTGCACCTTGCCAGCCCCAGTGGTCCTCCAGAGCCTTGGACTTGACAAAAGCATTATGTGAACCAGTCCTGCTAATGTGATTGCTCCCTGTCTCTTCAGGCTTGATCAGCAAACCAGATGCTTCTGATGAAATTTACCCAATTTCCTGCCGTTGTCTGATGCTCTTCCACCTCCCTGCTTTTGCCCTACAGTCCAGCCTTCCTAGGCATACAATGACACCCCAATTTCAACTGTGAAGCAGTTAGAGATTATGTCACTCCTTATCATCAATAAAAGTCTGGAATGTTAGTTCTCACAGGCAGTCCACAAATCCAGAAATGAGCTCAAGGTGAACTATAGAAGGATTTCTGGTAGTTAGATAAAAGCCAGCATTCGTCAAGAATGTATGAAACAGGTTTTCTGCCCCACCCCCAAAGAAGTCATGCTCTCTATTGACACATACTTGTGGTGCCTATCAGCATATCAAAGCTCATGCAAGTCTCCAGGGTCCTTCAGTATCATAAGTGCCTTTTACATATCTCCGAGATCATACTAGCATCCTAGTGCTTCTCACTTGCTTGACCCTAACTCCCTCCAGCTCACGGTATTCTCTCCATGAAACTACTCATTTTTTTTTTTTTTAAACATTGGAGTTTGTTTTATTGCATGCATAAGAAAAAGAAGCCTTGAAAACCGTAAGGCATCATGCAATCACCGATAAGTGGATTTTAACTGTACACAAAATAGGCAATCTAAAATTGAAAAACTATTTCCAAAAAGTACATAAAAGCTTCACATGATGAGCTTTTAAATATGGTTTATATTTGTAGTTTCACACCATTAAAAAGTGCTTCAAATGTACAGATGGGAAGCTGACCTTTATAAACGGTGATGAGTTGATGTGGGGTTAGAAACTGTAAAAATTATCTGGGTGGAATTAGAAAGCTAACATTGTGATATTCAAACTTGAATCAGTTTGCAATTCCCACTCAGGTAGATAGATTAATAATCTAAAAATACCTGTTCTGAAACCAACAAAAGTCTATTGAATTCAAGTTATGCACGTTGGAGGATGGATCTATGAGGGCTGAAGTGTGTGGGCCCCCGCTGCTAATCGCTGCTAGGCGCCATCCAGCGGAAGTCTTCTCCATACTCCTGCCTTTTTAGCACACTTCCAGAGGCCGGGCATTCAGCTCCTTCAGTGACACACTGCCCTTTCCTGTTGTCTGACCATATAAACCAAACATCTCTCGTAACCTCTCTTTACTGATGGCTTCAGGTCTGTCGATCTTGTTTCCAAGAATCAAGATAGGCACGTTGGCAATGGTTTCATCTGTCATTAGTGAATCAAGTTCTTCTTTTGATTTTAACAGCCTTTCATGGTCAAGAAATACAATGCCATTGATAGCAGGAAGGTAGTTTTTCCATACTCTTCGGGCTTGCACGTGCTCACCCAGATCAAAAGTTGTAAACGTCATGCGGGCAATAGTAAGCCGGCAATAGTAAGCGCTTCTGAAGTGGGATGTAGTATTGGGATGTGCTGGCCAAGCCTGTCATCTTTCAGCATGTGTAGCAACGTTGTTTTCCCGGCATTATCCAATCCAAGAAATACTAGTTTACCAGTTTTTTTTTTTTTTTTATACAGTCCTAGAAACTGCAGCACAGTGCTGAAACCACTGTAAATCCAGTCCAATATGAAGGCCATATCTAGATCTATAGGGTCTGTGACTCCAGAGAACGCAACCCTGCTCTGTGCCCGTCCTACACGCTGCTCCGAGCTGGCTGTGCAAAGCGCTATGGCTGCCCGCTACTCATCTTTATAACTCAGCTTCTCTTGCTATTGCCTCTCTTGCAATCCTCTCTCTTGCTTCCCCTTGCTATCTTCTTGCTTCTCTCTCTGGCTATGTTGTCCTCTATCTCATGCTATCTAAGTATATTTACTATTTTCTCCCAATCTCTGACTTCCCCGGCCCTGGCCGTGTCTAGCCCATTTCTTTTCCTCTCTGCGATAGATTCTTTCAGATGCCTCTGAATATTTTCTCTCTTTTATCCACAATAAAAATTTCCCCTAATAATGGAGTGGTCATGTCAGCAATTTCTCTGCCATGCCCCCTAACATATAGCCTCAATCCAGAAAAACCACAGATAGAGACCCATAATAGCAGTCTGTTTTCTGGGATCCAAACTTGTAATACAGTAGCTCTGATAAGCCATAGTCTATGAATCTATAATAAACTCTTTTCTAAAAACTTAGTCTCCAGTTGTGCTTAATTCAGTATTTGTGGTCACAAGACAAAGGAAACAGAAGTCACTGACCAGGGAATCCTGGCTGATTGTTTTGATTTTCTTGTAGGACCTAGCCTACAAGCTATTGTCCCCCGAAGCAAGAAACCCTCAAGTTCTCAAGTTCTTTGCCTTGTGCCACTTTTTACTAGCAGTAGTCTATGAATATAAACATAGCTATTTAGTAGAAAGTTTGACAACATGTCTTTTTAGCCAAAAAAAGTAGTAGGTTTACCTCCAGAGCCTATAACCTGTCCAGTCATGTGCCTTAGGCCTACAACACCAGGTATGAACTCCCTTCTAAGACTGATACACAGATTCATTCAGAAATCAGTTGGTTGTTGCTTTAATAGTCAAGCCACCATTATACCAATAAGTACCTCTTGGCTGGCAAGTTGATATCCTAATGTAATTTGTAATGTCCAAAGCTATGAAAGAACATTACTAAATTTTCTTCCCTAGATGCCTGCTTCCAAGACTATGAAGTGTTAGCCAGCAGAGTTTCCAGCTCAGATAATGAATGGTTTCTTTTCATTATACAACTAAAGTATGTGGTATCTTCAATAGCAGTGCCCTACCATACAGTTCCGGTGGGCCAGTATGTGTAGTGGCCATCATCTGTGTAGTTTTGGAGGCCTCTTGAACCATTGCATCCAACAGATCATAGGGGGGGTATCTCATATCTAGCACTGAGGCATAGTTCAGAAACTATCTCAGTTTAGGTGTCTATTGCTGTGATTAAATGTCATGGAAAAAGTTTCTTTTGCTTATACATCTGGGCAATGGTCCATCACTGAAGGAATCCAGGACAGAAACTCAAACAGGGCAGGAATCTGGAGGCAGGAGCTGATGCAGAAGCCATGGAGGGTGATGTTTACTGGTTTTCTCCTTATGGTTTGTCCATGGTTTACGCTAATGCAGTCTCCTTGCAACCTTAATATCCAACTTCCATCAAAGGAGAAAATCAAGTAGCACTCTTCTAGAGACACACACAGTCAAGAAAACACCACCTACACCATCCCTATTGTGGTCTTTACTCATAGGTCACACATATTGCTCCCCATGTGCTATACATGTGCTTCATTTTCTAAATATAACTCTTTCTTACTGGCCTGTTGCATACACCTATATATTCTGTTGGAAAAAAATCCAAAGGACCTGCACAGAAAAGGTCTGTCTTGAATAACAGCTCCTCTAGCATGTCTTTGGGAAGCACTGCTTTGGACTATGGACAGCTCTAACTCAAGGTAAATTATGAATTGGAAACATTATGTGTCAACCCACCCATAGCCAACAAGGCTGTCTCCACAAATTGAAGGACATTCCAAAGACTTACATGGGAAATCAGGTGACTCCCATAGTTTACCAGGCATCTGAGCTCAAGATTAGAGCAAACAAAGCACTTGCAGTTTTTTTATTACTAAAGCAATCAAAACACGAGGTAACAGTTACCATTAAGCAAATACAAATACAGGGAGGGAATACCCCTGGTGTTGCATCTTATCATCTTGGGTCATGTGAAAAGAGCCAAGCATATTCCTCCTGAGCCTTATTCTTTGTCACAGAATTAATGTGGACATACCAGAGCTCTCCCTCATGTCCTTATTTTCAAGTACATCTACTTATCACAGTTTATGCAATTCTTTCTAGAAGGCCACCTCAAGGGAAGACCACTCTGCACTCTGCTCCATCCATAGCTCACAGTAAGTTCACAGCTTTCTTACACAGGTTCCCACACTGTACTACTTGACATCGGCCTGTCTTGAATTCCATCACTATTATATCTCCTTTCTATGAGTTTGTTTTTCTAAAGATAGAAACTGATGGGTTTGTGACCTGGCACAAAGGTCCTCTTTCTGCACAGTTTACCAGAAATTACTTAACATTTAATCACCTATTTATTCATTCAACAAATATATAGAGATAGAACATTACAAAAAAAAAAAAAAACATTGTCCACTTTACTTGAGGTAAAAGAATTAAAAAAGGGATGAACAGGTACTGTTTCCTGGGTCAGGAAGCAAATAGACTCCCTTCTTTCATTTGTTTTACATCATAAAATAAT
Source organism: Uromys caudimaculatus (assembly GCA_028551405.1). Classification (NCBI taxonomy): domain Eukaryota; kingdom Metazoa; phylum Chordata; class Mammalia; order Rodentia; family Muridae; genus Uromys; species Uromys caudimaculatus. Next base: position 2,011,694 of record CM052717.1, on the reverse strand, counting down.
GCTTAGCTTGTTCATTTAATTTCCTAAATGCAAGTCCAGGACCTATCCTCATTCCCATTGGGATAATGTTAGCAACAAAATTTCGGTGAGCGATGCACGCTGTACAACTCAGCTTTGAAAAGTTACGCGCGACGCATCCAACAATGTGGTACCTAACGCAATTATTCAGTGAGACATTAGTCTATGTAATTTTTGAGTACTAGCATTACAAATGCACACCATCATATCCAATTTGTGTGGTGTTGGGATTTGAACCCAAGAATTCATGTGCGCTGGGCAAGCATTATACCAAATGTGCCATATCCCAGCCAGGTGCCTGGTGTTCTGTCAGAATGATATAAAATATAACCAGTACAGGGAAGCATAGCTCCCATAGGTTATTTAGCATGGATTTATATAACCTAAGGGCTAATAAAAGAAAAAGAAACAGAAACTGCATCTATATTTCATATACACTTGAGTAACACTCAATGAATGAGAAGTTTCCCAAGAGATGGCTTTGGATTTCAATGTCTAAAGCATCTTCAACAAAAAATAGAACAATTTTAGAAATGTCAGTGGAAAAGTATTTTGAGCCTCTGTGGGAGGTAACTTGGGGCAAGATAAATAAATGGCAAGCAAAGGCTTATTAGTAACATTGGTTAACTTAGATACTCTGCCATTGCCTCCAGGTCAAATGAGGATCCAAATTTTTCCTTGAGTCTTCTGGTGAGGGAAGCCGGCAGGATACTTTTTATTTTATAAAAAGCAGTCACTGAGGGGAGAAAGATTTTTCATTTTTGCTTTATCTTAATTGTCCTCGTCCTAAATGGCACTTGGACACATGCAGAAATCTTAAAATACCTCAAGGTATCACATTCTAGTCTCTCCCGAGTACTCAAAAGTTTCACTCTTCCTTCCAGTTCCTCCACTTCTGCCTTTGACAGTAGACACTGTTGCCAATGAACCGTACAACTTTTCAGATGTAAACTAATTCAGTTACATAAAATATACTATCTTTCTAGATATACAAATTGTTTTTCCTTTGTCTTTCTCCCCTCCTAATTGTAAATCACAAAAATTAATCTGTAAGCCCCACCTACCCAAGAACCAGGTAACTTCCTGGAATGCTGGGAGTTGTAGTTGTAAGCTCCACTTACCCAAGAACCAGGTAACTTCCTGGAATGCTGGGAAATGTGGCTCTTTGAAAATAACGAGGCCAAATGGGAAAATACAGAGCCTTTATGGGTTTGTTCTTAAATATTTCCTACGTCACCATTCCACTGAGAACTCCAAGGAGTGGTCCTGATGAAAATCTATCTGATCAATATTTAATTAAAGCTTGTATCAAATTTGGCTCAAATGGTGAGATGAATTTTTACTTGTCTATTTACTTAAAGTCTATTCAGGCTAACAGAGACTGATTTAAAAAAGTATGTCTAACCTTCTTGTTTTTTGCTAACATTGTTAAGCTGTAGCTATTTTGATAAATGGTTATATTTGTGAAACTGCTATATTCTATAATGATGTACTATGTAAAGACCAGAAAAGTAAAGTTACCAGCCTCTTTATGGACTCTATTCACAAAAAAGAGTTTCAATTCAACAACTGTTACTTGCATTATCAGCTACTAAAGATGATTAAGCATTAATATGTTTAGAACTGTACTTGTAGTCATGCTAAGTGCTAATGCAATAAATTTCAGGAAAATGCTTTAGTTAGCTTTCTGTGGTATGTTTTCAAGGTATAGCCTAAAAGAAATAACTAAACACAAGAAAGTGTTGTTTAACATAGATATACTTAGTAGATAATGGTCCTTAAACTTGTTAGTAGAGATCTACTGAATATGGTGTTTAAGATGTTTAAACTTACTATGACAAAGACTCCAAGATCTTAGCAGTGACCCCCACGCTCTCCAAGAAAATAATGAGTGGGGTACACCAACAATAACCTGGATTGTGGTAATGCTAACCACTCGACAGACTGCTCCAATGCCTCACCTGCTGCTAGGACCCAGCCCAAACTCTTCACAAGCAGGACACTGGAGAACTGATTGCCCCACTTTGCCTAGACAAAGTAAGGTCAGTCCCCCATCCATGTTCCTCCTCCATAGGAAAGCTTCTCATTTGTGGACCTGGGTAGCTGAAGACTGATTCTACCCTGGGACCTTTACCCCCAAGACCATGGAGAGCATGGGAGTCTACGACAACTGTCTAGGTAATAGACTATGGACTAGTCTCTGTCATTTTAATTTCTCTATGTCTAGGTAATGCACTATGGACTAGTCTCTATCATTTAAATTATACTTCCTGCTATAATATATCCTTCACAGATCACTGATGGTGTGGACCACTAGACCAACTGTAGCTTTGGCAGATTGGTGGCAGCATGCAGCCAGCTCCTTCCCCCAAGGTTGCAGCCACCTTGTTAGTTCATTAATCACCTCATCTAAAGCTACTAGGTCCCTTGTTTAAAAAGACATTCAGGTTGGATTTGCCAACAGGATTTATATGAAAGGATAAGTAGGTTTCAGGTATAACATTTCTCTAAAGGAACATGCTTTGCAATGACTGTTCTCAGTAATAACTATTTGTGTCTCTCATAAATGATTAAAGAAAAAGAAAAAAGGGTTGAAGTCCATACAAGTTCTGAGGTATTTAAAGGCAAGAGGATGTAAAAACCTAAATAAATTCTGAGGGTCTCAAAAAATGATTAGAGGTATTGTACTGGCTGGTTTTGTGTGTCAACTTGACACAAGATGGAGTTATCACAGAGAAGGGAGCTTCAGGTAAGGAATTTCCTCCACGAGATCCAGCTGTAAGGCATTTTCTTAATTAGTGATCAAAGGGGGAGGGCCCATTGTGGGTGGTGCCATCCCTGGGCTGGTAGTCTTGGGTTCTATAAGAAAGCAAACTCAGCAAGCTAGGGGAAGCAAGCCAGTAAGAAACATCCCTCCGTGGTGTCTGCATCAGCTCCTGCTTCCTGACCTGCTTGAGTTCCAGTCCTGACTTCCTTTAGTGATGAACAGCAGCATGGAAGTGTGAGCTGAATAAACCCTTTCCTCCCCAACTTGCATCTTGGGCATGATGTTTGTGTAGGAATAGAAATCCAGACTAAGACAGGTATATAAAAGTGGGAAATGTTTAAAATTTCTTCCCCTTCTATTCTGTTGTTTAGACTAAGATTTCACAAGTCGACTTTTAACATTGATCATTGGAGTTCCAATAAGCTGTTAGAGCACTGACTATTCAATCACAAGCTCAAGAGTCAATTTTTTTGGTTGTCTTCTAAATATAGACATAAAGATACTTCATATCTTTACTTCACATCTTTACTGTATACTATTAAGGCACACATACTTTTTCATATCATCATAATTGTTCAGCAGTTGATGCTCTATTCATCATAACTTGTTTATCAGCTCTCTACCTAATGTTTTTTTTTTTTTTTTTAGCAGCCCAAAATGACAATTGCCTAAACTAATTGTTTCCTGAAGGGTTGCAAAATGGTAGTATTCTAGTTTTAGCACTGTTTCTGCTCTTATAGCCGAGAATCTATGAAAAAAAATTTAATCTGGTTACCTGAAAGTACAATTCGTGCTTGATAGTGCTCTTTACATTTCCAAGTACTAGAGTAGCACATCAGTCAGTTCCCTGACACTGTTTTGGATTGCAATTTCTCTTGTATAAAGAAAATACTAATTTCTCATTGAACAACTGGGGGTTACAGAAATATCTGATTCTATATATGGGGAAAGAATTACAGATAAGTGTTGTGGGAAATAATAAAAAAGCACCAGCAGGCTTCCCGTGCTACTGCCGGCAACTCTCTGCCCAGGCGGCCTGGCCAGCCATGCACTGACTTTGAGATTTATATATTACAGAATATACAGCCTTTGTGAGTCTCATCATCCACATATTGAACTGACCTGCTTGAACTCCTGATGTCTTGGACTTTCAGCCAGATCCAGTCAGAACACAGGCATCAGAGACTAAATCAATTGTTGGTGTGGCCTTAAGGCCAACCAACTCCCCCATTTTCCCTCCCACACTCTCTTCAAAAATATTTCAACACGCATATTTAGCTGGAAGAAGTTATGAAGTGTTGTCATCTCAGTTCCCTGGAGGTGGTTATTATAGGTTGTCTTTCTAGGGAATTTAGAAATGGTTATAATTGGAACAGGGAGGACACAGCTAGAATTGATTGTGTAGCCATATCTCTACTTGTAGAAATCTTTATAATTGTTACTAAGTTGAAGTCATAATCTCTTATTGTGGTACATAATTTATTTTGATACAGAACCAAGGGTTTCATTGGTATAAATTTCTATTCATACAAAATTTTTAAAAATACAGAGCTTAGACCAGTCCTTCTATAACTGTTATTATAAACTGATCTGAGATGATTAATCCTGTGAGTTAAGGGCCAAATATCAAATTCATGGCTCTGAGTTTATTGTTAGGGTGTTTTCTAGGTATTTAATTAGAAATAGCTGGGAGTAGTTAACGGAGAACAGTCCAAATTATTTTACATAGATAGCTGGTTTTCAAAAACATCAGAAATCCATAGAATGTGACATTTAATGTTATTTATTCACTTGTTGTTGAGACAAATCTGCTCCTAATAGCTTCCCATTCATGGATTCAAAGAAGCAACTGAGCATCTTACTTCCAGGTGAGGCTGTACTTTGTGGCTAGATGGCCACTGGGCAGAAATTACCTTTCTCTCCTGCAGACCTGTACTGTTCTTGAAAGGACACAATTTACAGGTTAGAACAGCTTAGTTCTGCTGAGATAGAATAGGCTCATCCTTAATAATTCCTGTTTCTCAAAGGTCTGTCAGATGATGCTGGGCCAGAAGGCTGAAGCTGATGCTCCAACTTCCTAACTTACTCGGGCTGTATAGGTAGGCAGCTGTCTCTACAATTTAACTCAGTTCTGGAAGCTGTGTTAGGCTTCCTATATATTGTGGCAAGAATTTCCCTGTCCAATATATTTAAGTATTAGTGCAGCAGGAGGCCTATGATTGGACAGGGAAAAGGGAGGCAGAGCTAAGAGTTGCAGAGAGAGAGAGAGAGAGAGAGAGAGAGAGAGAGAGAGAGAGAGAGAGAGAGAGAGAGAGATATGGAGGGGGAGAAGAAGGAAGGCCAAGATGGAGGCAGACATGAACCAGCGTGGCTTTAACCAGCCACAGGTAGTTATGATATCATAAAGGTTAGAATATTGGGATAATTTGTCTAGTCTAGGTGGGCAGTTTATACCTTTATTAATTGGCGTTGATATTATGTGTGGGCATCTTGTGTATTGAGAATTTATTGATATTTAAATCTGACTGGTTAACTATAAGCTTTAAGAGTTTTGATTTTACCAGGTTACTGGGTATTGTGATATCTAACTGTGAGGTTGGCAGTTCTATTTGGTTACTGGAATGTAGGACCACCGACTACAGGGATTTATGGCTGAGAAAGAACTAACAGCTCTAGGGACAAGTGAACCAGAGCTAGGAACACAGCAATCAGGTGCTGTGGAGGCAAGCTAGAGAGAGTAGCCCGGTGGAGCCAGCGATTGGACTGAGGTGGCCTGCCAGTGCTGGGCTTAGTGCGGGAACAAGCTGACTTGGTTTTTTATTAATTCCTGCTACATATATTTTCAGTTGGATGTTGGTCATTCTCAGATTTCTGGTGGGATTGAAAAACTACTTATAGTCTCTTAGCCAACCCAGGCTATTTACTTTGAGAGGACAAATCTGAGAAGATGGTTTTCAGATGGTATACAATCTAAAGCCAGGACATAAGTCAGATGTAGAATTATAAGTCTTTTTTAAGTTAAGATGGATGATAATGTTCTGTTTTTTTGTTTTTTGTTTTTTTGACAAAAAAGATGGACTGGGTGTTAGGTCTATCTTGTACTTTATAAATTACAAAATGGTATTAGTTGTGCTTTATATTTAAGAGAAAGGTTTTGGTTTTTATTAGAACAGAAAGGGGGAAGTGTTGTGGATGGGCCTAGTGCTGTTTGTATTTTGATGCTAATTCTACTCTCCTGGGAGGGGCTGAAGACAAGGAGTGATTTCTTGTGAACCAATCCCCTAATAAATAAAGGAGCCAATCACTGGGCAAGTAGAGGGGACTTCCAGGTTGGACGGAGGAAGAGAAGAAGGAGGAGAGAGTTAGAGACTTTTGGAATGGGGATAGCGTAAGGGCAAGATGTAGCTGCTAGAGTTTCCCCGGTATCATGGTGGATCTGCAAGGATTCACCAATGGAGGAATCAGATTTAATAAGGCTTACAAGATTATGTTTTAGTTGTTACACCCAGAGATTGAGTTACCATTGTTTCTGGGCTAAGTTTATGTGATGTTTTTCTTCTCACGGGGACTCAACTGGGTTCAAGAGAGAAAGGTATGGCAGCAAAGCATGGGTTTGCCTGATGTGCACCACAAAGGCCATGGGGGCTTTGAAGCATGGGGCTGGTGTGGAAGTGACCCACCAGTGGGAACCTATGGAGCTGGGTGGAGAGATTGTGGAGCTCTGAGTCAGAGTCTCCACAAGATAAAACAGGTAGGCCATTGCCCGCCAGTGCGTCATCTGGAGGTAAGCTGCTCAACTGCTTCTTTGAATCCACAAATTGGAAGCTGTTAGGAGCAGATTTGTCTCAACAACAAGTGAATAAATAACATTAAATGTCACATTCTGTGGAATTCTGATGTTTTTGAAAACCAACTATCTCTGTAAAGTAATCTGGACTTTTGTCTGTTAATTACTCTCAGCTATTTCTAATTAAAATCTTGAAAACACCCTAACAATAAACTCAAATCCATGAATTTGCTATTTGGCCCTTAGCAGGCTTAATTATCTCAGAACAGTTTACAATAACAGTTATAGAAGGACTGGGTTCAAGCCCTGTACTTTTAAAATATTTGTATCAATAGATGAAATTTATATCAATTGAAAACTTATTTTGCATCAAAATAAATTCTGTACCAAAATAAGAAATTATGACTTCAACTTAGTAACAAATATAAAGATTTCTACCAATAGAGATTATGGCTATACAATCAATTCTAGCTATTTTCTCCCTGTTTCAATTATGATCATTTCTAAATTCCCTAGAAAGACAACATATAATAACCACCTCCAGCCCCAAAGCCCAGGGAACAGGGATGACGACTCTCCATAACTTCTTCAAGCTGAATATGAGCGTTGAGATATTTTTGAAGGGGAGGGGGGGAGAGTAGGGAAAATAGGGGAGTGGGTTGGCCTTAAGAAGGCCACACCAATGATTATTAAAGTCTCTGATGCCTGTGTCCTGACTGGATATGGCTGAAACTCCAAGACATCAGGAGTTCAAGCAGGTCAGTTCAGCATATCTGATGAGGAGACTCAGCAAGGCTGTGTATTCTGTAATATACAAATCTCAAAACAAAATTTTAGCATCACCAAGATAACTTTTTTGTTTGATTTTCTGGAATCTAGTTCTCTGGGAGTCTCCCTCTATCAAATCTTACCCATATTACTCTGGAAGGTGTATAGACACTAATCATGTTTTCTAAAAATGCAAAGACAAAACCTTTCTCCCAAATCTGCATATCCTTGAGCCAGTAACCAGAAAAACCTTTATATTGACCTCTCTCCCAGAGGAATAATATAACCACAAAATACACAATCACACCCATTTTAAAAATTAAAACAATTGATTCACACTTCTATCTATACCTGCTGATAAGCAGGCAGCTAGTCAAAGCATGATTTAAACCCAGAATTCCTATGGAGCCCATGTTACACAGAATTTGAGTATCCTGTAAGACAATATATATATATTGTTATTATATATATATTGTTTTATATATATATATATGTCTATTATATATATTTTTTATGCCATCTTTCTGTTCGGCTCTCTGCCTAGAACAGCCATCTTGTTATACCAATTATCTGTTGATCTCTCTACCTGGAGCCACACACATTAATTAATACCTGATATACTATCTATCTGTTTGTCTCTATACATGGAGCCACAGACATTAATAATTAATACCTGATCAAAGCAGGCAATTATTATCACTGCACTCTCTACTCTAGAGTCAGTGACTAATTTTCCCTATCTTAGTTCCGAACTGGGGGCAAAATTCCCCACATGATTCAGATAGAATCTGTATATAACTCTTTCCTAAAGGCAAATAATACCAATATTATAAATTCACAGTTCTAATAATGGAGAAGAGAAAATTTAAGAGCTGAAACGATAGGAAAAAACAGACAGGAATCCTTCTATAGGAGATTACAACAGGTGTGCTATAAGAGATAAGGCAGTGAACACTTAAATATGTTCCTATGGATGTGTCTTCATAAAACAATATGGGAAGAATCTAGAAGAATTTAAAAGGGTGAAAGGTAATTACTACATATCCTTTCTAAGGAATGCTGTAGGATACGGGAGCTTTCTAATTCTATACTGATTTCTGTCTTTGTTTCCCTTTGTCTAGGCTTTTATAACTCTGTAGAGACAGACATTAATCTGTGGAAAATTCCAAATTTTTTTTGTCCATAGTTTTCCTAATGATTCCTGTTAAAGGCAATGCAAACGGAATTTTTTTGATGGATCAATTAGCTTGGGCTACTACACAAAACACCGTTGAGTAGGTGTTTTTAACGACTGAATTCATCTTTTCATTGTTCTTAAAGCTAGAAGTCTAAGGTCAGGGTGCCAACAGGCTCTGATTCTTACACAGATTTTCCTATGTTTTGGACATAGCCAATCTCTTGGGTGCCTCCACGTTGGAGACACATTCACCAATTTTGACAGATCAGCATTTAAATCCCTTATTGTTTCCTTTAGGCTGAATCACCTCCTGAAGTCACTGTCAAAACTGTATGACATCCCTATGAGTGTTTAACCTTTATCATCCAGTTTTATCATTTAGAAAAAAAATCATTTGGTCCATAGCACTTAGATGGATAATAAGTGATATCTCTATGTATCAGATTATCATTTAAAGTGATCAGAATGTTCTGTTGCTTCCATTAAATAAAAATTTTGATGCATGTTTATTTTATATTTGTATATATTGCATTTCTGTTTTAAGAAAAATTTGCGTTCAATGAGAGATCAAACTCCATTCTTAGATTCACTGAAAAGAGAGGGATACTTCATGATTTCATTAATCCTCATTAATCCTCAGTTCATCAATGTTCCTCACTTGACATGAGGCTCAGAAAATGATAATCTGAACTGGGGATATAGTTTGGTGGTAGGACATGTACTGCTTAGGACACATATTCTCTCTCAAGTACAAAAGCAGCAGCAACAACAACAACAACAACAAAAGATATCTCTATTCTGGGTCTTTGGCTTGCCCAATTCTTTGAACTGAATAAAAAGAATTCAGTTGGCAAAAACATGTCATCTCTTGCCCTTCAATCTCTGTTTCTCCTTCTTCAAGGCTATAGAGAACTTTTACCTTGTCAAGTAGGTAATAGACATTAGAATCTCTCTTCTTGACAGCAAGCTAGGAAACCTAGAAATATTATTTTACATTTTCCCCAGTTTTCTGTAAAAGAGATGGCCATGAAGAGCTCCTCTGTCTTTCCTTGTGATGAAGATAGGAGATAGAAACTGGTCAAGCAGACAGGGATAGGTACCTCAAAAATGAGCAGTTCTATTTTTGGTCTTGGAAACACCAGAAGTGTTCCAACCAGGAAACTGCTGTATACCAGAGCCCCAAATCTAGTCACTGAGAAGAAAAGACCTATGAATGCATCATGGGTGTGTGGAGTGACTAACTCATCTCCTCTTGCCTCAATTCAGATTCTGCCTAACTCCTTCAAGAAGGTCCTGGACTAGCTGCTGGATGGGATTTGCCTATGAGACCTGTTCTTGCTGTACAGAGCTCTCCTACTTGCTTTCTCCTAAGCTTCTGCCTATGAACCAACCATAAATTCTTTTCTGGAAACTCACTCTTGCATAGTATATAAAATTTAGTCTTCAAACTCACATGGTGAGTATCAGAGCCACTGTCTCAGGAGAAGTTTTCTGTGATTGATTGTGAACTTTGGAATCCTAACCCATGAGCTAATCCTATCACAGGCTACAAGGCCTCTGTCACATTCAAGGACCTGCATTCTGTTCTAGAAAGAGCCTCACTCCCTGCCTGGTAACAAGTATACTCAGAGGTGTCAATGGGACTCAACAAGCCACATGGTGTTTGCCTTCCTTCCTTCCTTCCTTCCTTCCTTCCTTCCTTCCTTCCTTCCTTCCTTCCTTCCTTCCTTCCTTCTCTGTCTCTGGCCATAAGGTCATGCCTTTTGTCTACTGGTCCATCTCCTCTTTATTTAATCTAAGCATAAAAATGGGCTGTTTGCTTAACATCCTTGAGTCTTATCAAATAAATTTGTTGTGCTTTTTATCTTGTTAACCTGTGTTTTTGTCATGAGTGTGGACCAAGATTCTGATGATGGGTGAGCAAATAATTCATATATTTTAACCCAGGCACTTAGTTAAGAAGATTCCTACTGTCTTTGTACTGTAGCTAATGGATCAAAAACACACACTGAAATGCAGAAGTCCTGAACTCTAGACTGAAGCTTAGCAAAACCACACTCGCTGTCTTTGGTTTTCCATCTATACAATGAAGGCATTGGAAGCAATATTCTCAAGATCCTGGTCCATGTCTAGAACATGTTAATTTCATTATTTGTGCTTATAGAGATAAAACATTCCAAGGGTCTGAAGGAAGAGTATTTTTAGAAAATATCCCAATGTGGATGATTTCGGCCACCACCAAGGAAGGCCAAGTGAGGCAGGATTTCTGAAGATTCCCTTTTCTTCTCTTCCTCTATTCCTCTACACAGCTGTTTCTACCCCCACCCCCACTCTACCCCCAACTTAACCCCCATCTAGAAGCCATCTAGAATTTGTGTTGAATTTCTCCAACTGTGAAATGTGATGCTGAGTGCCCATCAGACTCCAGTGGGTATTGTGTGTCTCTTGTTCTCCTTCTCAGAACACTCACATGGGAACATTATCTTTAAACTGAAGTTGGCATTTTCTTCCTTCTCTTCCTCCATCATACCTTGGTCCTAACTTCCTCAGGAGTCTCTTTGTAATTTGTCAGAATTTCTAATCCTGTTTTCAATACTATAAGGCTATGATGATGCCACGATGTCATTTATAATTAGCTAGATAATGACAGGAACCTTAAAAAAAAAAAAAAAGCATGCTGTGATAGTAAATAAAAGAGGGAAAAAATCTACCCCCCCCCCAAAAAAAACACACACAATGGAAAACTGAAAAGAAAGAAATAAAAAGGAAGAAGGAAAGAAAGAGAACACAAATTCGCAGAATTAACTTAGGAAAAAGGGCTGATCCACACAAAAAATTTACACAAGGCAGTGTTGCCAGAACAAACACAGCCATCCACATAAAAAATTATATTTGAAACGGATAAACATAAACGGAGAATGAATTTTTAATGTAAGTATATCCCACCCAAGGGACAAGTCCAGTGACCATGCTAAAATTTCTGTTGTTTACCTGAAATTTAAATTTGATTTTGTGGTACTGTTAAATCATATGACCCTAAGAAGAAACAAAAAACAAAACAAAAAAACCCCTGTCCTTTCTGCACAGCAACTTCTGCTTAGAACAGAGGCTCAAGTGTGACGCAGGCCTTCTTGTAGTTCTTCAAACATTAAACAGAGAAACACTACCAAGTTGACAAGAAGTGCTCAAAATTTCCCATCTGTTTTTCTGTGAAAACAACATGTGTAACAGGACTACATACAAGACATTATCAAGCTAAACTTTTGGTGTCCATAGATTTGTTTTTTGAAGAATCTTTTAAGAAAATTATTTTTTAAACTGCTTTTCCCATTTTGTACAGCTTATAACAACATGGTCTCTGTATCCGCCTCAGTTCCTCTCAATGTCTTACTGAAGCTGGTTTTGAGTTTACTATGCGGTTGGAAGTGACCTTGAACTTGCCCCCACTTCTCATATTTTATATATGCTGGGGACTGAACTCAGGGCTTCCTGCATGCAGGCCAGTGCTGAGTTTCAGTCATATTGCACTCTCATCTTTTGTTTGAAATTAACCTTTTGGTTAGCATACAAATAAGTGGGTTTTCATTGAGATCTCCTCTCTCTCTCTCTCTCTCTCTCTCTCTCTCTCTCTCTCTCTCTCTCTCTCTGTGTGTGTGTGTGTGTGTGTGTGTCCACTGTACTTTGTCCTTATCATTCCCCATAAATTATCTTCTCCTCTTCCTCTCCTTTGTACATCTGATGTAGAAGAGAGCACATGGTAGACATTTATGTTTATATGTGATATGTCGTGAACAGGTCCTTACTTCCTGGTTCACTTTCAGCTGTCTTTCGCCCACAGTCCAAGTCCTCCTGCCTGGAGATGCAGCACCCATGGTGGGCTGAGCCCTTCCACAGCAATCAGCAATCAGCAAATGCCCCATAAATATGTGGACAAGACAATTTGATGGACGAAACTCATCAACTTAGGTTCCTTCTTCCCAGGTGCTCTTTACATACATATGCACAACGTGAATCTCTATTCTACATGAGAGAAAATATGCAGTATTTGTCTTTCTAAGTTTGGCTATTTTGTTTAACACAATGATCTCCATTGTTCTCTAGTTTTCTGGGAATGATATATTTTCACTCTTTACAGTATAATAACATTCTACTGTGTGTTTTCCTTGATCCATTGGTCAGTTTATAAATATCACACTGGCTCCATATATTTGCTATTGTGAATAATGAAGCAATAAACACGAATGAACAAGATTCTCTCCATGGTATGCTGACTTAGAATTTTTTGCGTACAAACTCAGAAACAGTATGTATGCTAAAAGGCTCTCTAACAGGCTCAAACACTGCAGACACGACAACTGCAGACCTTACCCCCCTCCTCCCCTTTCTCTTGATAAACCATTATATTACATTTCTAAAACTATTCCCTTATTTGGCTACTTCCTTATGCCAGACTAAAACTCCAAGGTCCAGCTATCAAAACACCAAGGTCCACGCAATTAAAATTCATTATTTGTCTGTACTGGCTAACATGTTCAATCAGAAAACACCTGCTGCTGTCTTTGCAGCTCCCCCTCCGCCCCTACTTGTCCCCTCAGGGGTAATAACATCATCTCCTTTGTGCTGAGAATTTGGTGTCTGGGTAAACTCTGGGTCAACTTGTAGGCCTCTCAGAATATCACATAATAGTTAACTTTTCAGTTTGTTAAGGAGCCTCTATGTTAATTTCCATTGTGGCTACATCAATTTACATTCCTATCCGCAGTGAATAAGAATTCCTATTTACCTATCTTTTGGCCGGCATCTGTTAAATCCATTTTAGTCGGCATATTCCTGATGGCTAAAAACAAACACTTTTAAATGCTTATTGTACATTTATGCTTTTTCCTTTGATAACTATTTACTTAGCTTGCTTCTTCTTTCTTTCTTTTTTTTTTTTTTTTTTTGGTATTTAATTTTTATATCTGTGCAGCACACAACTTTAATTCTAGCACTTGGGAGGCAGAGGCAGAGACAAAAAGATCTCTGTGATTTTGAGGCCAGCCTGATCTACATAGTGAGTTCCAGGACAGCCAGAGACAAATAGTAAGACCCTGTCTTGAAAAAAGCCAAACTAAACCAAAGAGGAGAGAGAGGGAGGAAAATAGAGAGAGAGAGAAAGAGAAAGAGAGAGTCTATAGAACAAGAGAAGCTGAGACACTGTGCATGTGTATGCGTGTGTGTGTGTGTGTGTGTGTGTGTGTGTGTGTGTGTGTGTGTGTGTATGTGTGTGTGTATGCCTGACGCCTGTGTGTGTATTGTTAAACCTGAGATTAGCCAGAAAAACCAACACCACCATTTTGGACCTAATTTAAAGCAAGCTTTATTAAATATTAAACACTGGCCAAGAGATGGAGTTTGGTCAGGACCACTCCCTGGAATTTCCCAGCTGAGAATGGTTCAGGGCCATGCATTGCAGAGGCTTATAAGGACAAACTTACAGGTCACCGTACTTTCCAACAATGCTTGTTTTCCATGAACTCAGCTTCCAGCATTCCAGGAACTTATCTGGTTCCTGGGCAGGTAGGGATTACAGGTTAAAGTTGGGCATTATGGTGTGTGTGTGTGTGTGTGTGTGTGTGTGTGTGTGTGTGTGTGTGTGTGTGTGTGTGTGTGTATGCCAATGCATACACATGGGGAGGCTAGAGAAGGATGCTGTTAGGTGTCTGCTGCCAGTGTGGTCTGCCTTACTGCCTTGGAACAAGATCTCTCACTAAAGCAGACTATTTGAGCTGGGCTGGTTGACTAGTTAGCTTGTGGGACCCTCCTGTCTCTGCCCTCGATGATGGGGTTATCCATACCTGCTATAATGCTCAACTTCTTGCATGGGTGTGCTTGGGATGCAAACTCAATTTCTAATGCTTGGACAGACTCTTTCTTAGTGCTATGACCCTAGCCCAAAGTTAGGATTCTTTTTGCAGAAAAGAATTTCTAGGTGATATGAAGCAAGTTTTATGTTTTTTATTTATTTGTTTTCTCTTTTGAGATAAGGTCTCATGTAGCCCAGACTGGCCTCAAATAACCGAGGCCGACCTTGATTTTATGATCATCCTGCCTCCCAAGTCCTGAGATTACAGGCATGCATCAGTATGCCTGGTTTAAGTGAGCCTAGAGCTCATTAAGAAACATTTTAAATGTAGATGTAAACACAAACATTAAAGGGAGGAAGGGGAGAGAGAGAGGATTTTTAGTTGCTTGTTTGTTTTGGTTTTCTAGAATGGCAATATCAATAGACACAAAACAGGGAAATTTTCATAGGGCCCCACTGTTAGTGTTTCTTCTAGGCTCTGCTCTACAGTTCCCTGGCAACAGCCAGGTGTGCCTGATTCAGTACAAAAGGGGCTGCTTGCCCCCTCCTCACTCTCTTACTCTTATTCTCTTACCCTCTTCCCTCTCTGTCTCTTCTCTCGTCTTCCCCCCCATGTGTTCATGACCTGCTTTCTTTCTCCCTCCCTCCCTCTCTCTCTCTCTCTCTCTCTCTCTCTCTCTCTCTCTCTCTCTTTGTGTCTCTACTCCCTTCCCAACTCCTCTCTCCATGCCCTAAATAAACTATTTTCTATACTATACCTTCACGTGTGGCTGGTACCTCAGGGGGAAGGGATGTCTCGGCAGGGGCCTGCAGAGGCACCTCTTCCTCTTCCCCCTCACTGTACTCCACTCTACCAAATATATCCCTTGCTTCCTTTTCTTTTCTTTTCTTTTTTTTTTTTAATAAAACACAACACACACTCTTAGACAAAGAGATTCGCTTCCCTCCCATATTTCCAATTTTCCAAGCTTGCATTTCTCAGTCTAGAATGTCATTGTAGCTACCACAGTACATAGCTGTACATGGCTGACCAGTACGTAGCAGAGCAAGTATTGAGCCCTCTGTGTCTGTGTTCTTTCTGTTCTGTTTCTAGATGCTTTGTTGATGTGCATCTCTGCAAGATGTCTCACAACCCCTACCCCCAATGGCATGCACAGATTCCCTACGTTTAATAAACATTATCCCCAAAGGCCTATATGGTGTAAGACTGACTTGCTATAGGATCGATGCTCCTTATTGTTACTGAGGATCTTCTGTGTCCCCTGTATGTGATTCTTGATGGAGGGGAGTTCCACTGCAGTCCCAGCTTTCAGATACTCAGAGTTTAATCAGCCTAATCTGCTTCAGAAAAACTCCCCAGGCTTGGGGCCTTTTGCCTCACCTCTACTCCCATGTCTGTCTTACCTACAGTTTATTGTTTTGGCTGTTCTTATCTTTGCTTCTGTCTCAAACTTTTCTCTGGATCTTTGTTAGAGCTTCTATTATCATTATTTATTATTATTTAGCATTTTTGAGACACAGCATTTGCTGTACATCCCATGATGTCCTTCAACTCACAGTCTTCCGGCTTCTGGTTCCATGTGCTAGGATTACAGGTAAGACTCACCATATCTGACTCTCTTACATGATTTTTAAAGTCTGTTTCTGTGTCTAGACAGCGGAAATTGTATGTTCTTTAAGAGACAGGATCTAGTTTTGCTCATCTTCCCAGAATTCAATACAATTTGTTGCAGAAAACAGATAATCATTACAAGGTTGTGAACATAATGCGGAATGACTCTCCAAGTTCTGTTAAATATTGGAGGGAAATGTGGGTGTAAGCCATCTTATTGTTTTTACCTTTATTTCAGATGTTTTATCACTGAGTTATACCCTCAGTCTCATTTTTTGTTTTATTATTGAGACAGGGTCTCCTGATTTATCAGGGGTGGCCTTGAACTCACTTTGTAGCCCACGTAGGACTTGAATTTGTGACCCTCTCTACCACTTTCCAGGTAGCTGTGGCTACAGGCCTGTATCATCACGATACCCCATACTATTTCCCCTGCTTCGGGAAAAGGTGTAATTCTGAGAAGCAAAGCAGCCTTTCCTTTCACTGCTCTTTTCACAGCTCTTTTGTGTGCAAAAACATTTTGCAAACAGTAAAGAATGATCTCATGCTAACAACCATCAATATTATACATTCCTGATTCAGAGCTCTGAAATAGTTTGTGTTTTAAGAATCCCCACTTCAAAGATACAGACCTTGAGAGAAACAATGTATGTGACTGAGCAAGGGCCAACCTGCCCTGAAAGACCAGGGCCAGATGCTGATGGAAACAAATACCATAAGAACTCCATGAACTCTCAATTCATGCTGATTTCCCCTACCGATGCCTAAAAGAGCCAGATAGGAGGTGTCAAACAACCTGAACATGAAGTTTCACTCCTTCTCCTGTTAGCTCTGGGTTAGCTCCAAGTCGGCTATTTGAACTTGGGGAAGCAACACTCCATAAGTTCTACACCCTATTCGTGAGAAGTCAGCAAATAGCATGCTTTCCCTATTTGTCCTATGGCTGATTTACTGCTTGTTGCCACATGAGTTTTAAATACATATTAAATTAGTAAAGAACCTAAATGAACGAAGTTAAAATAAAACACAGAACACAAGTCCACCAAAGCCCTGAAGAGAATGATCTGTTCCAAGTCTCCCAACAGAAAAAGAAGCCACTACCTTTTGGTAACTTTCTCTTTTTTCATTACCCCAAACATAAAATATCCGTATAAATCTAAGTACATGCACAGGAAAGGCCATTATAGTGAACTTACTCATTAATATCCCACATAACAAAAGCCCCTGGCTTTCAGTTCTGTAGATGTAAATGTGGTCTGTTCTTTAAATTGGGGTCTATAGGACAATCACGCTGCTGACATGTGAGCAGTAGGTTCAAGTCCTCGTTAGGTTAAAATGCTTCACCATAGTTTAATAAATGAACAATACCAAAATAACACTTTGTTTGAAACCGAAAAAAATTCTCAGACACCACAGCCTTTGAGAAAAATCTTGATAGCTTACGGTACTGTTTCTCACCTGGTTCGGGATGCTCAGAAACTCTAAGATCACGTGAAATCTCCTGTCTACAGCCACCTGAGGAGGAGGTAGCCATTCCGTTGAGTGTTTAAGCTGAACATATTTAGGTATTTAGGTTAAATGCTGAGGAATTTTTCCTAAAGGCAATCTATTTGCTAACAAGATATGCAAACCTCTATGAACTTTTAAAGATCAGAGACCAGCCAGGGTTTCTTCGGGAAGCTCGAGACCCAGGGCCTGCCATTCGTCCACCTCCACCGCCCATCCTAATGCAGCTCCAGTGTCCTTTCAGTCTGAAAGCTGCATTTGTCCTCAGTTCCAAGAGGCACCAGATACAGAGCTGCTTTGACGTCCGCCCACTCACTGAGGGGTCACCTGTTGCCTTGCTGGGGCCAGTGGAGGTCAGCTTCTCAACGCAGACTTTTTTTTAAGAGGGGGGAAGGCCGGCATGGGTCTATCCATAAAAGGATCTCTTTGAGGTCAGTGAAAAAGAAAAGCAATGCGTTTTGTGTTCCCGGTTAGACACTCTGGCACGAGGCCGCCTGAGAACAGGCCTGCGAACAGTTCTTTCTGGAAGGCCGCCAACAGAGGCAGCCAGACGTTTTTCACAGGACCTTTAGCTGCCACTGCTAACCCAGAGGCAGACTAAATTGGAGCCAGGGCAACCACCTCCAGGCCCCATCTCCCACTCCCACTCCCACCCTTGGACATCTGTGTGGCAGCACAGGCCTTACTCAGCCAGCTGCCTCCTGACAGGAGCAAGTCACATGCGAACAAGGACAGGAAGCCAGATCTACAGACACAAGCAAGATGAAATACCGGCATGCACTCAAGTCCATGGAGAGACTTATATTTTCACTCCGTCCCTCGTATGCAAAGATGGAGAAACTCTCCAAACCACCTGCTCAGTGAAGGCTCTCACTGTTTGATGCAGTAGCAGACCCACATGCACTTCCCATGGGCGTTTTTTCCTGTCCCCTGATTCCTTCCTTCCCTTCGGAGGAAGTGGGCACATTCAAAGAAGTGGCCAATGCCGAGCGTGGAAAATCAGGGGCAAGGGGCAAACTGTGGGCAGCCCTGGGTTCAGCAGCAGGCTGTGGGAAGGAACCCTGCAAAAAAAAAAAAAAGCTGCAAAGAGAGAAAGAGTCCATCTGTTCATTGATCTCCCCTTTGGAGAATCAAAGAAAATCAGGCCTTCCCACATGGAGGACCTCTGTAAGGCAAGTACACCTGAGGACTCTAGCGAACCTATCCACTGCCCCTCTCTTGGCTCCTGCCTCTTGTCTTGCCAGCTCTGACAACTATCAAATTGGTCTCCGCTTCTGCCTCAAAGGCAAACATGCTTCTTAGCTTTTCTCCAGGACCAGGTCAGAAAAGCCTGTCTTACTAGAGCCCCCAAACGGGACCAGAGTCCTCCTTTAGACAACCATTGGTGTCAAGTAGCTGCCTGCAGGGAGCACAGACTTTCAGGCTCTTCCCTAAATCCTTCAGTACAGGAGGCCCTCAGTATTCCTAACCCCGAGCCCTTGTGGCTAAGCAGGCATTTGTGGGGTAGCCGGAGGACATGAGTCTAAAATTCTCTGGCATCACCAGAGAAGTACCCTTAACAAGTTCAGTAGTTGCCCACCCCCGAGAGAGGCAGCACAATCAAAGGACAATTGACTCAGTCATTTGTGGGTGTAGATTAAGAACCCTAGTCTTCAAAGAAACATTTAGAAGATAATTCAGGAGGGATTAAAAAACCCGTCCGCGTCATCCTCGACTAACCCTGCGTTTTGTGGCATTGCGGTTTTTATTTATTTATTATTATTTTTAATTATTAAATTCGGTGTGTGTTCTTCTGGACTCTGCACACGTTCTTGTTGTTGTTTATTTAAGCCTTAGGCGGTCTTGTCTCCCTCAGTTGCTTGCTCATCAGAAGCTGAGGGATGCCGATTATGTTCAGTTGCTGGTAGGATGCTATTTGAGAGAACCACATCTGAAGACGTTGGCACGGGCAAAGCATCTCTTTAGTTGGATAATGTAAGACAGCACATTAGAGGAGGTGGAGGCTGCGCGGTGGCAGTTCAGAAGGAAGACAAAGAGAAACCAGACCGCTGATTCTGGTGGGAACCAGGGTGGTATGTGGCATCCCTCACATGGAGACAAAGCTCCCAGCAAGTTGCCATGATGCCAAACCGAGGACCAAGACAGACATAATGGAATGGCATCCCTCCTTTGTCTGACAATTATGAGAAAAATCATAGCATTTTCTTCTGCTGCCTTTCTGCTGAGAACATTAAAGGATGTGTACAGTTTCCTCCTTAAAGCTCTTTCCTGAAGTTTTTCAAGTGGAAAGTTTGAGCTCCACAGGGATGCAGTCCTCATTTTAACTGCTAATATTTCCTTTCAGTACTGTGTCTAATTGCGTTAATTCTGCCCACCCACTCTGTGTGAGTGCTGTGTGTGTGTGTGTGTGTGTGTGTGTGTGTGTGTGTGTGTGTGTGTGTGTGTGTGTGGTGCCCACGTGCATGCAGAGGCCGGAAGTCAATGTTTGAGTGCTGACCTCTATTGCGCTCTTCCTTTTTATTTCAGGCCAGGGGACTGCTTGTTTGAGACAGGGTTTCTTACTGACTTGGAGCTCGAGTTTTGCCTAGACTGGTTGGTCAGTGAGTCACTGGGATCTACCTGTCTCTACCCTTACCGTGTCATGGGGTTATAGATACTGGCAAGAGCGTTGATATTGAAAGCATGGATAACAGACTCCCTCTGTACTGCTTCAGTCATTCACTCACTTATAGACAGATGGATAGGGCCACCAGGAAGTGAGTGTTTTATGTACCTGGTTTTGCACAGATTCCCTCACAGCTGCTTACTGTTGTCTGGTGGAGAAATACGGAAGGAAGAGGAAGAGTATGCCTGGGCCTTTCTGTACTGTTAAGAATCCATTTTACATTTTACAAAAACATCCTGCCTATGCCAAGGATTCTTTCTCAGCTATTGAATAAACCGTTAGATTCTCCAGAGCTTGCTGTTAGCACCTCTTTCCTCTTCCTCTCCCCTGAAGTACCTTAATTCTAAATTTGAGATCAGGCTAAAGAGACATCAGGAAGCTTCCAAGGATATTTAAAAAAAAAAAAAAAAAAAAGCCAGCAGCAAAAGCCTCAAACAAACACACTTTGCTCTGTTGAAGGAAACAATATTTCTCAAAACTTGCACATGAAAATCTCTGGACTGTTTGGTGTTACAAATATAGAACTCTAGCACTTTAGAGTCAGAGGCAGGAGAACTGTGGCCTTGAGGCTAGCTTGTGTGATGCAGAGTGTATCTCAAAATGAAACAAAACAAAACAAATGAAGAAAAACGTTTGGGAAAAGCTTTGATGAATACATGTTGAGGAAAATATTTAATCTCAATTTGGGGCTTCTACCCTGCCTTTGATCATTCAGTTCCCAAATAAAAGACACCCAACTTTTATCATTTACAATAAGTCTTTATCGGCACTAAAGCTGGGCAGATATCTACTCTCTATAGTATTAGAATCTACTTTCCTATTGATTACCCTGAGTTATTACTTATTATGTTCTATCTGTGCTCCTCTTCACTCCATTAGCAAGCCCATAGGACCATGATTTTAAGATTCTTACCTCACGGCATCTTCTCCTTCCTTCTTATCTACCCTCTTCTCTCTCCTCGTGGTCTTCTCCAACAATGAGCCCGGGAACCCCAAACCCCATGGATGTCTTTTCTGCTCAGCGATTAGCTGTCAGCATCTTTATTTAACCAATAGTTTTAAATCAAGGAGCAAGATCACATTATATGCAGATTCTCTCATTCTTGTGAGCAACCAGGCTTTGGGGACCAGTACTTATCATTACAATACATATCAAAAGATTAAACCTCAGAAAACACAAGTTTATCTACCTGTGTATTATAATGAGAAACTGCCTTTGAAATAAATATTCAAGTTATACTTTGTTAATAAGGCACAGTGTATACTTTCAACTTAAAACGTTCCCCTAGTAACCAAGAAAATGTATAATATGCATGAAGAGTCAGATTGATACAGGGCTTCTCTCAAATGCTTGAGGAGGAGATATGTGGTTTTTTTTTCTCACAACAAAGTCTGTGTTATAAAACTCTGCTTAGTCCTCCTCCAACTAATTCCCCAAAGGACCAACATACTTCTGGACACAGTAAAACTCAAAACACAGTGAACTAAATAAAATCTGCTCTATCATTTCATGGGACAAGGACAATGTATGGCTGGGAATTTGAAAGCTGTGACCTTGTGCCATGCCAGATTCCATCCTTTGTCCTGAAGGCCCTGAGTCTTTTTTTTTTTTTTTTTTTTTTGGTGAGACTTATTTATTCATTTATAAACCCAGTTGACTCAAGAAGTATTTCCTTGCACTCCCTCTGTTTAATGTAGCTGCCCTGTTCTATTTGATTTACAATGGCTATCTATCGATTTTTAAGTTATTATTATGCTCTGTGTTCCTTACATACTTCTTACTTAATTCCCAGCCTTCACCACAAAGGATCTAAAGCCAGAGCCCACATTTAAGTCACCATACACCACAAAACAGGAGTACCTAGTGCTGAGTATCTAGTAGAAGCTACATACAGATATGCTAGGGGCCCTGCCAGTTGGAGAATAGGGCTTTGAGCAATGAAAGTATGGTATCACCAATTATTGGCACCCTTAAAAGGAAGTACGATTTGTAAGATGTAAGGCATAGCAGTTATGAAAAGATTGTAAAGAACAGTCATATGATATTTACCAGGGTGAGGGATAGAAATAAAAGCAAAAAGCTGTGTGATTATCAGTTGGCGTTAGACATCCAAGAAGTATTTAAGACAAGAAAATGATGCGTATTCTGCCTTACATGATTGTACCATTATTAAGACATTACTAGACAGTGATGAAGTTATGGTCCAAGGACCATAGAAGCTGAATGAGCAATGTAAATTACAACTTCAGTGGTCCTCAGGAAAGCAAATGTACCAATTGGAGTTTAAATAGCCAGTGCTAAGAAATTTGGGTTTCAGTAAGAACTTGAAGAAGGACCTGAGTCTTAGCAGAATGTGAAGGATAATTCAGGAAGATAATATCAGTAATAACAATATTTCCCAAAATGTTAACTAATTGTCCGTTGCTGTTGATTCCTTGCTATTGATACAAGGTTACTATATCTACTTATTAGACCATCAAAAGTTCCTTTTCAGAGCCTAGGGGAGGCTGCTGAATACCATGAGATCCAGCTTATCACCACAAGTACTTTCCTGGTACATCTGCATATATAGTCTCCTGCAGATGATCACATGTAATTTAAAACCCAGAGCATGTTGATTTGGTGACTCAACAACATCTCATGAGAGCCTGGCTCTTTCCATCTTCCACTTTGATATCTACAGCATTGCAGCATCATGAAGCTGTCAGGCATCATGGTCACGGCTTGGCCATCAACACCGATTGGAGGCCAATTTATTCACTTTCGCAAATAGCACAAAAGATAGAAACTTGTGGTTTTTTCTCAGAAGGTTCAGGAAAGTCTCATGTACTGCTCCACTGATCTAAACTAGCTTAGATGTACCTGCTTCTCAGCTGATCACCTGGGAAAGAACAAAAGATCATATAGGTGTAGAGTCTTTTTGAGATAGGCCCACCAATCAAGCATGGGACATTACCAACAGAACCCAGTGCTTCTGGTTAAGAAACTTCTAATTCAGGCAGCACATTGAAATCAGCTGGAAACCACTTGAAAATACAGGTTTCTTGTTTCTACTCCAGACCTCCTGAATGGGAATTGCCAGAGAGGAGCCCAGATAATCCTATTTTTAAAAGCTGCCTAAATTTATCCAGGGAAGTTGGCACTTGCCCAGGACCAGCTGTTGAGGCTAAAGCTTTAGCCTAAGAGTCATTGCTCTATTATTTAGAATCTGCTGTTTTCTGAGATTTGAAAGTAAAATAGAGATAGTCTTGACTGTGAATATTTTATTACTCGATCTCTATCATCTCTTCCGTGGCTTGGGAATGTTATGGGAAATTATTCTAGGTTGACTGGGCACTTATGAAAATTTTAAAATCAAATCATAACCTATCTATCTCTTACATTTTTCTTATATGGAGCCCATTTATCTTTTCATTATGTTGCTTTCTGTCTTAATCCAAAGGTAGCACTGTTCTATTATGGTTTAATTTTGTAGTCATTTAAAGCCTACCTACCTTTATTAATTTATTCTTCTTTGACTTTCTTGCATCCCAGTAAATGATGTCCAAGTAAATCTTTACTTTTTGTTTAAACCTAATATATACATTTCAAGAGCCTCATGTATTGGGACTACAGACTTGAGATTAGCAGGCTTGTGTCTAAGAGGAAATATTGTGTGGTAAAAATGTCATGGATAAGTCTAGAAAACAGAATTATCACATGACTCTAGGGATCCCAGAACTTCCCATTGTCTTTTAGGAGAGTTCTTAGCTTATGAAAATACTGTGTTGAGGGTTGAGGGGCTGAGGCCTCCCAGTGTTTCTAGAGTGGGGACTTAGAGCATGGGCTGCTTTCTGAGTGATGGGAAGGGCCTTATCCGAGGTTTGAAAGATTTTCCTGTGTTTCGCATTCTTAGGAAATGGATTCCAGACTGGAACATGTACCTTCTGGGACTCTAGGAAGATGTGAGAAGCAATTAGAATGCTGAGGAGAAGAGAGCCAGCACTGTGAGGGAGGAGCTGTAAGGAATAGAAAGTGAGGACTGAGATAGCTGTTGAACGTTTATGTTTACGAAAACCCCAAATGCCATTTCCTGTGAACACAAAAAAATCCAACCAACCAACCAACCAACAAAACAAACAAACCCATAACATTTACTGATGGTCTGCTATGGTCCCGACGATTCATCATAGGATATGAATAACAGTTTGATCGGCACAGTACACACCTCAGTAGTAAGTTAAACAGCAAACACCTTAACAGATAGCTGATTTTTGACATTATTAAATGTTGCACAGAATAAGGCAAATATAGAAGCAGGGAAAGATAGGCTTCCCAGAGAAAGCAGCATTTATTTAAGATGATAGTGAATCACTAGAAGAAATAATGTGGGGAGGGCAGAGAATGAAAACTGATACATTTTAAGGGATGAGCTCAATATACAGAATGAACAAGAAAAGGATCAAAGCAGGGGAAACTGAGGAAAAGTGAGCCTGTGCAGGCTTTGCTAAAACATCTGATACTCAGTACATTTTCAATTTGTGTACATACTATCTCAAAATGAGGGTGGTGGTGGGAAGGGTCAGGATCAGAGGGAATCCAGGGAGGGAGCCAATGGAAGAGAGTAGGCTTCTTACAGACAGAGAAGCCTTCGGGATGTCAAGGAAGAACAGAGAACCCTCTACCAGTCCAAGTACCCGCCATTCCGCAATTACTCCGAACAGTGCTTAGTACTCATAGAGGGGGATGGTTCATTAGGCCTTGCTCATCCCCAATATTAATTTCTAATGGAGAATTCTCATTCAACAGAAAATGATTTTATTTACCATCTTAAGATGCAAAAGACTCTCCAGTGAGTGTTTTGCAAATAAAAGCCACAGAATAGTTACCTGTGTTTTCTAGTTTATCGATTATACCTTTTGGAAACTCTCCAGTAACCTTTTGAAAGCAAGCAAATATCATTCTGCTTCTTTTCTTAGAATCCTCTTCAGGGATCTTTTTTTTTTTTTTTTTAATCCTTTTGAGTTAATATAAAATATTATAATGCACAAAGTATTTTGTGTACTTCTATCAAAAAATACTTCAAAAGGGGCAGCCTTCATATAGTAATGGAGAATGACTATCATGTGGTAAATCAGAATTTATATGAACATAAAATGACTTTGAAAATGTAGTCACTCTGTGGGAAAATGCTGTCACTTTAGAAGCCAGTTTTCCTCCAGGGAAACTCTGACCCTTCATCCCCCAAATCATGTTCTTCTCCCCTACAACTTCTTCCTGAGAGTTGCCTACATCTCTGACTGCCTGATGGCCTGCCTCTTGCTGAGGAACAACACAGTAGACTGTATTGGACTACCCCTTCTGTGCTTGAACTTGAGGACAATGATGTTCAGATTCATTGCTTTGCTTCTTTTTCCAGTACTTTCTAGAAGATCATCTGTGCTGAGGAAAATGGAGACACATGCTATGAGACTCAATAGGGACTAAAACGCATCAGATAGGTGTCCCATGTCCATATGCCCTATGAAGGCCACAGAAGGGAAGACCATGCTTAAGTAGAAGTTATCAAAGAAGACCTAAAGGCCCAGCTCAGGGCATCCTCAGAAAAGTGACTCTGTATCCTATTGGTTTGTGTCAAAGATGCCTACTACAGAACAGAGACAGAAATCAGAAACAACTGAAATGTCCATCCACAAGTGTATGGTTGAATCAATTTCCTGTACTCACCCAGATTTCACTGCCTCACTACTGAAGCAAGCCTAGCAGAGTGAGGCATAGGGATGAGAGAGAATCTATAAAATCCCCTGTAAATGAACAAAAATCATAGAATAATGCAGAAAAAGGTGGAGGTTTTACATCATAAATGTATAAATAGTGTTCTCTAAAGAAGGCTAGATAGAAAATGAACAGTGGTTTCTTTCAGCGGGCAGGATCAGAATTCATAAATAGAGGGGGTAACTTACACATCATGCTTCACTTGATTTTACTATGTATGTAATAGTCCCTCTCTCTTGTCTCTTTTTGCTCTTTGTCTCTGTCAGTCTGTCACTGTTTCTGTTTCTGTGTCTCTCCATCTTTCCATCTCCCCATCTCTGTCTCTGTCTCTCTCTGTGTCTCTGTGTCTCTGTCTCTGTCTCTCTCTGTATCTCTGTCTCTCTGTCTCTCTCTGTCTCTCTCTCTCTCTCTCTCTCTCTCTGTGTGTGTGTGTGTGTGTGTGTGTGTGTGTGTGTGTGTGTGTGTGTTTATGTATGTTTCTTC
The DNA here is from genome assembly GCA_028551405.1 of Uromys caudimaculatus. Lineage (NCBI taxonomy): Eukaryota > Metazoa > Chordata > Mammalia > Rodentia > Muridae > Uromys > Uromys caudimaculatus. Next base: position 1,985,311 of record CM052717.1, on the reverse strand, counting down.
TGTATATTGCTACGGATCAAACCCAGGGTCTTATACAAGTTAGGCATGCTCTACCACTGAGCCACATCCCTCAGTGGCCTGAGTTTACAGTTTTAAAATAAATAAAATAAAAAGTATTATGCTAGTATAGGAAATGCAAAATGTTCCAACTCCCGACTTGGTCACTACCTCCTCCTTACCCTTAGCTCATTTTTATCTTTTTTAATTCCACTGTCATTCATTTAACCTTCTTGAATACTTGAAAGTTTACTTGGGTATAGTGGCACATGCCTATGGTTCGGGCTCTTGTGAGATTGAGGCTGGAGAATCATGAGTTCAAAAACATGGGCTATGTGATACCATATCTTGAAAAAAAATCATCTTTTTTCACAGCTTTCTGAGTTATGGGCTTAGTGTTGAAATCATTCTAGTTTCAACATACCAGTGGTCCTAAGAACAAATAAAATGTGTCTAAAAGATAAGAATTTAAGCACGAAGAATGAGAGTGTCTCTTCCATCTTAAGAATGTACTTTGTGTACTTTATTTAAATGAAGAGGGATTGCCAATACTCACCACACAATGGTCCTACTTCATTAAATATGCTTCTGTTTATAGTTAGGAAATGCTCGTTAGGAATCTCAATAAACTAGGATTATTACAAAAGATAGCATTGCCCAGTGGTCTCCTTGCTACCTCTCATTGGTTTATTTATGAACAAAATCCTTTGGGGAGTGGTACCACAGTGACACTGTGCTCTCCCTCCGGGCAGTATAGAAGCCAAGCAAAAGCACAGGGTGCTGTGATCATTTCCTCTCAGTATCTTGAAGATTTACACTAAGTCAGCAGATCTCTTGCATTTACTTAATAAAGGATAAAAGACTTTGATAGTCTAATTTATTAGCAGAGTTTAATTTCACAAAGGGGCTGTGTTTTAACTATGGAAATGTTTAGTCATTTTGAATTAAAAACAAAAGTAAATTCAGCAGTGTTTCATACACCATTGGCAAGTTAGAATTCAAATTGTGGATGTACACTGAAGCTGAAGGTGCACTGTCTCTGGAATACTGAGTAGTCAAAGTGGTCATAATCATGGATACACTTGCTGCAGGAGTGTGTCTGTACATAGTGACTTTCATAGCATTCGGCAACCCCCTTTCCTCTGCCTGAGAGCTGAATTATATCAGTCTTACAAGAAAATGTCAGAAATGCTGAAGCACAATAAATATATTGCTTAGCAACATAGTAAAACAGTTTCTTTAGTTAAATAATAAAATCGTGTAAGCAGTTAGGAGCTGGTAGAATAGGTAGATGGTCCAATTGTCATGGATCAGTTACATTTAACTTATGAAAAAAATCAAATAAAAATACTTTAAGACTCCATGTAAACACTGAGCTATGAACAAAAGAACTAATATCTAACCCCAGACATATCAAGACTACTTATTTTAATTTTTTCATGCCAACAGAAAGCTTTAGGTTGAAAGACTAGACTCTCATTTATTAGCATTTGCCCCATGTCCTTGTTGTGAGTTCTGAGGTACAGATATAGAACTAAAGTAATATGCTTTGAGGACCACAGTAAGTTGATACAGCAGGGAAATGTTGAACAGTGATATGCCCACATCATCACAACTACACGGAAATGGATACTTCATGATCCACAGACATTCTCACAAAAGCTCTCTACTCATTCCATCACAGGAGCTATGCATGTGACAGATGGCTTGGATTTCAACCTGGGAACTTCCTACACCCTCAGTCTCCTCATACAAACTGAAGGATAAATATAACTTACTAAATATATCTTACTTTTAGTGACTAAATAGGTTAAATGAGAGAATACAGCTATAAAATATTATACTTAGTAAATGTTCAAAAGGTGTATTATTCAATACTTACAACTCTTTGTCTGTAACCTACATGTAAGATGCGGCATTCAAGCAGAATACACTTACATTGTATATTATTTTATATAGAACTATCTAATAGTGGACCCACAGTATGCAATGTGTCTAGTACTCCATATGGACAAGGTGTTGTGTTTCTGGGCAACTGAACTATGCTTCTGTCAAACTAAGCTAGTTTCACATCTATGATGGTCACTACTGTTCCCATTCATGTTGGACTAAAACTGCATCTAAGAGCTAGGGCAACAGCTTAACGATTAACAGAGTACTTCCTACTCTTGCAGAAGACCTGAGTTTGTTTCCTAGCCCACACATTAGGTATCTCAGAGCTGCCTATAACTTCAGCTCTAGGCAGATCCAATGCTTCTAGCCTTTGTGAGGATCTGCACTCATGTGCACCCATATACATGCATACACACACCCTCACACGCACAACGGAAAATAACAAAAACAAATCCTTAAAATAGCATTTCTGATTCCCCCGTTTACATATATTTCTGAAAAGCTGAGTATCCATTTTCTTTTATTTGAGTACTTAGCTCTTGGTTCAAGACAAGATCTTTGCAGTTTTTCTACTCAATTTCATCTTTTTTTTTTTTTTCAAGATTTTTAAAAAGGTTTATTTATTTTATGTACATGAATACAGTGTCGATCTCTTCAGACACACCAATACAGGGCATCAGATCCCATTACAGATGGTTGTGAGCTACCTTATGGTTGCTGAGAATTGAACTCAGGACCTCTGGAAGAATAGTTAGTGCTCTTAACCACTGAACCATCTTTCCAGTCCCATGAAATTTGAGCAAGATTTTAAACGTAAGTTCATTGAAATGAATGTCTTTAGACACATACAATAGTATTCTTAATATCCTGATGTGTGTTCCGTGTGTGTGTGTGTGTGTGTGTGTGTGTATGTGTGTGTGTGTGTGTGTGTGTGTGTGTGTGTGTGTGTTTGTGTGTGTGTTTATGTGTGTGCATGCTTTGGGACATCTTAGTATTCTAGTTTGTATCTGGGGCATTCCTCAAAGGTAAAAGTCTTAAAACCTTGGTCACACAGAGCCTGCTTTAGTGGTGGTGAAAGGGGGACAGGCTACATCTTAAACTCTTAGGGGAACTTGGAAGTATTAAAACACAAGAGTGGCTGTCCTAATGGGATGTCTCCCCTAAGGCTCTGGGAACTACGCTGAAGAGGAGAACTATGTGGAAGAGGAAGGGAGA
>CM052717.1:1934327-1981706 GCA_028551405.1 Uromys caudimaculatus | reverse complement strand
GCTTTTCTGCGTTCCTGTGAGAGAGAGGATTGTCTCCCGGAGCTGCCTGTCTATGGAATCCTAGTGTCCCAGGCAGAAGTTTCCTGCCACAGGCGCCCGCTTTTGGGATCCAGGGGGGTTTTTAGGCCCGCCTACCTCGGTCCCTCCAATTTCATCTTGTTAAGGTTAAATTGCTACCAAAATCTGCTAAGTAATGTGATATTTTAACTCTGATGTTCAGTCAGTTTATAAAGCCTTTGAAGTTGGTTTTATTTTATTATTGTCATCTACAGAAGTGACACAGCCATTTTTAAATCTCCTATCCAGGACAAAGGTAAATATGCTAACAGAAATAGCATGTGGCCAGAGCCTGTGACAGCAAAAACAACAGCCAAGACACGAATGGTTCATCTAGTTTTAGTTAAAGTTATAATGTTTTAACTAGCTTCTTCCACCTAGACACATGTATTGCTAGTTCTGTTATTCCTATTTCTTTTTCTTATCTTTCTCTCCCTCCCTCTTCTTCCTCCCCACTGTCTTCATTTCCATCATTTTATAAACTAGAACGAAAACCTTGTAAGAGCTCATTTTTACTGCAGCCTCCACATATCTTAAAATATCATCACATAACCCGATGATAACTTTATCAACAAAAGAAACAGATGCATCTGTAATGTAGTTGGAGATGTGATTCTATAATCTCCAACAAATCAAACAGAGCAAAATCCGGTCCAGTTCCACAGTTCAATGTCTAGTCATTGATCATGTAATGCAGACTTGTTTACTGCAAGCCTCCACTTTCATGCTCGATGGCCATTTTAATATTTACACCTCTTAGTAGTTGGTTTTATTCTAGCTATCATTAAAAATAGGGGGAGAGACTTGGGGATATAAGAAAAACCCAAATACCAGTAGCCCAGCATGGTAGATGTTCGTGACTAGTTCATGTCAGATTTTAGCTCATGTTCCTCAATTGGTGAGTGTTTCCTTTCCTTTAGTGAGTTAGGAAACAGATCATTACTGCCCACAGCTCACCGTATCCTTGGGCCTTAGAGTTCTCTGCACTAGGTTGAGGAAAGGGGAAAAAGTACTGTGAGGGAGCATGTCTGTTCCTTGAAAGCATGGGCTAGTAAATGTGCAAACCATTCCTCTTTCAATTTTGTTGAAGGTACTGTCCACATAGCTACATACAGTATAAAAGAGACTTTGAAAAGGTAAGTTCTGGCCAGTCAAACTTTTCTGATACAATTCAATTCTGTGGAAAAGAGGGACATTCTACATATTGGTTTGTATAGTTATTACATGTATGACAGACAGAGAGCTATCGACCGTAGTATCAGAACTCTTATTTGTGTCCCTCCAGTCTGCTCCTTTGTCATTGTTTCCTACTGCAGCAAGTGGCACTTCCTTTCCTCTCAAATACTCTGGCACAATCCTTGGGAAACATCCTTGGCTGTGTTCTTCCTCAGCAGATCACTTCCAGAAGCACCATTAAGAGCATCTACTCCCACTGCGGCTATTTCAGTAGTTGTCAAGCCTGTGCTAGTAGTAATTACATCTCACAGGTTGTTTCCCACAGACTTTTCAGCATACAGCAGCCTGGGGAAGCTTCCAAAACACAACTCGCATCCTGTCAGTGCTGCCTGTCTACAGTGCCTTCTCTTCTCACTCAGAATGAGATGCAGACTCTCACCTAGAATACCTGGACCAGAAGCCCCACAGGACCTACCCTCTATGCTCATTCACCCATGGTTTTTCTGCCTACTGTCTCGCAATAGCTTCTTTCCATCCTGGACATTTTCCACACACTGGAGTTCTGCCACTTAAAGGCTTTGGTTTGGCTATTCCCTCAACCTGGAGTATCTACAGCTCACTCCGTCTTGGTTTCCACCAAGTGACATCTCACCACAAATGCCTTCCCTGAGAACCTCCTATAAGTAACATTACCTGTTGTTTTGGGCACTCATCGTCATTCACTAATGTCCCGTTTTAAATAAACTTTGCTCTTTATGGCAGTTTTAGGATCAGAGGAAATTTCTGCAGAAACTCTTGGGTTCCCGTGTACTTCTGTGCCCTCACTATACTCAAAACAGAGTTCTATATGATTTGATTCAGTGACCTGTGTCGCCCCTCATTAATCCAAACATTACATGAACATTTTCTCTTAGTGCTGTACACTCAGTGGATTTTGACAAAATGGTAGTGATACGTAGCAACTGTTTCAACCTCTCAAAAACTCCGATTCATTTGCCCTCCATATCCTCACAATTCCTGTTTATTCCTCCTGACCCCACAACTCACGGCAGCCCCCAATTCTAGAATGTCATAATTAGGATCATACAATATGGAGCTTTTTCACATTGACTTCTTTCAGTAAATAATATGCAGTTAAGTTTCCTTCTTGTCTTTTCATGTTTAGGTAGAACCTTTAAGACAAATGTTGTATGGGGAAAGATGCCACATTACTTATCTTTAGATTCTGATAAAATCACACACATTTCTACCTTCTCTTTCCCATCTTCTTACCTCCCATATATTGTCCCTTGTTCTCTTTCACATTCATGGCCTCATTTTTCATTGTTATTACATGCCTATACATTATATATAATTATATGTATATATTATATAATATTATATTGATATAATATGAATCCTTTCTGTAACCTGCTATTCGTATATTCTATATTATATTATGTATGACTTGCATAATATTACTTGTATGTATGTTTTCAGAGCTGACCATTTGGTATTGGATAACTAATTGATGTGCTCTTCCCCACAGAAGGCTATTTCTCCTGCTCTCTGCATTCCATAAATCTTTGTCGAGGTTGCGGTTCTGTGTTTTTCACCATCCATTTGAGCATGCCTGTTGGTGCTGTCCTTGTTCAGCTCATGTTGAAGCTGTCAAATTAGCAAAAACTTACGGGTGAAGCTTCTGACATTACTCGGAGGCACAGTCTCACAGCAAGCTCTCTGATCTTCTGGATCAGTCTTCTGTCTCCTCTTGTTCAACATTCCAGCCTTAAGAGTGAAAACATTTAGTGGATGTACCCATTGAGACTCAGCTTCACAACGCCTTCTGAAGCACTAAACATACTGCTTTCTCTGAATGAAATAGTATATCACCTTGCTATTGAAGAACATTTTAGTTTCTTTGAAATTTTGACAATATGATAAATATTTTGGATATTATAAATATCTATGTGCAGTTTTTATGTGGACAGATGTATTTTCTTAATTCTTTTGAGTAAAGAACAAAACTGCAGCTATAGTGTGTGTGTGTGAGTGTGTGTGTGAGTGTGTGTATGAGTGTGTATGTGTGTGAGTGTGTGTGTGAGTGAGTATGTTTGTGTATGAGTGTGTGTGTGTGTGAGTGTGTGTGTGAGTGAGTATGTTTGTGTGAGTGTGTGTGAGTGTGTGTATGAGTGTGTGTGAGTGTGTGTATGTGTGTGAGTGTGTGTGAGTATGTTTGTGTGAGTGTGTGTGTGAGTGAATGTGTGTGTGTCTGTATTCTGGGTTGGTTTTTTTCTTCTCTGAGACGGTATCTCATTATGTAGCCCAAGCTAGTCTGGAACATGCTATATACTCTAGAATAACCTCAATTTTTGGATTCTTCTGCTGTAGCTTCCCAATCACAGAGAAAAAGTATATTTAAAATTTAAAGATATTTCTACAGTAGCTGTTGCATTTATTCCCTTCATAAATTAAGATCCCGTTTGCTTCCAGTTTTCACCCTATTTGTGATTGCCATGGTGTCGCTATCTATCACTCTCGTAGGCATGCTGTAGAATCACTATTCCAGTTTGTGTTTCTCTGATGACACATGGTGTAGTGTATTTCCATATTTTTTGCCATCCTCTTTGATGAGATATCTCTTCAGGTCTCCTTCCCATTTTCATAATTAGGTTGTTCACTTTTTTCTTTTTAACTAGCACATGCTCATTGTATGAATTGATGAATTTCATTATGGCATTTCATACTTGTGTACCACACCTTTCTCTTACCCCATCCTTTTTATTATTGATCTTTGAAACATGATGTAGGTTTTTATTTTTATTTTGTGTAAAAATGTATCAGATGTGTTTTGTTGGGTTTCTATAATTTTTTTTCAAATGTGTTGCCTGTCTTCTCATTCTTTTTATAATAGCTTTCGGAGAGGAGACATTTTTACTTTCAATAATGTTCGGTTCTTAATGACTTCATTTTTAGATTGAATCTTTAGTGTTGTATCTAAAAGATCATCAGGCCAGTGCAATAGCATGTGCCTGTAACCCTAGTCCTTTGGGAATGGAGGCAGGGAGATCAGGAGCTCAAGTCAACCTGAGCTGAGTCAGAGTCTAGTCTGAAAACCAAAACCAAACCAAACAAACAACAGAAAGCATGCTCAACGTTATCCAACTTTTCTTCTGTGCTTTCTTCCAGGACTAGCACAGCTTTTATTTTACAGTAGGTGCCTCACCCATTTAGAGTTAAGTTTTGATCAGAGTGTAAAGTCTCATTAAATTCATTTATTTTCCATGTGGCTGTTCAGTTCTTCCAAATCAAAGACCATCTTTGCTTCTTTGTGGTACTTTTGTTTTTCGGTCAAAGATCAATTGATATTTATGTGAATTTGTTGCTGGGATCTCTGTTTCATTGATCTGTTCTTTTTATTCTTTTGCCAACATTTCTGTGCTAGTGCCACACTGGAATGATTAAATAGCTTTATACTAAGACTTAAGGTTGGATAGTGTCAGTCTTCTGATTTAAACTTTTTAAAAATGTAGATGTGTGCACCACATGCATGTTTCCCACAGAGATCAAAAAAGGATGTGAGATTCCTGGAACTGGAGTTCCAGGTGGTCGTAAACCACTGTGTAGGTGCTGGGAATTGAACATGGGTCCCCTGCAAGAGCAATAAGTGCTCTTGAATCCTGAGACATATCTCTAGGCCTTGTCCTTTTCCCTTGTCTCTTTCAGTGTTATATGAGTTAGTATGGCTCTTTTGACTTGAACACACACACGCAAACACACACACACACACATACATACACACACACACACACACACACAGAGAGAGAGAGAGAGAGAGAGAGAGAGAGAGAGAGAGAGAGAAATCTATCATCTATCATCTAAATCTATCATCTATCTCTATTTTGCATAGTACCTATACTAATAAAGAGTTCCTGATTTTTTCCTATATCTCCCATCTTACTGAAGTTATTATCTTCAAATATACCCAAGCACATATAACACACACAATGCTATATCATTGCTATTGTGTTTTAATAGGTATGTGTGCATGCTCATTGTGGGTATATGTGCACATGTATTGCCCACTTACATTGAGACAGGGTATCTCATGGCTTAGATCTCATCAATAAGGATAGAATGACTAGCAGTGAGTATAAGGGGCCCTTACTGTTCCTGCCTCCCAGCACTGCGATCACAAGAATGTGCCACCATGTCTGGAATTTTTACATGAGTCTGAAGACTCGAATTTCGATCTCATGCTTGCAAGGCAAGCACTTTATTGACTGAGCCATTCTCTTCAGCCACACTGGTATTACTTTTGAGCAAATTATTACCTGTTGCATTAATTAAGAATAAAAAATTTTATTACCTTCACTTGTTCTTTTTTTTAAAGTTATTCTTTTCTTTATATCAAGTGATTTCCTCTGAAGAACAGTTTAAAATAATTTGTTGTTGTTGTTGTTTTGTTTTGTTTTGTTTTTCAAGGAAGGTCTACTGCCAACAAATTATCTCTGTTCATTTATCTGAGAAAAAACTTTATTTCTTCTTTTCATTATGCTTTGGCCTTAAATGCATGAAAGTCTAGCTTCTGCTTGAATGCTGGCTTGCAGGTGTGTGTTCCCACACCCCAGTCTCCTTCACCTTTGAACAATTTTACAGGATACAAAATAATGTTAGAGTGTGTGTGTGTGCGCGTGTGCGTGTGCATGTGTGTATGTGTGTGTGTGTATTTGTGTCTGCCTGTATGGAGACCAAAGTTTCAGTTTAGGTGACTTTATTTATTGCCCTGCCTTTCTGTTTTAGAGACAGGATCTCTCCCTGAATCTTGACCTTGCTATTCTGGCTAGACTGGTTGGTCAGCAATCCCTGAGCATCCCTCATCTCTGTCCCTGCTCTCCTCAGTGCAGAGGTTAGAGATGTGCACCACTGTGTTTGGCTTTTCATGATGAGTGGTGGAGTGTAAACTCAGGCCTTCATGCTTGCTCCATCTGAACTGGACCCCAACACACACACCCCTCGTGTCGTCACTCCTCTCCACGCTGACCATCTCATTCTGTGCTCTTCACTCTTCTTACACAGTTCTTGTGAGAAGCCAGATGTAATTCTTACCTTTACTTCACAGCTCAAAAGGTATTTTGTCTGTTATTTCAATTTTTTGATTACTGATTTTTCTATACTTTAAATATCTAGCTAGACATAGGGTTTTGTTTTCATTTTGGATTTATCCTGTTTGATATTCTCTAACAACCCTGGATACTTTTCCCATGTATTTAGAGACATTATTAGCTATCATTGATTCAAATGCTTCTCATGGCCCATCCTTTTCCCCCTTTACATCACTTTCTTACCTCATCACTCTGTGACGTCCGAGGCTATCTTCTATATATCCTGACCAAGTCTTAAGACCAGTCATTTATTTGGAGAGATTGGGTTCATTCTATTCAATAATGGTATTAGAAAACCAAGAGGTGGCTGGGGATTTTCAAACTGACACTGACATGTAATGGCTTTTAGATTCTCATAGCATATGTATGTAGGGAATACATCAGTGCCAACTAATTTACACCCACAGTCCTCTCTATAGCTATTGCTCTATTGGCCTATCACTACCAGTATCAAGTTAACATGAGTCGGGCATGGCTAAAGCTGCATTTAGCAGCTGTTAAAGCTGAAGTTGACAAAAAAGAAATTAGTTGGTAGCTAGGGACCTTCCTCTTCCATGCAAATCACATTGTAGAATGTAGAGAGCTGATTCACATGTTACACGACTTACTGGCTGCATCTAATATTAATATCAGTCAGACATTGAGTAAATGTCTACTGTACACACTGTCAATAATCGCTGCACCTACCTTGCCTCCCATTCATTCGCTGCAGGCTGTCAAGTGTTTGACAGTCTACTTTGTACTGAGCATGGGACTCTGCTGTGTGGATGTAATGGCTCCATGTCCTGTGAGCACTGCACCGTAAATGGTGAGGGAAGTAGAGAGAACAAGCAAATAAGTGTTCACATAAGTATATGGTTCCAAGCTATGATGTGGGATATGAAGGAAAAGACTGGAAAGAAATTAAAGAGGGAACCCAATTTGAACTTGCAGTCTGATTCATGGTCTTTGTTCCCTCAGAGACTTCTATTTTAAAAGGAACATTTACATTGGTGAGTTTTTTACTATAAAGGATGTTAAGTATTGGAGTATTTTCCAAAGACAAATAGAGAACACTGGGCTGCCTTTCTGAGGGCGGACTCATGCGAGAGTTGGGTTCCTCTATTAATTAATCCTTTTGCTATAAATCATTTTCAGTTTTCCATTTCCAAGGTGGAGGAGGGGCCCTGATGCCACTCTGGTGCCTGAATGCTTTATGTGGTTTTGTTTCAACAAAACTCAAGAAGCAAGCTATTTATCCTCAGCATTTATGGGAATCTCAACCAAGTTACATGAAAGAAGAGACTTATTTGTATCCAGGGAAATGGAAAACGCAATAGCATCTGTGACCTGGAAAAGTTTACCTTATGTCACTTATTGCGGACAAAATGGCTTTTGTAAATGTCCAACACAAATTGTGTGTGTGTGTGTGTGTGTGTGTGCGCGGGCGCACGCGCGCGTGTGTGTGTGTGTGTGTGTGTGTGTGTGTGTGTGTGTGTGTGTGTGTGTTGAGAAAGCTTGGGAATAGTTGGATAATTACAGCCTAGGGTGAACATAGTTTCCCGCTACATACACAGTTCCCATTTTCAGATTCCCACCACTTGCATTGCTACGCCTGTGGACAAATCTGACCACATCTTCACTTTCTTGATACATACCTTTCAAAGCTAGCTAAGTGGCCATTACCACTATGGTCTTCAGAGCATCCTGACCTCAGACACTCACTAGAACTCAGCAGGACTAAACAATCTTGGCTCTTCTTGGGGAGCTTCTGGTTTTGCAAGTTGCATTCCAAAGAACGTTCTTTCCAGGCTATGTACTGCATGCATGTTGTTATTTATAATTTATGCAGTGAATCTTGTCCCTGTGTTTCCTTTTCCTGTTTCTCTCTGTTTTGTATTGAAGGACCAGCATCTTCCCAATACATTATTCTTCCAAATCACTTAGGCCCTGCTTCTAAGCAATCATTACATTTAGGATCTCTCCTCTCCTCTCCTCTCCTCTCCTCTCCTCTCCTCTCCTCTCCTCTCCTCTCCTCTCCTCTCCTCTCCTCTCCTCTCTTTCTTGCTTGTGCCCTATTTCAGCTCTAAGTGTCATTGCCTACGTATCTTAGCAGGAAGGCAGTTTGGTGTAGGGGTTAAGGACATGGGCTTTAGGAACAGACTTCTTTAGTTAAAATATTGATTTAGATGTATGAAATGTGACTATTAAGCAAGTTTTTACCTTCATTGAGTCTGCATCTCATGTATGTGGAATGTCAATAATACTACTAATCTGTAGGTCATTGCAAAATTCAATAAGCTAATAAACAGAACATGCTTAAAACAGCTTCTGGCATACATAGAACAATTACTGTATAGATGATAGCTACCGTTGCTGGCTCAGACTTGTACTTCACTTCCTAGGAGCAATGTGACTTAAGGTTAAGAAATATAGTTCTGAGTCAGAATCCCCTGAACTGAATTCTAGTTTCAACAATTCCTTATGGGATAACTTAGCAGTTTAATCTCTCTTTGCCTCTGATTCTTAGGAGTTATCCATGAAAGTACATGGCATGTGGCCTGATATACAATGAAAAATAATCCAGATGGAAGTTTTACAACTGAACAAGAATATTCTTGAAAACTCAGTAGATTAATTAGAGAGAGAGAAAGAGAGAAGAGTGATATTTTGAACTTCAGTAGAAGTCACTAGACTATATTCAGCAAACAAGAAATAAATGAAACGTTTCCCTGTATATATGGAATAAACAGGAAAGAACATAAAGTCCTGTGCTCATTAGTTCTCTGCTGTTATAGCTGATTACCACAGACTGGGTGACTTGAAAATTAAATGTCAACATTTATTCAGCTCCTTGTTCAAAAGGTTGAGAGCCCCAAGGTTGAACAATTGCGTCTGAACCTTCTTGCTAGTAGAGTGTTCTGTGGTTGTGTCCTGGTGTCTTATGGTAGAAAGGTTACATGCAAAAAGCAGAGCCAAAATGACCTTCACAACAGTCCAAGAATGAGAGGCTGCATGATTGACTCAACCCTTAAAATCCTTAACTGTTTTCACCTGGTCCCATTTCTTATTACTTTACAATGTAAATTAATTTTTCTTCCCCTCCTTGTTTTCTCACCTCTCTTTCTTCTTTGTTTCATCTTTGTCATTGTTCTGTGTTGTCTGAAATAGAATTTCAATATGAAGGGAGGTTGGCATGGAACTTAAGATCTTCTGTCTCAACTTCTTTCCCAACTCTAGACTTAACATAAATTTTGGGGAAACATTCAAATTGTACCAAGACATATAAGATATGGAGAAAAAATCTGATGCGATGAGTTTGGAGTTCCCAGGTTAATAGGAAAGAAGACCAGGCACATGTAGCACTAAAAAGACCCTAAATATTGCATATTTAAGTACTCATTACTTCTAACCTATCCAAGGCATCAAACCATTTTCAGTACTATTTCTAGGAATTCAACGAAAAACAAATGTTGTACTAAGAAATTCAAACCTGGGCATTAAGCATCAAACTGTTAGAAATCAAAGATAGGAAAACTTCAGTAAGTAAGCACAGAAAAGACATGTGTTACTTTTAAAAGAGAAATACTAAAATTTGTTTACCTTTTCCATAAAAAATATTGTCTTGGGAGATGGCTCTAGTGGCTCATGTGCTTGCACAGCAAACAGGAAGGCAGGAGTTTGGATCCAAAGACCCCGGTAGATGTCAGGTGAGCATGGCAACTGCCCTCAGTTCTAGCCTAGGAAGGTAGAACTAGAGATCTCCAGAGCAAGCTAGCTAACACAACCAAACAAAAGCTCTGAGTTTGATTGCTAGATCTTACATTAATCAATAAGGTAAAAGAGTAATTGATGATGATTTCATATAGTCTCACACATACCCTTATCTGGTTTATGACAAGAAAAACAAACATCTTGAATCAAATTGTGTCCCTTCAAAGGATATACTGAATTCCTAGATCCTAGTATGTTAGATTATGACCTGTTTTTGGAACAGAGTTATTCTCAGGCATAATTAGCTAAGCCAAAGTTTAATGGAATAGTATGCGGCCCTAATCCAACATCACTCCTATTTATGAGATAGGGGACATTTGAGTATATACAGTCATAAGGAGTGATAAAATTACATAATGATAGAGGGTTACCTTAGATTACTCAACTGTGAAGGAGCCTCAACCATTGCCAACAAAGCACTGAATGCTAGAGAGAGGACAGTTGCTTGCCTAAAGGCAACTGGAGGAGAATGATCCCATTAGCTTGATTTAAGACTGTAGTCTCTAGAACTGTAGTACAAGTAATGGTAAAACAACTCAGTTTTTGTTACTTCATTATGGCAGCCTTGGGAGTCTTACACAACATCACTGCAAGGAGATAGAAGTAATAATTAGGTAGTATTTACAGAAGCAGAGCATGCACAAGCATACTGATCCAGAACCCACACTCTTATGTATGAGTCTCACTGAAATTCAATATAAATGCATCTGTGTGTAACGGAAACAGGTACAAAAATGCTCAAGGTCTGAGCTGGGACTCTGTGGTCAAGTGAAGAATTTTCATAGCTGTGCCCTTCCTAATGGTAAAAAACAAAACAGCAAATAAACAACAAACACATCAATTGCCCATACCAAAAAAAAAAGTAGTGCATTACAATGAATTTAAATTTAATACTGCTAAAGCAGGAAAGATGAATCCCCAAACATGATTAAGGGGTGTGTGGAGGAGATCAAGAAAAATGAGATTTTAAAACTTGATTCCAGTTAGATAGAGCTGAAAAATGCCAAATCAGCTTATCATAATGTAAGGCAAAACTAAGGCTTTTCTTAGGATAGATACTAATGATTTAAGGGATATCACGAAAGCTTCTAGAATATTGGTAATGTTCTGTCCTTTTATTTGTATGGTACTTATATGTGTATCTCCTATAAAAATTTTATATTATGATTTGTATATTTTTCTCTTTGACTGTCTCAGTTGAAAGATGATATTTATAAAAACAGTGCATGTTACTGGTAGATCTACTCCTCTGAGATAAGGTATCTGAGAAGTTGCCATCTCATGACATCATTCATTTATTATTGCATGGTTTCTAGTGGTGAAGAGTCCAGGCATGGCATAACTGTATTCTCAGGGGCTCTGGATGTTTCACAAGTTATGACTCCCTCAAGGTTCAGCAAGGAACGATCATCCTGGACCAACCACATGGCAGTCAGGAGAGTTAAGTTCCTTATACGTGACTGAGAAAGCAGACCTCTTTTTTTCTTTTCACTCAGTCATGTTCCTCAGATCTTGGAAGCAGTCTTCTCCTGTAAGATGGAAGGCCAGCAAAACAAAGGTCATGACTTATTGTGACTGACTGGGGAAGTGACATCCTATCAACTTTATCATGTTCTGTTAGGTCTCACAGAGAAGAAGCGACACTGCTAGAAGCTTGAGAGCCCTGTAAATGTTACTTCCACAGTATGTAATTCCTTAGAGCAAAGAGAAAAACTATAAAACATATGTGGATATGTGTGAATTCCTACCCTTCCCAGTGCATTTTTCAGTGTACAGGACAAGGCCAATCCTACAGAACCCCTGTGTTACGTGAGGAAGTCTCTACTGTTACATGCTGATTGTGTAGCTGGAGGGACTGATTGATTTTTACCAGTTGCTGCTATCATCCCTCCAAAATGAAGTGAAGTTGCATAGAGAAAAAGCTATCTTTCCATAAAGACATGGCAAAATACTCCATTTTAATGGGTTTGAAGAGACTCTTCCCAGTAACAAATGTTCTTACTTATCCTGCCACCCACTTGAAAAGCAACTGGCACTTGGGGGAAGAATAATGTTGTCTGGTCTGTTGCAGAAAGCCTCATTTTTATTGAAATGCAAGCATTACTGAGAAATAGGGAAGAGGAGAAAGAAAATGGCCACCGACAACTGCTTTTAATGGGAATGGTATGATGCTCCCTCACCCTCTTCTTCATGGTCTGAGGCAGTGATTCCCTAGAGAGAAAGTCTGAACACAAAGAAAAGACCTCATTTGAGAAGGCTTGGTCTGCAAGTTCCCTCCGCTTTGATGGCCCAGTGAGAGGGAATGTTTCCATTGTGTGTGGGGTTTGATATGTAGCTTTGAAAAGAATACTAAATCCTCCCATGAAAAGGTTGAATGTTGTGTGTTTTTGCTGAGTAGAAAAGTTGTTGTTTTTAAATAAGACTGAAATTCCACTCCAAATGCTCAGTTATTCAGGCTGCCACTTCCTCAAGAGGCACATAAATGTTCCTTTCCTCTTGTTTATGTGTTTTCCATGGAAAATTCAATAATTCGTCTCCTTCACCATCAAACAGAAAGGGAAAAACATGGAAATGCAGGTATGATGCTTTGAAGATGTGAGAAAGAGACAGGATGCCTTGTACTCTAGACTGGTGGTACAATGACCAGAGGTTGGAGAGCTTTCAGGCATAGAACCTGTAAAAATCACTCCATGGGAAATTCTCTCATTCCTGGTGCAAAAATGTTCAGTGTAAACCACACTGTCACCCAGAGATGCTTCCAAATACCTGGAATCGTTTGCTGCTCAGTGTCACTACCAAATAGCAAGAGAGAAACTAAGAACAAGAGTTTATTTAAACAGTGGGATCTACACCACAGTCCAGAAAAAGATCGATCTTTATGCATTGTAATGTTGGATGGAAATCAGAATTACTAAGAAGATTGATTCAAAACTTACATTCCCACTGACTTATCTAAATCAGAATCTTTAGGAGCAGAGAGTGGGCAAGGGTGTCTTGGAAAAGGTTATTTAGGTTAGGATTTTAATGTGTGTGTGTGTGTGTGTGTGTGTGTGTGTGTGTGTGTGTGTGTGTGTGTGTGTGTGTGTGTGTGTTTTGGTGGGGTAGATAAGAAGTTCAAACAAACTGGCTATGTAAAGCAAGCAGAAACTTCCAGGTCACAGTGACAGTCCAGGGTCACAAGCCTCCTAATTGAAAAGCTCACTAACTGAAGTAAGAGATTACAGATGTGCAAAGTTACATGAATTCTTTCATTTCTTTCTTGCACCCATGATCCTAAGGACATAAGCCACTCTTGACTCTTCATGCTTTGTTGGTAAATTCACAGGTATGTTTCCACCACTGGGTGTTTTGTTATGTCCTCCAGCGCCCTCCATTTTCTAGGTTGTATGCAAGTATTTGAACTGCCTGTTGAAGGGAACGATTAGGCCTCTCTAATTACTCTTTCCATACAGTTGTCATCTCTGAGTCTCCATTTTCCAAATGAAAGCAAGCTGCCCATCCCAGTTTTCCTCATGTGTCAGGCAATTGAAAACAGAAACAGTTTTAACTTTCCCAGAAACATCATCTTTTCCGTCTTCAAACACAATCCTCACTCCTCACAGTAAAGGGAAAGAAATATTCCTTTTTCTCATCCATTGCTAGGTCCATGGCTGAGGTATCTATAACAAAATAAAGATTGATATGAAAAATAGGTGACTCTGTTTATTATAAATTTTATATGACACAGGAGCCTTATAAGGAATTGAAGACTCAAAGGAAGAGCGAATTTTATATATTTTGTAAAGTTTGATAAAGAAATAGATAATCATGGGATCATATCACTGGGCAAAAAGATTTAATCTAATGTTATAAAACTATCAAGAAGAGTCCAGATTTTTTTCTTCAGATTTTTCTATATGTACCTTTAGAGACAAGCATGTACCTTTCTTTAAGGACAGGGAGGACAGTACTAAAATGGGGACCCTATATGTGCTTCAGGAAAATGATTTCCTGAGTTTTATGAGTTTCTTCCCAGAAGGACAAAGAAAAGGTTAGGAATCTTTCATTCTGTGTTATATTTTGAAGAATCATTTTTCGAAACAGCCTGACCAGGACCGTTGTTACATCCAGGTTTGTCGACAAAGCTACCTACAAAGAGATTTTTTTCCTTTCTTCTCTCTTTCTCAAGGAGTTGGAGAACCACAGTTCTGGGAGACAGTCTGTCTGAGAAGTCTTCCTCAACATCCATTATGCTATCTTTCCATCAGAACTGTACTAGGGAAAGCCCCTGTCTTCTGGTTTCATAATACAATACCCATTCTTCAGAAGTGCATGATGCTGTTTAATCGTGTGAAAGGCATAGATGTGCCTGTTGCCAAGGTAACATCCTCCAAATCCCTATTTTCACAATCATTCTGCACAAAACCTGTGTTTGGAGTCATTGCTGGTCCAAACCTGAGGTAACTTCATACATACACAGCATTTCTGTGCAAAATGACCTCACACCAAACTCATATTACAGGTTCTACACCATTGTTCATGTGCTCAGCTGTTGCTCCAACCCAAATTACCAGCGACTGTGCAGCTGATCGACTATGAGAAATGAATAAAGGATAAAGAAACGATCTATGTTCCACACAAACTGTCTAAATAATGTACATGAGACTCGGGGGCTTGTCACTTGTATTTGGAGTTCTATTTACTACCTCCTTGCTATGAGACCAAAGGTAGTACTTTTATCTTCCTAGATACCTTGTTTCCTCATCATGTATTAAACAGAAACAATCTATTGAACTCATTCTCAGTGTGGTTGTAAGGTTACAATCTGCATGTATGTATGTATGATATGTAGAAGAGCCTTACAAATTGTCAGGAGTCATCAGTTAGATGTAATTGGAATTCCCTGACTTCTTGGTCTCTCATATTTAGTGTTAGTGAGAACTAATGTTAGTAAATTGTTCTAGGATGTCCATGTTTTCCATGATTTTCCTAGCAAATTTTTTTCATGAAGAACCATGTATTAAATTAGAAGATGAAAGTCTAGAGATGTAGAAGCAAAAACAAAGCCAAACTAAAAGACACCCCTCCCCTGCCATATTAGTGAATATTCTTTCAGTATATGTATTTACATTATATATAAATATTTAATAATATTTTAAATTTGGGCACCATCTTCCTGATTTGACAAGTGTCTGCAAAAACTGTTTTTTCACTCTGGTAAGATAAAAGTCACCAGAGGCTTTTGAGCCAAGGAGCAGTGCTATCTAGCCTGACTTGTTGAGAGAGAACTGTGTGATTGCTGCATGCTAGGTGCATGGAAACAGTAGAGTTATTTAGGACTCATTGTAGTCATCAGGCAGGTGGTGACACCGGCTTCCAGTGCAGTGGTGATGGAGGGGTGAGAGAGAAAGTGTCAGACTCGAATGTCTGCTGGTTTGGTGGGGTTGTCTGGCATTTGACAGAAAACTAGTAGGTTGGATAAGAGCGTAGATTTCCCTGAGAATTGGAAGGTGGAGCCTGCAGTTTGCTAAGATGATATGACTGTTGTGAAAAGTCCTTCAGGGAGAAGAAGGATACCCATAGTTGTTGTGCTGAGTGTGGGATACCCATCTAAAACTACACCATGGACAGCAGGTAGTAACATCGAGATGCCTGCAAAGCCATGGAGTCAGAATCACCCGGGGAGTGAGGCCAGACAGAAAAAAACATGCCTGATCATTTTTTATTATTAGTTTCAATTTCTATTTCTAAGCCTTCCTTTAAATTTGTTTGATAGGACTCTTTCAATGAACCATGACCATAGTTTCGATATTCCTTTATCCAGTGAAATTTGCTACCACAATGTCATAAGTTTAACTTCAGATACTTGTTAAAGTATGCTTCAATGATCACTGAGAATTTTCTGAGTTTTACCCTACAGTTCCTACCTTTACACCATTGTGAGTAGGTACTCACATTTCTCCTTGTTTAGATCATTACTTTTCTAAGTCTCAATTTCATAGCCTATGTCTAGGCTTTTGTTTTCCAATAGCCAGATCTTACCTGTTACTCAATGAATGAATGAATAAATTTTTTCATTTTCATTTTTTAAAAACAGTCACCAGGGAGGCTGAATGGTTGTATGATTACAGGTGTGTTCAGGGGATTTCAACATGGCCGAGGTCGTTCATTTCAAGACACTGTGTAGAGTTCTGGATTGTAGGTCCTCAGTGGAAGACAGCAGAGGCTGCACAATTAGTGAGCACTTGATAGTTTTGAAATATGCTTGAATGTATTTGCTAGCTATGTAGCAGCCAGCTTTGTTTTCTTGGTCTTTTTGAAATTCTATAAACACACTAATCCACTTACTGCCCAAGATCAGTATAATGAATTCTGTTTTCTGTGTTTAGGAATACTGACCGATAAAATGCTTTTCTTATTAGGGGAAAATGTCTTGCTTTGCTCTGTAAAGCTTTTATCGTGCTTTTATTGTTTCTTCTACTAGATCAGTTAGTTCCATTTGAATAGACTATAACTTCATCAAATCTACCTACATTTGCATATAAGATAGAACCTAACTGTGCTGTGATGGGACTAGGGTGCCCTACCAAACTCTCAGGAGAGTTGTGAAGTAGTTTAACATAGTGATACTTATGAACACAGAAAACTACAACTATTAAAATTTTAGATCCAAAAGAGGAGACACGCATACACACACACACACACACACACACACACACACACACACACATTATTGAGTACTAAGGACATTATGAACCAAGATAGGTTCACATAGTACTTTTATTCTAGGTAATGAGTAGAACTGAAGGCGTTTCAGAATATATAGTCCCTGTTAGTTGAGAAATGAAGACAAATATGGTCCATATGAGAACTAGTCAAAGCAAAGGGAATGAATAACGGGACTTCATCTGGGCTCAAACTAGGTTGATTCTCAAATGCAATTGTTTGGTTTGGTTGAAAGTCAAGGAAATGTCCCCAGTGTCTAGAGGATACAGTAATGCTTTTCGGGTAGCAACTCTGAGTCCTCATCTCAGTTCCCTCTATGTCTTTGATGCCCTGGTATTACAGCAGAGAGGCTTGAATGGAGCAAATGAGCATTAGAGGAGGCCAAGCACAGGCAGAGAGCCTCTCTGATGCGGTGGTAGAGATGAAAGCCTGAATTCTGATTGTTGGCATGCCAGCCCATAGTTTTTTGCCCAGTGATACTTAAACAGCCGAGCAAAGCATGTTAGTTTCATGTTCTTTCAACATAGGAATCAGAGTTATTTTCTCAGATGGGTCCACAATGGAACACATGTGTTTTCCAACATCTAATGAGCTTCCCATTCTCAGATCCAAGGGTCCCTAAATACCACAACTTTGGCTAAGCTGGTAGAGTCCTTTCCATCCAGAATTCTGATTAGATTCCAGTCTTTAGATGATTCTGTTTCAGAATCAGGCTTGAAGCACGCTGAGGATTTGTAGCCTGTGAGTTGAATTCATTTTGGTTACTGAGGTTTTGCATTCAAAGAACTGGAATTAGTATAAGGAGATGGTTTATCAAATAGGTTTCAACTCAGCCAAATTCTCCAGATTGTTCAGGAATTGGGCTCCAAACCTTGGGACCTCATCCACCAAAACCCATCAATTAGGGGGTTGAAACACAGCCCACTAAGTCAATTTGGATTTGCCTAATGAGAATTCTAGTCAGTCGTCTCTGGGAAGCAGCCAGGCTCCCAGGCAGACGTGCATGGGACTGAAAGGATGCATTGCTGCTTTGGCAAGCAACTTCCATTCTAGAAAAAAAAAAAAAAAAGCCCCAAGCAAGTTACTCTACTAAGCTAGGCTCAGGAAAGACAAGGAAATGACAATTCCTATAGCCGCCTTTGTATGTACATGTGGTATGTGTGTGTGTGTGTGTGTGTGTGTGTGTGTGTGTGTGTGTGTGCACATGTGTGTGTGCATGCATGTGTGCTCATATGGTGTGTGTATGTGTTGGTGTTTGTGTGTATGTGTACAGGTGTTCACATGTGTGCATGTGTAGTGTGTATGTGGCATTTGTATGTATTTGTGTGAGTGTGAAGATGCAAGCATGTGTGTAGAGGACAGAGGTTGTCATGGATCTCTTCCCCAGTCGCTTTTGCACCTTATGATTTGAGAAAGGGTATCTCACTGAACTTGGAGCTCCTTGATTTGGCTAGGCAGACCAGCTAATACAGTGGTCTGTCTCCACTCTGATGCATATTCTCATGCACAGCTTTTCCTAGAAAACATGCATCCTAAAACACTTGACTATCTATAATTTGGTGGCATTTCAGTGCCACTTGTTTTAAAATCTCTTGAGAATTGTCACGGTCAAAGTTTAGAAAGCCTTCTAGTCATTCTTTTCCATTGCAAGGCAGTCTTCCTTGAGACTATTCTGAGTGCTTACAGATTGAATGATAGCATACAGCCTAATTGTAATGTAGTATAGGGTTTGCTTCAGAAAGCTCATGCCAGGAGTAGGGATCAGACCCCATGTCCTCTTTGCTTGCTCAACAGGCACTTCACCTGCTAAGCCACTTCCCTAGCTCCTCTTACAATAACATTTTTAAAATTTGTTTGACATTTTAAAAAAATTTTCTTATGAGTGAAAGTGTTTTTGCTTACGTGCTTGTATGTGCACCATGGGCATGCCTGGTGTCAGTAGAGGTCAGAAGAACACATCACATCACCTAGAACTGGGATTAAGGATGATTGTGAGTCACCATATGGGTACTTGGAACTGAACCTGGTTTCCTGCAAGGACAGCAAATGTCTTCTTGCCTGCCCCATCTTACATCAATCTATAGAGCTGTCAACATGTTCATTTATTTATTTTAATTAAAATATAATAAGATAATTTTTCTTCTTCTTTCTGACCCCTTTCATATCTCTCTTACAGTCTCTCAAATTCACAGTCCCTTTTATTTTTATTACTGTTATGTATATATACATAAATATACAAATACATCCTACTGAGTCCATTTCATGTTTCTTGTATGTATATGATTCCAAGGCTGACCACTTTGTGTTGGATAACCAGTTAGAGAGAATCTCCCTAGGGAAGGCTAATTCTTCTCTCGATGGACATTAGTTTCCTTCAGTTCTTTGTCTAGGAGTGGAATCTTGTGCAGTTCTTCTTTTCACATTATCATATCTATGGGTGTTGTCATTTGGAGAAGGTCGTCTTTAAGGAGCCATACAGTTGCAGTAACATGGGTATGGCTTTCTTGTCATTACTAGGAGTCACAATCTTACAACAGGCTTCCTGGTTCTCTAGCTCTTACGATCTTTCTGTCCTCTTTTCTACCATGTTCCCTGAGTCTTTGCTGTGGGATTGGTGTTATAGATGCATCAATTAGGACTGGATATCCTATAACCATTTGTTCTTTATATTTTGACCAGTTGTGCTTTTCTCCTCATCAACTGCAAGAGAAGCTACACTGATGAGGAGTGGGAGCTACACTTACCTGTGAGTATAAGGATAAATATTTAAGTGCAGTTAGGAATTATGGTAGTCTAATAAAATGGCATCAGTATGGTCTCCTCTATCTGTGAACCCACTAGCCTCAGGTAGTTGGCTATGTTTACAGTACCAGGGGTGATTTCTTTTCTGACTGAGCCTTATGTTCAATTAGACAATTGTTGGTTACTGCAAAGATAGGAGTGCCACTATTGCACACGTAAGAATACCTTGCTGTACCGGATGGCCATTGTTGTTCTTCAGAGGACTGTTGACAGCTTTCCCCTTTTGGAAACTTGCATGGGACCTTCTGACGCTATGAAAACTAGTTCCCATGGAGGCATTTATTAGGTCCTATCCAGCTCTAATTTTTTGAGTCTCATATCTAAATTATATGATTTTTTTTTTTTAAGCAACAGGGAATTGCTTTCAACCTCTTGGAGGCAAGCAATCAAGGTTAACAGAGATAGTGTACTGGGTGATTTTGTGTCAACTTGACACAAACTGGAGTTATCACAGAGAAAGGAGTTTCAGTTGAGAAAATGCCTCCATGAGATCCAGTGGTAAGGCATTTTCTCAATTAGTGATCAAGGGGGGAGGGCCCTTTGAATGGTACCATCTGTGGGCTGATAGTCTTGGGCTCTATAAGAAAGCCAGCTGAACAAGCCAGGACAAGGAAGCAAGCAAGCCAGTAAGGAACACCTCTCCATGGCCTCTGCATCAGTTCCTGCTTCCTGACCTGTTTGAGTTCCAGTCCTGACTTTGGTGATGAACAGCCGCATGGAAGTGTAAGCTCAATAAACCCTTTCCTCCCCAACTTGCACTTGGTCATGATGTTTGTGCAGGAATAGAAACCCTGACTAAGACAGATAGCCTGTATTGTTTTTATAAGTCTCTTGGACAACTCTGACCAACAACTGGAAAAGTTTATCATGTCTGATGCTAGGGTTTTGGATGGTCTGTGGTTCTTGGGGATCACATGCTGTCTTAATGATAGTTATTTCGAATAGGGTAAAATGAAATCCCAAGGCAATTGTAATTTGCACTTCCTGGTGGTCAAGGATGTTGAACACTTTTTAAAGTATTTATTAACATTTGAATCTCTTCTTTTGTGAGTATCTGTTTAGTCCATTAGGTTATTTATTGAGTACCTTAACTGCTTACTCAATGCAAAGTGGCCATCCCTCAACACAAATACAAACAAGCAACAAATTCAGCAGATTCTCTCTCTCTCTCTCTCTCTCTCTCTCTCTCTCTCTCTCTCTCTCTCTCTCTGTGTGTGTGTGTGTGTGTGTGTGTGTGTGTGTGTGTATGTGTGTGTGTGAGTGAGTATGTGTAAAACAAGTATAATTAAAGAAAAAGAGGTCATGAGTTAGAAAGGGAACCGAGGTGGGTAGTATGGAAGGGTTTATAGGAAGGGGGGGCAATGCAATTATATTTTAATTAAAAAGAAAAAAAGGATTTGAAGATTTCTTGATACTTATTGTAGTTCATTGTTGATTATTTAGTTACCATTATTACTTAATAACATGAATCATTTAAACAGTATTAATACTAAGTATTTCTTAACCCTCTAACTTCAGTTAGTAACAATCTTTTCCCCTTCTGCAGGCTGTCTTGACTTTTATGTCTATTTCCTTTGCAGAAGCATTTTAACTTCAAGCCCTGGCACTTGTCAGTTCTCGTGATTCCCTGTATATTGTTGCCCTGTTCCGGAAATCCTTTGCTATGTCTGTGTCTTGAGGTATTTACCCTCTTGTCCTCTAGAAGTTCTTAATGTCTTTGATTTATTTGGAGTTGCTTTTATTCCCAGTTGACATTTATGTATCTAGTAATTATGGTTTCTACATGTGGAAATTCAGTTTTCCCAACACAATTTGTTAGAAATTAGGTGGTCGTGACTGTGTGTTGTGTATGAGTGCTCTGTATTTCCCTTAGCCTTTATGACAGTTTTAATGAGGGTATCATGGCTCTAAGAAAGAGCTGACATCAGTTGTTGGGCTGTCTCTAGCACTGCCTTTTGTGGTAAGGATAGCTTTAGCTATTGGGGCATTTTATGCTTTCTTATGAATTTTAGGATTGCTACTAAGAATACCTTTCATAGAAACCTCGATGAATAAACTTCAAGAAAAATTTTTCTAGGGTAAGGGAACTGTTTACCAGAAAGACACTAAGACAACACCATGAATAAAGGATAGGCATAAAGGAAAAAGTGAATATTTGCTTAGAGTGAGAAGTGAAAATGAGACAGGAGATAAGGTGGCAAGGGCAATGCAGAGGGTGAACTAGATCATGAGCTAATCACACAGCACATATGAACTTCTACTAAATGTTGGGCCAGGTGAGCATGCATTGCATATATGAACTTCTTGCTGGCTTTGCTGAGGGAGCATGCACTCTTGTCTCAAAATCTTAGAAAAATAAAATGTAATTATAATTATTTCTAGTTTATGATATTTAAGCTGAAATAAAAGATGAATAAAAATGTTTAACTCCCCTTAACTTATTTATCCAGGTTGAAGAATATGTTAACTTCAGTTTCATGGTGAATGTCCATGCACGTACACGTTAACTGTCAAAAACTGACTTAGGGTCTTTGTAGGAGACAAAAATATTTTCAATATTTTCACACCAAAATGGTAATCATTTCTCTGAAAGAAGGTTTTAAGTAGCACTCAAATTAGTTTCAATGGAGAAACAGCACATCTTTTAGCAAAACATTGTCAAGTGACAGTACCTAAGAAATAATCCAAAGCATCCCAGAATACTACAAGGCTGCTTGTAGAGGTTTGAGTAAAAATGGCCCTGATGGAGTCATAATTTGCTTGCTTAGTCCCCAGTCGATGAACTGTTTGGAAAGGAGTAGGAGGTGTGGCCTTGTTGGAGGAGATGTGACAGACAGACAGACAGACAGACAGACAGACAGACACTGCATGCACATACTTGTGTTTTCTATAATTTTCCACCATCTAGACTACAGTATTGGGAGCCTTTTGATTCTTGACTCTATCGTTCCCTGTTAGCTGAATGAGTCAACAGTAGGAGAACCTGGGGCAGTGGGTGCATTGTTCTTGGACACAGACTGATATGATCCAAGATCAAGGCAAATGAAGGGTGTGCTGAAATTTCTTCAACTCAGTGCAGAAAAGACCCTCCTCTTAGATGCCTGCGAGATAGTCTTCTGTTTGCCTCCAGGACAAGATGTAGAACTCTCAGCTCCTCTAGCACAATGATAATAATGAACCGAACCTCAGAATCTATAAGCCAGCCCCAATTATATCTTGTCCTTTATAAGAGTTACCATGGTCATGGAGTCTCTTCACAACAATAGAAGCCCTAACTAAGACATGCATCAAGTCTATAATTTTTCTTGTTATCTTGAATACCATCTCTCTCTCTCTCTCTCTCTCTCTCTCTCTCTCTCTCTCACACACACACACACACACACACACACACACACACACACACACACACATACACACACATACACCCGCACACACCATATGCACTCACTCATGTTTTGTGTAATTTTCTACTCTCTAGCCTATAGCATCAGGAGTCTTTTGATTCCTGACTCTATTGTTTCCTGTTAGCTGAATGAATCAACCCTGGAAGAACCTGAAGAAGTGAATCTAGTTATGATTCCTAAGATCAGGGCAGATGAAGAGTTTTGCTGAAATTTCTTCAATACTATGTAGACCATTCTTAATTGATTATTAGTCTTCTGCTAATAAGCAAACAACTAAAGTGTCTGTCCTCAATTACTTCTCTGTAGCTATGATAGAATACTGACCAAAAGCAACTTGGTGAGGAAAAATTTTATTTCAGTTTACAACTTATAGTCCACTATTGAGAGAAGCCAAGGCAGGAACCTGGAGGCAGGAAATGAAGCAGAGACCTCTGAGCAACGCTGTTTCCTGGCTTGCTTAGCTACTTTTCTTATATATCCCAAACTCTTTTCTCATACTGTCTAGGGATGGTACTGCCCACAATGGGCTGGGCTATCCTCCATCAATTAACAATCGAGAAAATGCCTCACATCTCTGTCTGCAGACCAATCTAATGGGAGCAATCCCTCGAGTGAGGTTTCCTCTTCCTAGGTGACTCTAGTTTGTATCAAGTTGATAAAAACTAAACAGCACTAGGTCAAAACTCAGATATCCAGATGAGAGCGAGAAAAAAAAAAAGGTAAACCTTTTACCAAAACTGGGAACTGTGACTCCTGAAAATCTGCAGTTCTGGCTTAAATAGAAGGAACTAATAGAGTGTAAAACATGACTTAAGAGGGACCATAAGGTGCTGGTACTGTCCCATCTTTGTCTTTGTGCCCTGGCTGTGAGAAAGTGAGCAACCTTCTCTGACATGTACTCTGCCATCGAGTATTGCCTCTCCATAGTCCCCAAAAGCAAAGAGCCAAGAAACAATAGACAGAAGCTTCTGAAATCATAAACGAACATCATTTTTCTTTTTAAGTTGGTTCTCTCTGGTGTTTTGTTGCAGGCGGGGGAAATCTCACTAACACACTATTGAACCACAATGCTTCTTTGACTCTAAAAGCCATTCAACACACCATTTTCTTCTCCATTGTTTAAATTTAGCCCAAGAAATTTGTATTTAGAAAAAGACTACATGATAATTGAAAGAAAAAGAGCAGAATTCAAGTTCTTACAGACATGTATATAATGCATATCTATATATTATTATATAGTTTTATACTTTATATTTATATATTACTTTTATTTTATTATATCATATATATTTATATATTATATATTTGTATATGTTATTACATATTATATTAATATATTATATATTGTTATTTTATTATATTACCTATTATATATATATATGTATATGTATATATTTGAGGGAGAATAAAGTCAGTAGCAAGTCCCTATGTTATAAGACCAGGTTATAGAAAGACTGGGTGAATTTATAAGGCAACAGCATCTCAAAGGAATGAAAAGTTCTTTTATACTAACAGTCACTGAAAGACTTTTAAACTTCTCAAAATGATTGCTACAAATAGCAACAAATGTTCAATGATTAATCTAGAGTTTATGGAAAGAAAGAAAGAAGAAAGAAGAAAATAAGGGGCTGAGGGATGACTTAGTGGGTAAGGGTGCTTGTGGCTCAAGCAGGGAAGAACTGAGTTCAAGTTCTCAGCATGGAATAAAAAGTACAAAGAATAGACTCATGAATGCCCATAACCCCAGCGCCATTGGGTCAGAGACAGGAAGATTGCTAGCTATGACCTTCCCTAGCTCCTGGCTCAATGATCTCCAACAAATAAGATGGAGAATCCTCCTGTGACTTCTGCCTGTACACAGGAACATGAACACACATGCATGTGTACATTCCATACTCACACATACTTGTACACACACACACACACACACACACACACACACACACACACACACACACACACAAGAAAAAGGGAAAGAGAAAAGTAGCCGAGGCTGTCTAGACATATGACACTTTTCAGTGTTCCTGAATTACTGTTTTGTTTTTCCTTCTGAAGAAACGATTAACCTTCAGACTCCTCTTGGTGTGTCCCAGGGCTAGGACAAAGATAATCTTGATGTAGTTGCCACCCCAGAGAAACTGGAAATGAATACAGTCATCAGGGGGCAGTTCTCATATAGCAATGAGCTCCAAACCCAACTTTCCTCCTATCTCTGGCTTCCTAGATGTTTTAAAATAAGACTTCCCACAGACCAGATGAAGCCTAAGAAGAGGGAAGACCAAAAGGTGGATACTTCAGTGTTTCTTAGAAAGGTGAACAAAATACTCACAGGAGGAAATATGGAGACAAAGTGTGGAGCAGAGACTCGAGGAAAGGTCTTCCAGAGACTGCCCTACTTGGGGATACATCCCATATACAGCCACCAAACTCGGACGTTATTGTGGATGCTGGGAAGTGTTTGCTGATGAAAGCATGATAAGCTGTCTCCTGAGAGGCTCTGCCAGAGCCTGACAAATACAGACGCAGTTGCTCGTAGCTAACCGTTGGACTGAGCGTGGGGTCCCGGATGGAGAAGTTGGAGAAGGGACTGAAGGAGCTGAGGGAGTTTGCAGCCCTATGGAGGGAACAACTGTGTCAACTAGCCAGAGCTCCCAGAGCTCCTGGAGGCCGGACCACCAACCAAAGAATACACATAGAGGGACCCATAGTGTTCCCTGCATATGTAGCAAAGGAGGTCCTTTTTGGACATCAGTGGGAGGGGAGGCCCTTGACATGAGGGTGTTTGATGCCCCAGTGTAGGGGAATGCTGGGGAGGGAAGACAAAAGTGGGTGGGTGGGTGGGTGAGCACCCTCACA
Organism: Uromys caudimaculatus; assembly: GCA_028551405.1. Taxonomy (NCBI): domain Eukaryota; kingdom Metazoa; phylum Chordata; class Mammalia; order Rodentia; family Muridae; genus Uromys; species Uromys caudimaculatus. The sequence goes on along the minus strand of CM052717.1, from coordinate 1,955,809 downwards.
GAGGCAGGGGGAGGGGGATAGGATAGAGGGTTTACAAAGGAGAAAACATTTGAAATGTAAATAAAGTAAATATCAAAAAAAAAAAAAAAAAAAAAGAGTTCCCAAGACTCTTTCCTGAGGAATGCCTGTGAAGTCTTCAGGGCGGTGGTCACAGTTTCAGGCATTGGTCGCAGTTTCTAATATAAACACGTCAGTATCCAACACTATGGCTATGCGTCTTTCCTCATTTGCATCTCAACACTGCTCCTGTCTGGCCTGAGAATGGATCCGGAGTCATATCTGATGGATGTGGATCGACCAGGGGCCTATCGAATGTCCACACCTCTGGGTTTACCAGAATTTGAAACTAAGCTTGTGGGCCAATGGAATGAAAAGGGCTAGAAACAGGTCTTTTAAAAAAACAAACTTCTTAAACGGGGCTGGAGAGATGGCTCAGAGGTTGGGATGGTTGTTCTTCCAGGGGACCCAGGTTCAATTCCAAGTACCCACGTGGCAGCTCACAACCGTCTGTAACTACATTTCCAGGGAGTCCGGCATCCTCACACGGACATACAGGTAAGCAAAACACCAATGCACATAAAAAAATAAAAAAGAAAGAAATCATCAAAAAAAAAAAAAAAGGAAGGAAGGAAGGAAGGAAGGAAGGAAGGAAGGAAGGAAGGAAGGAAGAAAGAAAGGAAAGGGCTAGAAAAACTCCAGTGTGGGCGTGGCTTCTGTCTGCATGTCACATTAAACTGTAATTCTCTCGGTCGGACTCACATTCAGGTGCTGTGAAGGACAGGTCAACAAACTACTTCCTATTACTACAATTCTCTGCTCACACCTGACAGAAGATGTGAGGAGCAAGGTGTTTGAGGAAAAACTGTTCTCATTCTTATCACATCGAGTTTACATTAATTTAAATCTCTTATAAAGGAGATATAATCAGACAAAAACCTTTAAGGAGTTTGCTTAGTAAATGCTTAATAGATGCATAGTTACTAGTGTAGATATAAATTAATAAGTACTTTGGACATATCTTTTGAAAAAAGCAAATGAAAATATTGATAATGATAAATTTCTTTAGTAATTATAGTCTCAATGCATATGCAGAAGTTACTCTGCATATACTTTCTTTTTACTTGGCGTGTGTGTGTGTGTGTGTGTGTGTGTGTGTGTGTGTTATGAGTACTGGTGCCCACAGAGTTCAGAAGAGGATGTTAAATCCCCTAGAGCTGGCGTTATAAACAGCTGTGTCTCCAGACATGGATGCTCATAGCCGTCTCTCCAGCCAGTTTATATTCCCTTCCTGGGGTCTTCTGGGCTGATTCAGAAGATGTTGCCATGTGGAAACTAAAGGACTTGACCAAGGACATAAGGCTTTTACAAAGAAAACTGGGGTTCACTGTAAGGTCATGTTGTCCTCAATATAAAACATGGCCTACTGACTATTATGCTAACACAGTAGGTCTCTTGAACAAATATTGTTAATACTTTTTACGTGAGTCAACATCACTATATGTTCTTGAAAGTGACACAAGTGTTTTCATTTTTAAATGAATGCAATCAGGAATTTTCACCACTTCAGACTATTCTATTTAATTATGTAAGTTTGAATGATTCTACCATAAAAGTCATGTGTGCTAGCCAAAACTCAGACAGAAAAATAAATGAATTCCATAAAAGCAGTCCAAAATTTTCATGTTATCTTGTTTTTCTTTAAATTGTGTCCCACTGGTTATAACAGCCAAATGATTCAGTTGCCCAAATATACACTCAGTGTGACTCAAAAGCTTTACCGCAGAAACTAAGTTTACCAGGTCGCCTCACTGGAGTTCCAAATGGAAATTTTTATATAAGTACATACAATATACTGGGACTGTAGCCACACACTGCGCAAGAGAAAGGTGTGTGGAATCAAAATCATACAAGCATCAGATGATCATGAATTTAGTGTCTTCTCAGAATAACTCCATGTCAGGAGCAGTGTAGAAACAGAGTAATCATCACTCAGATGGAGGAAGGGGGTTGCAGAAGGAAGGAAAGCTGTAAGGACCACGCCCAGCAGGGAGGTGTTTGGACGGAGCCTGGGAATGGCTAAGATGATAGACAGGGAGGTAGAATAGATGGATTAGACTGTTGAGGGAAATATTAAAAAAGAATCCACGCTATTGCTGGCAAGGCACCGACGGGCTGGCCCGCCAGGCACTGGCTGGCAATGGCCAGCTTGTTCTCATCTCATAGAGAGTCTCTGACTTAAAGCTCCACTTTGCCTGCCTCAGATCTGCTTCTACCTTCTCAGCCATCTACCCCATGCATTTAGTTGTCACAAATCCCCTTAACCCAGTAAATCAAAACTCTAGAAGCTTATAATTAATCAGTCAGATTTATACATCAATAAATTCTCAATTCACAACATGCCCACACAATAATTTCGGAGCCAGTTGATAATGATACAAGCTGTCCACCTAGATTAGACAAGTTATCCCAATTATTCTATCCCTTTATGATATTCATAGCTACCTGTGGCTATTTAAAGCCGTGCGGAATCTGGATCGTCTTTCTCTTCCTCCATCTTCCTTCCTTCTCTCTACCTGTCCCCTGTCTCTGTCTCTGAAACTCTTAGCCCCACCTCCCTGTCCATCACAGGCTTCTTTTTTTTTTTTTTTTTTTTTTTTTTTTTTTTGGTTTTTTTCGAGACAGGGTTTCTCTGTGTAGCCCTGGCTGTCCTGGAACTCACTCTGTAGACCAGGCTGGCCTCAGACTCAGAAATCCACCTGCCTCTGCCTCCCAAGTGCTGGGATTAAAGGCGTGCGCCACCACTGCCCAGCTTCATCACAGGCTTCTTGTTGTATTAATATTTAAATTAACTGGGGGAAAATTCTGCTACATTAAACAGACAGAGAGGTGTGGGCAAAATGGAGGAATTATGAAGGAAGGCAAGAAGCTCATTAGCTCATTACAGCAGAGGTTCTCAACCTGTGGCAAACCTTTGGCATCTTTGGCAAACCTCTGTCTCCCAAAATAGTTACACTACAATTCGTAATTAGCAAAATTACAGTTATGAAGTAGTAACAAAAACAATTTTATGGTTGGTGGCGGCCACAACATGAGGAACTGTATTTAAGGTTCACAGCATTAGGAAGGGTGAGAACCACTGCCTTACAGGCACCTGGAATCAGATAAAAACCCCATTGTAAGGCTGCCCATGAAGCCTGGCCTAGACAGGAGAAACCCAGCAGAAAACTGCAACAGACGTCTAAGAGTAAACTTACTGGCTGCTTATCAAAATAATTTTATGGGGTAGTGGTGGGGGGGGTTCTTCCCCACTCTAATCAGTATAGCTGTTAGCACTGTGCTGGGCAGTTTCTGAGTTGTTTTCACCTCTCTTCCAGTCATAGGCCTGTGTCACATGCTGTTTGAGTCTCACCTGGCTAGCTCCATGTGTGTCCTCAGGGTGACCTTCGCTTGACCACATGCTCATGGTCTATCTTGCCTCATGGCAACCTTCTTCTCTTCTCTCCTCCTCATGGTCCCTACCTGAGACCCCCTACTTGATCTCACGTCCTGCCTTCCTCACTCCCTACCTAGTCTCAGGCTCTAGCCTTTTATTACCCAATCATGGATTATTGAGGATCATTCTTTCCAAGCACATTGGTCAATATGATGCCCATGTCCAAACAGCAACCTGATCTTGGAGCAGAGAACACAACGCAGGGGACCAACCCTAACTTGGAGGGCCTGGCCTCTTCTGTCACCTGACATGTCAGGGTAGGAGGAGGAAAGAGCCAATGAGAATGATTGGCTTAGAAAAGAAATGCCTTTGTCTGCGTTATCACATGTGACATGGAGAGGACAGAGTTCTAGTCTGGGCTAAGGACCTCTCTCATGCAGTCCAGATTTTCACACAGTAACTAAGAGTTAAGCAAAAGCAAAGTGGGTAGGTGTCCATCTTTAGAAGATAGCAGTACCATCTAAAAAGGATCTTTCGAACATAACAGAAGAGGAGATGCCTCAGGGAGGTGGATGCTGCCCTGGTTCCACTTGAGGGAACAGCTGCAGGGTTCTATCTAAAAAAGATCCTGTAAACCTTGTGTCAGAGAAACCTCACAGTATATGTCCTGAGACTGTATGCTGCAACTTGGCCAGAATAATACCTGCAGTCCAACGGGGAAATCCACAAGGAAGAAAAGGTCTACTAGAGTCTCCTGAGAAGAAACAGGAAAGGCAGCAACAGCTGTCAGAAGAGGTGGGTGATACTGAAATATCTCCTGCTTTCCTGACAACATAAAAAACGAGAAACTTCACAAAGGACAGAAAGTGCAGAGTGCATCCCAGAGGGACTGGCTCCTTTTGGGGAGCTCTCTGCTCTCAGTGACAGAAACCCACCACAGCAGATGGCAGAAGCCACAGCTTAGGAAGGAGGCTCAGAGAAATCCAGACCTGAACTTTGAGAAACAGACATTGTAAAGAGCAGTCAAAGTGTGCATGTGCGTGTGCATGTGTGTGTGTGGGGTCGCACTGATAAAAGAGGGTTCTCAGGGGAGGTGCAGGGGAGGTAGGGATGCTGACATTTCTCCACTTGAGGGAACAGCTGCAGGGTACCATTTTTAAAAGATCCCAGCAGAGTCAGTGGCTCCACAGCCCCAGGCCTGTTGTAATCCTTGTGTGAGGGAAACCTCACAGCATGTGTCATGAGACTATATGCTGCAACCTGGCCAGAATCATACCTGCAGTGCAAGGCGGAAAAACCACATTGCATTCAGCAAGATGGAAGACTCTGATTGACCCAGAGTCTACAGGGAAGCACACTCCAGATTCTTCAAGCTGTATAGGGGATATCAAGGGAGGACTGCATAGGAACAAGCCCAAGGTTCACAACCCAACCCATGATCGTTAGACCAGATCTGTGGCCCAGTTTTGCCAAGAGCTACTTGGGGTAAGTATAGGCAACTAGTCTTCTGAAGGACCTTCCAGAGGTGTGAGCAATATCTGAGGGCCCAGCTTCACACAGGAATTCTTTGGGTGGGACAAGACTGGAGAGGCCGCAAATACACTGGGACTCGGGATAGAGCAGCAAGCAGGGCAGACTGCACAATCTATAGCCCTCTAGCCTGATTTTCTTTTGTTCAATACTACTGCCTATTGAAAACAAAACCAATCAAACAACAATACTTTGTCCTACCCTGTTCCTGTCCTCTCCCTACCCCTCCTCCTTCTTTCTCTTCCTCTTCCTGTACACAGGCTTGCCCAGGGCTCCAGTGTCTAGGCGTCCTGAATGCTGTGACTGTTTGAAGTTACCCAGTTGTTTTCGATTCCTTAGTCCGTGGACTAGACTGAGCCCAAACCGCCTCATCTCCTTTCTTTGTCCCTAACACTCCCCCATCTGTTCACATGTCTCTTCTCCCTCTTTTCTCTGACTCATTACTAAGTTTTCATCTTTCTGCTTTCTTCCCTTTCCACAGAGCTACAGTAACTAACACATCAGAACACACAGTGCTTCTCTATTTTCTAATGTGGTTGCTGATTAAGGGGTAATAATTTTTTCATTTGACTACTATTACCCTGTCATAATGATTGGATTTGATGATAGTATTCTACTCTCACTGTTCCCCAACAGTGGTCTTGAAGGTGAAATTGGAATCTCAACCTTGCCACAACCCTTTCCCTTTCCCTGTTCAAGGGTGCATACATTTTTTGGTTTTGTTTTGTTTAAGTTCAACCAGTGTCCCAAGTTCAGCCTATCTATGGCTGTTTGCCAGGGCTCATGACCTCCCAGACTTTCTCCCTTCCTTTGTAACTTACTAAACTACAGACCCCTTCCTGCTAGGGATCTTATATCCAGCTCATGTGGCCCAGAGACACAGGTAACCTTCTTGTGCTCACAGGTACAACCCCTTCCTGCACCAGTCCCCCAACTGCTGTCTCTGCCAGATTCATATTCCAGTCCTAGCCCAGCTCACATAACCTGTGCTCAGGCCCAGCATGGTGAGTTCCCCTAATCCTACCCTGCCTGTACCTTTCCCAATTCCCAGACCTACACCAAGTGCCACAACCAGAGCCCTGCCCAGCCTGGTGAGCCTTATCTGCACCCTTCCGAGCCTCCAAGTGCCAGCTCACTCTTCTCTGTTCACATGAGACACGAAACCAACATAAGAAGTCCACATGCCCAGGTCTTATCATAAAAACAGTATGAAAGGCCAAGCAGTATATATCCCACAATTCACCATTCCTATAGAAATGCTCTCTAAGAAGAATTGATGAGATGAACCCCAGGACACAGAATTTAACAAGGATAACCATAAACTTCATCAAAGAGTTCAAGGAGTTTATAGAAGATTCAAACAAAGGTCCTGGAGAATTAAACGAGAGAATGAATTCCAGAAGAATATACTCTTAAGTGATGCCCAAGAAAACACACAGAAGACTCAACAAGATGATGAAAGCAATAAGAATGTGCAATGCAAATTCAATAAGGAGGTAGAAATACTGAAAGGAAGATGGGGTCGAGAAGTTCAGTGACCCGACTAGAAAGCCCAAAGGAAAGCCTTACAAGTAGAATGGATTGAGTAGAAGAGATAACATGAGACTCAAGGATAAAGCAGAGAGTATAGACAGAAACAAGCAAAGAAGATGATGATTTCTTAAAGGGCAAAGAAAAAGAGTATGCAGGAAATGGGGGATACCATAAAAAGACCAAATCCTCAAAATGCAGGCATAAGTGAGGGGAAACAATCCTAAGTCAATGTCATAGACCAGCTCTTCAATTAAATCATAGAAGAAAATTTCCCTGAACTAGTGAAAGACACACCCATGCAGACTTAAGCACATAAAAATACCAACTAGATAAGATCAGTAAACAAAAATATCTCCATGACATGTAGATAAAACACTAAACACACAGGATGAATGAAGAGTATTGAAAGCTGCAAGAGAAAAAAAATACAAGTCACATATAAAGTCTAACCCATCAAAACAACAAAAATAAGTTTAAAAAAGAATGGGATGCATGAGATCTATGGGACACAGACCAACAGACAAAATAGATGAATTATGCACATAGAAGAAGAAAACTATAACTTCATGCTAAAGGAACAGAAAACATTTTCAATAAAGTTACAGCAGAGACTGTCTCAAATCTTGAAAGAGTGATGCCCATGTGGGTGTTTGAAGCATTTATACCAGAAGACAAAGCTAAAAGAACATCCCACATCATATTATAGTTAAAGTACTAAATACAACAGAATGCATAAAAATAAATTAGAAGCTGCCAGAAACATCTAGCTTTGTATAAAGTTAGGCTCATCAAAATAGATTTCTCAACAGAAAAAAAGTCTTAAAAACCAGAAGGGCTTGTGAGGATATATTTCAGAAAATGAAAGATAGTACCTGCCAACCCAGACTAGTATACTCAGAAAAACTATCACGATTAAAGGAGAAAGGACAACTTTCCACAGTAAGAGCAGACAGACTAAAGGAATTTATGAGCTCCATGCCACCTCTAGCAGAGGACAGTGGGAGGAACTGTTTAGGCTGAGGAGAAAGATAAATGCATCTGTGCAGCTGCAAGGGAGAAGAAGTCATGCTGGAACAGTAGTTCAGCAAATGAGGAGGCACCAAGTGACAAATGACAAGGATTAATGCTCAACACTCAGCAAAGGTGTGATGCTGGTTACTCATCCTTGTGATGACGTGGTCTCCATGTGCTGCATCGTGCAGAAGTCTATTTGGAGATTCTTTCACTGACATATTCTGGCATGTTTTATCATAATACACTCAATTGTAAAGGCAGCAACTCATTTTAAATATATATAATTTAGTCTAGCTCTTTAGCCTGTCACAAATCTCTCTCTCTCTCTGTGGTCATGTAGTATACTTAAATATTTGTGAGCCTCACCGTGATGGTTTGGTTCTGTGTTCCTCTGTCATCAAATACATAGAAAACCAACAAACCCTGGTCTTCCATGGAGGAATTCACAAAATGTAGCCCAAGAATGACGACAGTCAGCAATCTATGCAAGCCCTGTCCTTGACTTGTTGTTTTATATGTTTTCCCCAGAATCCTGGCTTGATGTTAACAGAGAAACTTTGCATGAAATTCAAAAAGAAAGAGGTCAGTTAGTCTATGGGAGGAAAGAACTCAGACTGCTGCCCACACTACTACAATATACCAATCTGCTAAATAAGCTATTGTCGGCTAGGGTCATATGGCTGATAAAAGTCACGGGCCCCTGAGGTATGCACATTCAGCCCTTTGGAGTCACTGCTAAATAAGCCTGTGAAGACAGTTCTTTTGTATTTCTCATGAATTTCAAATACAATGACACCAGTTGTAAACACATACTCTTTGCCTTCCAAGTGAGGCCTTTATTTTTTCCGTTGTGTTGAAGGGATTTCAACTTTAGCTAAGAACTTATCCTTATTTTTACCTGCTTTTCATTCAGTTTCTTCCATGTCTAATAAGCATGATTAACCATGTGTTTTGAGGAAAACAACTCTCTAGCTTTAGGACCAGAAATTGTTCTGAAAGGAAGATGATGCTCAGTGAATGATTACTTCATGCCTCTCAGCCAGTGAGAAGACTCAGGCTCAGAGATCTGTTTCTATCTCTGCAGGCAGCACAAATGCAAGGAAGTTGCAGTGTTCACACACTGGGGGCTCTCCAGCACATAGTTGTGTAACTATGCCTAACCCACTACATTGTCCCTTTACCGTTTCCTACTTCCTTTTTAAAATATCGTGGCTTACTCAGAATACAATTAGTTCAAGACATTTCAACAATATATATTTTTAAAAAATACATAGCTTCTTACATAACCACATTATCAAAGAACAGGTACCACAAAAGTAAAATATGCGAGGTGTGACTCCCCCAACCCAATCCGTACACATTTTACTATTCAACACATACCCAAATAAGAAGAAAGAAGAAATGTTTTGCATAAGTTAAAATCCACTGGTATTACATGGTGGAGATGGATAGAAGAAAGAAAAATCAGAGATTGGTTTGTGGGACATGAATTGCTGGCTCTGATCTGCAGAAAAAAATAGGAGTTTGTCAGGGTTAGAGCTGGATTGGGGAAACCTCACTGTTAAAATAACCAGGTTTGTCTTTAATTTATTCCACTATTAGCTATAAAGCCAGGGACAAGATACACACAGAACTAAGGTTACTCAGGAGAAGGTATTATGTCCTAACAGCCAGTGCTGAACACTATAAGAAAAGCAAATAGAATGGTGGGGGCAAAGAGGATTCTTTACACATTTCTCCCAGCTATAGGATTAGACAATTCACACCACTATGACTAAATGAGAATATTCATTGTTCTATAGGGTTTCCATCACTGTGATGAAATACCATGACCAAAAAGCAAGTTGGAGAGGAAAGGGTTTATTTAGCTTACACTTTCCACATTGCTCTTCATCACCAAAGGTAGACAGGACAGGAACTCAAACAGAGCAGTAACCTGGAGGCAGGAGCTGATGCAGAGGCAATGGAAGAGTGCTGCTTATTGGCTTTCTTTCGCTGGCCTGGTCAGCCTGCTTTCTTGTAAAACCCAGGATCACCAGCCCAGGGATGGCACCACTCACCATGGGTTGGGCCCTCCCCCATCAATCACTGATTAAGAAAATGCATTACAGGAGTGGACCAAGGGCTCCGGCCCCCACCCATTCCTACAACACCCAAAGGAAGGTCGATTCCCCGGGAGCTCTGACACATCCAGGATCTCTAGAGCTCTGACACACCCAGGATCACAATTGAGGCCACAACATCTGCCCCAACACTCGGCATAACTGAGACCCCCTGGGAATCAGGAAAGTAGAAACCCCTGCCCAGCCAGAGGCACACATTCCTTCTAGCTTGGACCTGTGCCCAGAGTGGACACAGGCCTCTGGCTCCCCACCCACTCCTGCAACACTCAGAGAAAACTTGACTCCCAGGAGCTTGGACACACCAGAATCTCAGGATCCCAGAGGCAGTTGGAATCCCAGAAGCTCTGCCAGACCCAGGATCCCAGAATCACAGAGACAGCTAGACTCCCAGGAGTTCTGACACAACCAGACTCACAGGAGGGACAGGCTCCAGTCAGAGATAGCGAAAGGAAGTTAACACTAGATGTCGAAGGGCAAGCACAAGACCATAATCAACAGAAACCAATGATACTTCACAACATCAGAACCCAGTTGTCGCACCACACCAAGCCCTGGATACCCCCACACACCTGAAAAGCAAGATTCAGACCTAAAATCTCATCTTATGAATATGATAGAGGACTTTAAGAAGGACATAAATAACTCCCTTAAAAAAAATGCAGGAGAATACAAATAAACAAGAAAGAGCTCTTAAAGAGGAAACATAAATCTCTTAAAGAAATACAGAGAAACACAACCAAACAGATGAAGGAATTGCAAAAAAGAGTCCAGGCTCTAAGAATAGAAATATAAATATTAAAGAAAACACAAAGGGAGACAACCCTGGAAATGGAAAACCTAGGAAAGAGATCAGGAGTTATAGATGCAAGCATCACCAACAGAATACAAGAGATAGGAGAGAGAATCTCAGGTGTAGAAGATACCATAGAAGACATTGACACAACAGTCAAAGAAAATACAAAAAGCAAAAAGCTCCTTACTCAAAACATTCAAGAAATCCAGGACACAATGAAAAGATCAAACCTAAGAATAATAGGTATAGAAGAGAGTGAAGTCTCCCAACTCAAAGGGCCAGCAAATATCTTCAACAAAATTATAGAAAACTTGCCTAACCTAAAAAAAGAGATTCCCATAAAGATACAAGAAGTTTATAGAACACCAAACAGAGTGGACCACAAAAGAAATTCCCCTTGTCACATAATAATCAAAATACCAAATGCACAGAACAAAGGAAAAATATTAAAAGCAGTAAGGGAAAAATGTCAAGTAACTTAAAGGGAGTCCTATCAGAATTACACGAGACTTCACAACAGAGACTCTAAAAGCCAGAAGATCTTGGGCAGATGTCACATGGACCCTAAGAGAACACAAATGCCAGCCCAAGCAAACTCTCAATTACCATAGATGGAGAAACCATATATCCCACGAAAACACCAAAGCTGTCCCCTGAGAGGCTCTGCCAGAGCCTGAACAATACAGATGCAGATGCACTCAGCCAAACATCAGACTGAGCATGGGGACCCCAATGGAGAATTTAGGGCAAGGACTGAAGGAGCTGAAGGAGTTTGCAACCCCATAGGAAGAACAGCAGTACCAACCAACCAGACCCCCCAAAGCTTCCAGGGACTAAACCACCAACCAAAGAATACACATGCAAGTACCAATGGCTCCAGCTAGATAGGTAGCAGAGGATTGCCTTATTGGGCATCACTGGGAGGGGAGCCCCTTGGTCCTGTGGAGGCTCTATGCCTCAGGGTAGGGGAATGCTATGGCACTGAGGCAGGAGTCAGTGGGCAGGTGGTGGAGCACCCTCATAGAGCAAAGGGGGAGGGGGAAGGGGATAGGATGTTTGTGGAGAGGAAACTGGGAAGGGGGTAACATTGAAATGTAAATAAATAAAATAACCAATAAAAAGTAAAAAGAAAAAAAAGGGGGAAAAAAAGAAAGAAAGAAAAATGTATTACAGCCTGTATCTCATGGAAGCATTTCCTCAACTGAGGCTCCTTTCTCTCTAATGACTTTAGCATGTGTCAAGCTGACTCACAAAATTCAGCCAGTACACCCATTGATAGTTGTCTCCCCTTTGTTCTAATATTCTCAAGGCAGCTCTCCTTCAGATCATGGATGGTGGGATTGTGTGGCCTCATTAGACAATGTGTGTGTGCTTATGGTGGCTGCTAGAAAGAAGAGAAATAAAAATCTAAGTGCTAAGAAAGAGGAAAATTGGAGCTAGAAACAGCAGTCCCAGTGGACTGTATCTAAAGCTGTCAGTAATGATTTCCTGGGGCATGGGTACATAAAGTTATCAATCGGAGCAGGTTTTGTATCAACTATAGAAATATGTGTGTGTATGTATGCGTATATGTGTGTGTGCCTGCAGTATGTATGTATATATGTATGTATGTTTGGCTTATAATGAGGCATATTTCTTTTTCCTTATAATACAAACATGTGACCCTCAAAACTCTCAGAGATACAATGATTTAATGCAACCATAACTGTCTTGTGAAACCAGAAGGGGGAGACCTGATAATTACCATGCACTACTCTGAAGTTCTTTATTGGTTTTCTTCATTTACTGTGTCTTTTCTAAAAGCCCAGAGCTACACAATATCAGAACCAGCCCTTCGGCTAACTTAAAGAACATAGAAGCCATTCAATAACTAAGAAATCTTTGAGCAAAGAGAATCCTCAAACTGTTAGTATTTCAACAAATTCAATAAAGTCAGACTTTGTGCCATAGTAAACCTCTTCAGTATTGACTGGTAGATCTTTTTAGATTTTGCAGTATTAAAGAATCATGAAATTGTAGTAAGCCATAATGCCACAGGAATTTGTAAGAGATAACAAGATAAATCCTTGATGACTAAGAGATTAGAGAATACTGCCTCACGATATTTTCCAATGTTCTTTTGTGCTTAACTATTTCACAAATTTTATAATATGTCAAAAAACATTTCTTTCCAAAAATCACCACACTATGTTTAGCCAACTCACTTTTAAAAACATTAGTCTTGCTCCATATTTCAGGCTGGCCCTAAGCTGGGTCCTCCTGCCTCCATCTCTCAAGTGCTCAATCACAGGTATATGCCACCACACCCAGTTTACTTTAATACATTTTAAATATGATTACCCAACAAAAGCTGGTACTTCAATAAAGATCATACTTCCTGCTTCTACTACTTTGCTTTTAGGGGTTGTTATAGACTTGTGTTCAGTGAGGTGGCTCAGTAGGCAAAGGCACTTGCTGCCAATGCTGACAACCTAAGTATTATCTCTTGGACCAGTGCTTCTCAGCCTTCCTAACGCTCTGACCCTTTACTACAGTTCCTCATGTGGTCACCCCCAACTATAAAATTATTTTCACTGCTACTTCATGACTGTAATTTTGCTATTGTTATGAATCACAACGTAAATATCTGATACTTCTGATGGTCTTAAGCAACCCAACAGGTTGAGAACCTCTGCCCTGGATCCAGATGGTGGAAGGAAGAAGAGAACTAATGTTGCAAGTTTGTTATCTGACGTCCACAGGTGCAGCATGTCAATGGAGGTCTATGTGAGAATGTCCAAGCACGCGCGTGCACGCACGCGCACACACACACACACACACACACACACACCATTTAACAGTTAGAAAAACAGTTTTATATTTTTTTATTTTTTTAAATTGGATGTTTTCTTTATTTACATTTCAAATGTTATCCCCTTTCCTGGTTTCCCCCCCCTCCCAAAAACCTGATATCCCATTCACCCTCCCCCAGTTTCTATGAGGGTGTTCCTCCACTCATCCACCCACCCACTCCCTCCTCCCCACCCTTGAATTCCCCTACAATGGGGCATCTATCCGGCCTTCATAGGACCAAGGACCTCTCCTCCCATTGATGCCTGACAAGGCCATCCTCTGCTACATATGTGGCTAGAGCCTTGGGTCCCTACATGTGTACTCCTTGATTGGTGGCTTAATTCCTAGGAGCTCTAGGAGCTCTGGTTTATTCATATTGTTGTTCTTCCTATGGGGTTCAAACCCCTTCAGCTTCAGTCCTTTCTCTAACTCCTCCATTGGGAACCCCATGCTCAGTACAATGGTTGGCTGCAAGCATCTGCCTCTGTATTTGTCAGGCTCTGGCAGAGCCTCTCAGGAAACAGCTATATCAGGCTCCTTTCAGCGAACATTTCTTGGCATCCACAATAGTGTCTGGGTTTGGTGACTTTATACAGGATGGATACCCAGGTGGAGCACTCTCTGGATGGCCTTTCCTTCAGTCTCTGCTCTACACTTTGTCTCCTTATTTGCTCCAATGAGTATTTTGTTCCCCTTTCTAAGAAGGACTGAAGCACCCACACCTTGATCTTCCTTCTTATTGAGCTTCATGTGGTCTCTGAATTGTATCTTGGGTATTCGGAGCTTCTGAGCTAATATCCACTTATCGTGAGTGCATGTCATGTATGTTCTTTTGTGATTGGGTTACCTCACTCAGGATGATATTTTCTAGTTCCATCCATTTGCCTAAGAATTTCACAAATCATTTTTAATAACTGAGTAGTACTCCATTGTGTAAATTTACCACATTTTCTGTATTCATTCTTCTGGGTTCTTTCTAGATGTCCTAATGTTTTTATGTTTTTATGTTGAGATTAAAATTCACTGGGATTTCCCATATGGCCCTTGCACCCATACAGTCTCTCTCATTTTTAAAGACTCTAATGAAGATGTTTCAGCTTTGCCATGGCCTTTCCTCCCAAGCCTGACTCTTCACACTAATCCACACTGCCGCACCTGGACCCATCGGTCCATGTCACAGTCCCCTAATAGCTATGGGATTTCTGTCTTACTTTCCCAAATGCACTAGAAGCTCCTCAGGAAATAATTGTTCTAGATTCCTTTCCTGGTCTTTATTGTACATAACACATAAAAGATACTAATTAAGTAGAATCATCTCGAATGCACCTTACTCTCAAGTGATATGCTTTAGAGAAAGTCATGGCACATTGAGATAACAGAGAATTTAAAAATATTTGTTAAATGTTTTATTAAATGTTGGAAGAGGATTTTTTTTTATAAATTTGATCAAAAATGCAAGTTGACTCTTCAAGCATATATTTATATTGTAGATTTTAGGCCTTGGAGGCAACCCTAGGTATTTCAGTCTAAGGATGACTCTTCCCATACCATTACAAATGTTGCCTAGGAAATCTTGGAGATGGGCAAAGAGGCAACTGGGACAAGCCTGACTTATCCAAAGACCTTGGATTTGTACTTATAGTATCTTAGCACAGTGCACAGAACACAGTGTTGTGTTGTATGAAATGGGGTTTCTATGGTCCTGAGGGCCTGAGATGCCACTTGGTCTGTGTGAGACATTTTATGAGATTTCTCAATCAATTAACAGTTAATAAGGTCCTAATATGTTTTGCAAGAGAGTTCTGGCATCCTCCTTTGTTATTTATTCTCTCTCTCTCTCTCTCTCTCTCTCTCTCTCTCTCTCTCTCTCTCTCTGTGTATGTCTGTCTCGTGTGTCTCATCATTTCATCATTCTATATATATTTCCCACTTTTATATATCTTTAACTCTATTTTATTCTACTATTTTAGTAAGAAAATTTTATTTTGACTCAATCTTAGTTTTCCCTTTATTTTTCAAGTTAACATTTTGGTACACATTTTGCTTTTGCAATCTCATATGTCTCATACATTCCTTCAGCAACAATCTGATGCTTGCATACATCTGTAGAGTCTTCAGTGTAACACTGAGAATTTTTAATAACTACCTCAATTCTTGGCAATTGTTTTTCACTAACAAGCTTAAGTTAAGTTGCTATGATAAAACACTGACCAAAAAGCAACTTGGGGAAGTTTATTCCATTATCTATCTATCTATCTATCTATCTATCTATCTATTTATTTATCTCGTCATTGAGGGATGTCAAGACAGGAACTCAAGGCAGGGACTTGACAGCAGGATCCATGCTTGCTGGCTCATTCCTCATGGGGAGATATGAAGGATTCCTAGTTGGGGACAAGGCATGGGACCTGAGGATGTACTAAAAAAAAAAATCCCCGTAAGGATACTGGTTGCACGCTACTTGGCAGCACAATGACTTTAGTTACTGAAAGGTTAGGACTAGAGCGCTCTGAAAGAAGAGGAAGCTGTGAATGCAGCCTCATTTGATCTGAAGGGTGCTTTGGAGAAAGAAATGAGTATTGAACTGACTACAGGGAATTTAATCCCAAGACATCTTAAACTGGAGTTCACTCTACCATCACCTATGGACTGGGCATACCAGACTACTACAGGCATATTCTCTGGAAATCCAAGTGTTTGCAGGTCAGTTTGACCTTTCCACTCAGCATTTCTGGACTCACAGGTCCAAATGCCCTTTATACAGTTACCTATCAGCCTCCATGGTAGGCCCTGTCTTTTCAAAATCATCTTTCCTTTGTTCTCCCTTTTTGGCTTACTTTTTTATATTTAACACTTGAGAAATGTTACTTTGTATAGTGCGTTCTTACTCCTAGCCACACATTAATGTCACTTACAAGGCCCAGAAAGCTTAATTTAATTATTCTTGGATTGCAGTATGAGCCCCATCAATTATCTGCGAGTTCCCATATTGGTCCTAAAGTGACGGTTACTGTGATTCCATACCTTGGACACCAACTCCCGTGAGTCTGCAGGAAACAACTTCAATATTTTAATGAAACTCAGATCCACCACCAGGACAAGCTTCCACAGGGTTATCTACAAGTTTCTTTGCTCCCTACTGAAGGTCTATTAACACCTTCTGTTAACAGCTTGTCATTTTTTGAGTAAAAACACAGAAGTGAATCTTTAACTAACTTCAAAAAATACTTGTTCCAGGTCTCAGGTATGTAACCAATGGATGATGAAAGTCACTGACGTTTGGTAAAAGAGTTTTCAAAAATCAATTAGAAACCCTTCTTATAAACACCCACCTCAATTGTAGATAAGACATTAGTATAAAGTCGGGGTATTCCTGTTTACAAAGTTTACGTTTCTAATTATGTGCCAGTTACATAAAATATCACAGGTTTATGGTTATATTTTATTGATTGATAGTTCAATAATAAAAAGACTGTGACATTTACCAGGCACTAGAAATGGAGACATGAACAAACATGAACCCAGAGCCTTGTCTTATGAAGCTTAGATCGTAACAGCTTAGATCGTAATGCATAGCAGTGTTAGCCACAAACACTGTACACAGCAGCAGCTGTCCCTTGCCATTATAGAGATTTGTAGTTCAGGCACAAAAAAGAAGCATGCGTCAATTTTTGTTCAGAAAACTAAATCATTCCTCTCAACATTTCACAAGATCGTTTTTAACTCACAGCTTCCGTTCTCTAAACTGGTGAAATCCAAACATTCCTGAAAGAGAAAAACATAATTTTGTGTTCCTATGTTTTCCATTCCTAACAACTTACAATTCAGCATCAACCAGTCAGGAGCTTGGGTCATTCAAGTGGAGCCTGCTTCTTTACACATGATAAGCTAGACAATGCAGTATGTGTTCAAGGACTTAGGTGAGAAGAGAAGGAAAGGCAATCTTTGGGAGCTTGAAAAGGGGTTTGGAGACCAGCAAAGTAATTTAGAGAACCCTGACATTTAAATCAGATGCTTCCATGTAATAAATATTTGCTGCATATTTCACTAGGCAGCTAGATTCCACAGATATAGTGACATTGTTTCTCTCCAGACGTTAGTACTTTGTACGTGCAACTGTAGGATATAGGATACATTTCAGCTCCCATTTCCAACTGGTAATCCGGTGCGGGGGGGGGGGGGGATAGTATAATATGTCTAAGTGTAAAATAATCTTGGAGAGCCTGTGTGGGAGCATTGAGGCAAATGCAAATCATGTCACCTTTTGGCTTGAGGGCGTCTCAAGGAACAGTGCTAAAGCCTTGGAGGCAGGGAAAGTGACTGAGAGTCACAAAGCATGCTAGCAGTGGAAACCTTACTCTTGTGATAAGAACCAACCTTTTTCTAAAAGGCTGTGAATGGCAGCTGTAGGACAATGAACAGCGGAGTGTGGAGAGGTGAACCCAACACATCCTTCTAAAGCTCCACGCTTTGGCCCCATTGTGATGAGTATTCGGGGGGGGGGGGGGGAGGCAGGAGTATCGGTTTGTAGATAGATACTGCATTCAAACCTTAAAATGAGGGCTCAGAGAAGAATCACCAATGGATTTGGATTCTTTCCTTTTCTTTCTTCCTTTCTCCCTTTCTTCCTTCCTTCGTCCCTTCCTTCCTTCCTTCCTTCCTTCCTTCCTTCCTTCCTTCCTTCCTTCCTTCCTTCCTTCCTTCCTTTCTTTCTTTCTTTCCTTCTTTCCTTCTTTCTTTCCTTCTTTCTTTCTTTTGTTCTTTCTTTCTTTCTTTTTTCTTTCTTTCTTTCTTTTTCTTTTTTTAAAGCCTCTTCCATTTAAAAATGTATTTGAGTTTGAACAAGCAAATATATTTTGGTGCTTTATAAGGTGGAGAAAACTTCAAGATATACTTCAGAAATAAATCCCTACCATCAGCATGCCTGTATTTGGAGAAAGAATGTATAAGAAAGTAATTAAGATTACATGTGGTTGGGACTGGGGATCTGGCTCAGGAGGA
The DNA here is from genome assembly GCA_028551405.1 of Uromys caudimaculatus. Classification (NCBI taxonomy): domain Eukaryota; kingdom Metazoa; phylum Chordata; class Mammalia; order Rodentia; family Muridae; genus Uromys; species Uromys caudimaculatus. The sequence continues at coordinate 1,937,550 of CM052717.1, read as the reverse complement.
AAGAGATATTCACATAAACATGAAGACCTGAGGTAGAATCCCTATTCCTTGTATAAAAGTCAAGTACGGCAGCTTGTGTCTCTAAACCCAGCACTGATAGAGGTTAAAGATGGATGGATCCCTGGAGCTTGTTAGTCAGCCAGTCTAGCAAGACAGTAAGCTCCTGCTTGAGAGATTGTTCCTCAAAAAAAAGAGGGGGGGGGAGAGGAGAGAGGAGAGAGGAGAGAGGAGAGAGAGAGAGAGAGAGAGAGAGAGAGAGAGAGAGAGACCATCATAGATACATACAGGCAGACAGACATGGGTGGATAAATAAGTAGACAGACAGACAGAGAGAGAGGACATTCAGTGTCAAATTCTGGTCCACATGGGTGTATATGCACACACATGACAGACATCCACATGGCACACAATTACATTCATAAAGATAAGTTACATGAGGTCTTAAGAGAGGGTGTTCATGCATCCGTATGAGGAGCTGCATCAGAGATCTTACTCTCTGTCTCTCTCCACAATCTGTGCCAAGGAAAGGCTGTGAAGGCAGAAGGAAAAGAGGGCAGCCCTCACCAAACCTCTCGACACCTGTGATGATATCATTGTTGTTGAAAGTGCCAGCTTACAGTATTTTTTTTGGCAGCATGATTGAACCAAGACACATTTTTGTACCAATAAATGAGGTGCTACTCTAACAATTATCTAAGCAGTAGAAGCAGTCGTGAAAATAAGTCAGGAGGAGAAACTAGGCAAGTTTCAAGGTCCACAGGCATTAGAGGAGATCCCAGGCAGGAATGAGATACCTACTATTTGAAACCAGAAAAAAGATGATGACTTGGCTCTTTTTCTGTACCTGAAGCCAGAGAGTCTTCCCAGGGAAGAAGATATCAATAGGTTGTCCTATAGCAAATCTCAGCCCTGAAACGTAACTGCAAGTAACTCTATACCAACTGAGCAATTTGTGCTTAGAATATATATACATATATATGACAATATATTACACACATATACACACATATATTATATATACATATATCCAAATATGTGCATGTAATAATAAGAAATGAAAGGAAAGTTCATGCATTTGAAAGAGAGCAAGGAAGGTTCAGAGGGAAGAGAGGAAAGGGAGAAATTATTGCATTATAATTTCTCAAATAAAAGAAATCCTATTCATGTCAGCCATAGTTCTTCCAACAACACAATACCAGTTTCCAACCATTGTGACTATAACATCACAGAAGGCGTGGTATGATAAGAGATCAGCAAGCTTGCTAGCATAAGTTTCTCTTCCTCCTCTTACAAAGCCCTTAATGCTGTAAAATGAAATAGGAAAGTTTGCTGTATACTGTCTATTTCTTACACCAACTCATAAGCTACAGTCCTAGCTTCCAAACTGCAAGTATTAGACAAAGTGAACTCAGTAAGGTCTGGGAATGAAACCCTCAAAACAGGATTAGTAAGAATACTTGTTATTTAAACTGCCAGCATTTCATTACAGCAGCTTCAGAACACTAAGACAAGATTTACATTCATTTTTATAAGGGTACGTATACACACATGCACATTGTAGCATACATGTAGAGAAAAGATTCTCTTTTGCAATGGTTCATTCTCTCCTTCTACCATGTGAGTTCCAGGAACTGAACTGAGCTTGTCAAGTCTTCAGCAGCAAAGATCCTTAAACTGAGCCATCTTGATGGTCCAAAGAAAGGTTTCTCAATAAAATAAGTGAGGTTGTGGAATTGGACCAACATAGTTTCAGCTAGAAAGTAGCATGTATGAAGTAGAAGAATGAGTCCTCCCTAAATACACGTTCTGCTGAGGCCTCGATCTTAGATATTTAGTTTGGAAACTGTAGGAGATGGTTGTTACTTTGGTTCTGAGCTGTCTTGTTCATGGTATTTGGTTACAGAAGCCTAAATTCATTTAGGCTGACTTCAGTCAGAACTTTTCAGGACTATTTATCAGGTCATAAATATTACATGGAAAATACCATTAGAGATGCTTTACAGGTTTATTTGTGTACATTGGGATATATGGATTTATAAATATGAAAAATATATTCTGCTGTAAAAATAACAGACTTAATTTACAAGTGTTTTGTTTTATTTTCGTGTTAAGGTATTTATAGACACTCTCTCGTTTTCACAGAACTGAGTACTATATACATATATCATACACTTCCCACATTTTCCTGTCTCATTACTATTGATGAAAGTTAATATCAACAAATATCTGTCAAAATACTCATTACCCGCAAGGCTTCATCCTACGTTCTGAGAATGTAAAGATAAATTGAAATGCCTTTTTTGTTTTAAAAAGATATTTTCTCTAGCAAGACACAAGCCATCCTGTAGACAGATAATGTCACTGTGTGAGAGAGAGGCTCTGGAGAAGAAAGGAAGAACTAAGGATGCGGATGCTATCTGCCACAGTTCACTTTATTCTCCTTTTGCTGTTGTTTCGGTGTGCATTGTTCTTTGAAAACATGTTTGCTTTCCATGAAGGATTCTAGCCTTAGGGACCAGGAATTATTCTGTGGTCTGTATGTGATCTGAGCATGCTCCCCAAGGGGAGGGTGCTGTGATATTTAATATAATAAAATTTAATCTCAATATGAGGTATCAAGAAGGTAGAAATTTACGCTAATATTTTTAATTATCTTTGAAAGTTGGTTAGGGTTAAGTCAAGTCATCAATGGGAGCCCTTCCCAATGATTAAAAACCAATGGCTTTACATAAGACAGAGGCCAGAAGGCCAGAGACACACTCACCTGTATGAAGCTTGTCTCCATCATGTGACACTATATACTACTTTGAGTTGGTGAGGAAAATCATTACCAGATGTGAGCGTTCGAACCTCCAGGACTAACATTAAATGAAAATATTTTCTTTTTTTTTTTCTTTTTTTTTTTTTAAAGGTAGCTAATTACCACGTTTTGTTTTATTTCTTAGTATGGGGCTGGGGATACTTCTACACTGGATAAGTGGTTATTAGATAGTATCTTTCTTTTTAATTTATTTTTATTTTTATTTTTACTTTTTGATACTTTATTTACATTTTCAATGTTTCCCCCTTTCTAGGTCTCCTCTTTGGAAACCCAATATCCCCTCCCCCTCCTCGCCTCTACCAGGGTATTCAACCTCCCACGCACCCGCCCACCCACTCCCTTATTCCCACTTTGACATTCCCCTATACTGGGGCCTCTAACACCCTCAGGCCCAAGGGCCTC
>CM052717.1:1855759-1933827 GCA_028551405.1 Uromys caudimaculatus | reverse complement strand
TGGTTTCTGTTTCTTATGTTTTTGCCCTTGCCTTTTGCCATCTGTTAACTCTGATGTTAGCTGATCTTACTCTGTCTGGCTGTGGCTTGTCCCTCCTGCAGGCCTCTGTATCATTACTCCTTGAAGACCAGCTCTCTCTGAGAGGTGTTTGGGTTTGGAGAGCTGTGGCACAGTGTCAGCTCTGGTGTGCAGGCAGAAATCAGAAGGATCTTGTCTCTAGCTGTCCCTTGGTTCCTGTGTCCTGATGGCTCTGCAAGGGTCCCTCTTGATCCAGTGAGTTTGAACAGAAGTGGTGGTTTTGCCTATGCTCGAAGGTGTGTCAGCACTCCTGGGATACCAGCTCTCTCCTGGAGCCCTGTGGCCCAGGCTGAGGTTCCCAGGTCCCGGTGAGCAGTGGTGCTTGTCTTATCCCCACTCATGGCTTTTCCACGCTCCTGGGAGGGTAGCTTTCTCCCAGCGCTAATTGGCTATGGAGCCCCGTGGCCCAAGGTGAGGTCCCCAGCCACAGATGGAAACTGGAAGCTTCCTGTCCCTCAGTCTCTGTGTCCTGCAGGTTCTGGGCGGGTCCCAGTGAGCAGTGATGCTTGTCTTGTCCTCACTCACGGCTTTTCCATGCTTCTGGGAGGCTAGATTTCTCCCAGCGCTAATTGGCTATCGAGCCCTGTGGCCCAAGCTGAGGTCCCCCGAAAATATTTTCTCACCTTGTATATTTTGTTACGGCTTTGAAAAAATGGAGTAACATACCCATTTACTTGGGCGAATCATGTTGGATATCCGCTGATTAAAATAGGGCTTTATTTGTGTCAGGAGTGCTGGCCTAGTTACATCTCTAAGTGGACCCAATGCATTCCTACTGGTGATTTCCTGGCTCACTGAATCTATGATCCGATGAGCATATTTCACACTTGAAGGGACTCTTAGCACTCAGAGTAGAGAAAAGGTTGAGCGAGCATGATGATGCATACCTCTGACCCCTCACTTGGGAGGGAGAGGCAGGAGAATCAGAAGCCCAAGGTCAGCCTCAGCCACCTAGGTAATTTGAGGTCAGTCTGGGTTACATAAGTCACCACCTTAAACCCACACAATCTCAATAAGAAAGAAAGAAGGGAGGGAAGGAAGGAAGGAAGGAAGGAAGGAAGGAAGGAAGGAAGGAAGGAAGGAAGGAAGGGCTAAAGAAAGAAAGCAAGCAACAAAGGAAGGAATGAAGGAACTGATATAGCAAGAAAAACATACAGAAGGCTCCTAAAATTTTCAGATTATATGTTATATATAGTTATATAAATATACATAATTTTATAAATGTATATGATTATATAATATATTAAATATTATATGTGTATATATATAAATATATATAAACTTATTGAGATTATGGGGTCTTGAGAAGGTGACCTCAAATTAACTAGGTGTCTGAGGCTGGCCTTGAGCTTCTGATTCTCCTGCATCTCCCTCCCAAGTCTGGGATTATATATAAATACATATAAATAATATATAATACATTATATGCAATATATTATATATCATATATAAAAATTATAGATCATATATCATATATTATGTAATTATATATCATATATAAAGAATATCATAGTCATCTATCATCTATTTAATCTTTTAGGTATAATATATTATACATATACCCAAGCAAATTATATATTATAATATATATAATTATTATATTTTTTATACTTATATATTATATAATTATATTTATATATCATTATATATAATATCTTATCTAATATTCATATATTATATTTTTTTATACAATTATAATTATAAATATAATTATAGGTATATACTTATACAAATGCAATATATATTATATAATATATTATATATAATATATGATAAAACATGGATTTTATATATAATACATATAACATATATATAAATAAAACATGTATAACCATATGTCATATAACAATATATAATATATATTATACACACACATACATATATATGTGTATATATATACATATATATAAATAAAACATGTATAACCATATGTCATATAACAATATATAATATATATTATACACACACACATATACTTATATATATATATATAAAATACACAGAACTTGTTACAATCATCACCAGCACAGGTCATGATGTTATTACTGATTTAATCCCTCAGACTTGAAATTACCACCAACAGACTCAACAACTGATGTCAGTCAGCTCTGTCCCGTGGATAACAAGATACTGGAAATCTTGTGTCTAGATGAAGCAAAATTCGAGTTGGAGATAGCTGGATAATGCAGCAGCATTAGAGGAGCACACTGCTGTAGATTCCCTGGAGCTTAGCCAAGCCCCTGTTTCAATGTAGGCCAGCACGCTCATCCTGCAGCTGCTGTGAATTTGTCTGCTAAAGGCTCACAACTGCAACCTCCTCTGCAAACTTGACCAGGACCAAATAGGGATGACCTTTCCTGAGAGATAATGCAACTGTTCATCCTCACAGACAGAGGCAGTCTGAAGTCAGTGACCCTCGGGCATGGAACAGTAAAGTCTGACACTGTGACATGATCCATGCTTCAGAGCTCTGAGGCATCCAGGCACAGAGAACTCCAACTAAGGCTGAATTCTTACTCAACTCTCTCCTGCTCCATCCTGCTCCCTTGCTCCTTTCTCTGGGAAGCACTTTCTAATAAATCATACATACCCAAGCCCCTCCCTCAGGCTCTGACACTAGGGAATAGGACCCAAGAGAGATCGTATTTAGTTACTTCTGATGGCCAGCCAAGAGTAGTTTTGTATAGTGTATAGCACTTATTAGACTTGGTACAGTAAAAAAAGAACAAAAAACAAAAACAAAAACAAAGCAGGTATGACCATTAGTTAATTTCTTTGTTTTAGTATCTTGGGCTTATGACTTTTTTAATGAGGGGAGGGGTGTTGTTGTTTTTCAAAGATGACAAAATGCCAATGAACAATCTTCATGATTGTCTGACATTCATTTTTCAGGTCACTGAAGTAGTATCTAAATTTTGAGTTATCACTCAGTGTAAAATGGTTGTTTTTGATATGAGATAGAAATAATCTATTTACTTAATCATCACCCCCTGAAGACATTCTCTTAGCACTAGTGTTCACAGGTCCTGTCACTGTGACACATTCTGGAGACAAGAAACTTATCAGGGGTGGGAGACAGTTTTAATTTGGATTATGTTCTCAGGGGCCCATTCATGATAGGGAAGACACACTCCTTTTAGTTCTTTGAAGCATGAGCAATACATCATGGTAGACACATGCAGTGGAGCAAAACTAAAGACAGCAAGAGGAAGAAAGGGGTTGGAGCTCCCCAGCCCCCTGTGAGGTCATGACCAAAACCCAATATGACCCTTCTGCTAGAGAGTCTGGCCTCTGACAGATTCCTGTCCCACCAACTTTCAATAGCACCAAGCTGGGAACATCCATTTGACACATGGATCATTTGGGGATATTGTATGTATAAACTGCCATACATGTCACCTGTTAGGGACAGGAGGGAACCAGGATCTTCCTGTCTTTTTAGAGTTTAGGTTGTCCATGAGTCTCCATCAGTTTGTCTTTAAAGAAAAAAGCAAACTGCTGATTTCCGGAGGAGAGGTGCTGTAAGTGACTGCCAAGTAAAAGCACCAAGTGAATGTTGTCTATAGAGAATTTAAAACAGGGAGGGTATAGATAATTAATTAATTAATTAATCAATCAACTAATTAATAAACAAATAAATAGATCCCACAGCGTGCAAACTATTGTGCTGGTGATAATTCCAGTGATCATGTTCTCTTTCTTTCTTTCTTCATTGCAGTGACAAAATAAGTTACAAACAGGATTTATTTTACCTATCGTTTCCAAAGATTCTAGTCCATCTTTGTGGGAAGCTATGGCAGAGTGGCTTCTTCTATGGCAGTGGTGGGAGCCTGGGGCCACAGGTCTTTGATTTGGCAGTGGACCAGGAAACAGAAGAAGCTAGAAACACAAGCGAGTAGACCTGCAGAGTCTTACCCCTTAAAACTTACTTCCGCCAACCAGACACTATATCTCAAAGGTCCCAAACCTTTAAGATGGTGCCATAAACTTGAGACCACACACTCAAAACACAATCCTGTGGGGGACATTTCAGATATGAACTGCAATAAAATGCTACTGAAGGGAATCTCAATCTTTTCTACAGGGAGTCTTAGAGAGCCAGGTTTGGCTCTTACCCAAGGTTGGAAGTCACACTGGGTTCCACAGTCATTTTAGGAGTGGTTGGAAAGCAAGTGTTAGAGACATTTAGTCCAATATAACCTGAAGAGTCTCTCTGCTTCCCTCATGATCCAGGAAAGCTTAGGAAGTTATTTATGATCATATTGGTTTTTTGCAGGGATCAGACCAGAATACTACGAATTTAATCAATTTAATTATGTGCACTTTATCTAGTAAGAAGGTATCTGGGAAAAGAAGGAAGCATGACTGGTAAGATGGTAAAAATTCACCCTTGCTGCAAGTTGGAGTAGAACCAGTGTGGGCTCAACTGTGTTGATCTCTTAACCTGCGCTGGCAAAAGATTTAAAGCCAACGACCAACTGTTCATTCCTGAGGATTTAGAGGTAGTGTAATGCTTGTATTTTGTCAGTAAAAAGAGATAATTAAGGTTCTCAGCAACAACAGACCTCTTCCTACTCAGGGAGCTTACAAAACAAGGCGATAAGTTTCCAAAGCTTTGCAATCTCACCTGTGAAGTTAGCTTGGCATCTGCCTTATTTCTCAGCACCAGTTAGAGTAAGCAAACGTGTTACTTTCCCAGCCTTAGATTTATTCATACCACAACATGATACAACACTGTACCTGACTGTAAAACACTTAAAGAACATACATCCCTTACTATATGCTGAGTAAAATTACCATACATGAAATGGTTCTACAGGAACCTAGAAGTAAAAATGAAGAAATGGAAACTTGTTTGGTAGAACTCAGTGTGTTTGCACTGCCTGATCTGTAGCCATAAGCCACTCGTGGATATTCAAATCGATAAAAATTCAATTAAATTGAAAATTCAGTGGTTTTTTGTTAGTTAGTTTGTTTTGTTTGTTTGTTTTCCAATGCAGCTCAGACAGGCCTGCATCCTCTGATCTCTCTTCATCTATCTCCCATATGTTGAAGTTCCAAGTGTGTGCTGCTATGCCTGGCTAACTGATTTTTATTATAAAACAACTCATGGCTCCGATAGAGACTGCAGAAGTAGTACAGAGACTCTTCATGTGCCATTTGTCAAACCTAATCTGATAATAGCATCCTTTAGATGTTGGTATAATGCTAATATCTGAAGACCTTGGATTTTCCTGTACCATTTTTAATATGTAACTGTCACTAGTGTGATATAGCTACTGAGAGATGGTGAAAACCATAGGAGGTGGGGACTTGCTGGAAGCAGTAGGTCACTAGGGACTTGTCCTTGTAGTCTGCTGAGACTGTGGTCTCTGCCCTCCCCATTTTGGATTCCCACCTTTCTGGAGAGAACAATTATGTTTCATCTTGTGATCCCAGCAGGATGTTGAGTCTTATCAGTCCCCACCTCCTATAGTGACAAAGCCCTTAATAGATTTTAGGGAACATTTACAATCCAAATCCTAACAATACTGTGAAAACAGTTACGTATTAAAAATGGTACAGGACAATCCAAGGTCTTCAGATATTAGCATTATACCAACATCTAAAGGATGCTATTATCAGAGCAGGCTTGGCAAATGGCACATGAAGAGTCTCTGTACTACTTCTGCAGTCTCTATCAGAGCCTGTTTTGTCACCAGTACACTTAAAGTTGAGTTTCTGGTGGACAACTGGTAAGTGGATGACAGTGTTAGGTGGATTTTGCTCATCTATACAATTTTCCCGTTATCTATATAACTTATCTACAGAATTAACATGTTTAGAATATTTACAGGCCATAAATAACATGTTAGAGTGCTGCTTTGTTACTTGTTACCTCTAAATCTTTCCTGTTTCTCTGTATTGCTTCTCATGGCTGCGAGTTGTACACTTTTGAAATTCAGTTTTATCTTAACTGCCCCATCCTGATTTTATGTCCCTTTCTACACACTTTCTAGTACATACACTTAAGTCATCACAGTTTGTTACCATCTGTTATCATCCCAAGTAGAAGTAGAAGGTGAAAATTCATCCGTATTTAAATCTTCTTACTAGCCTCTGTTTAGGATACTTGTCTTACATGTTACCCCATAGACACTGGTACCACATCAGACAAAGTTATAAAGTTTTGCTACAAAATAAGACCTATCATTTTATTTTCTAAAGTATTAACCTGTCTATTGCCATCTCTTTATTCTTGTCATTTGACATTCTTTATCTTTTCTTTTACATTTGAAAACCTCCTTCGACAAATTCTCATCTCAGAATTTGTATTTCATATTCCTGAGGACTATTTGTGTTAGATATAGATTTTTGAGCTGCGTGTGTGTGTGTGTGTGTGTGTGTGTGTGTGTATTAACATTCTGAAGTAGTTCCTTTTAGTTTTTATGGTTTCTGGAGAGATAGCTACTCTCCATCATTCAAATTACTGATCCTCTATAATTAAGGAGTTACTTTCCCCTGGTTGCTTTCAAACCTCTTTTTCTTTTTTAATCTTCAGAAATATGAGCCTGATCTGTCTAGGCATGGACTTATTTTGTGGGGGTTTTTTGGCGGGGGATTCTGTTGTATTGAGTCTACTAGCTTGTATTTTGTACTAAATGCAGGATGTTTTCAATCATGTTTAAGTTTACAGACCCTCACCACTTCTCATCTTTTTGTGGGAGTCCTGTAATATAAGTATTAGGTCATTTTTGTTATTGTTCATTTGTCCCTGTTGTTCTGTTCCCCTTTAAAAATCTATCTTATCACTATTGTTGAGACTGGATAATTTCTATCAATATACTTCAATTTCTTTAAATCATTATCATGTTATAGATTCGCATTTCAGCCACTGTATTTCCTAATTCTAAAATGCTTAGTTTATTCTCTGAACCTCCTTCTCCCCTCCTGAGACCTCCTGTTCATTTCTCTGCATTTTTAGCAATATTTGAAATTATTTGCTCAACCATTTTTGAGACATTGCCTTGAAAATCTTCCATGTAATTAGCTTTAACACCATCTTGGTGTTGGTATATAGTTTTTCTTTCTTCTTTGGGTTAGTATTTTTCTAATCCCTTGCTATAGTGAATCATTTTAAAGTGGTTTCCAACTATTCTGAATACTATATTAAAAAGAATCATTTTAAAATATGAAATTTGAGCAATTAGTGAGCACTTAGCACAGGCTTTGACCCAATTTTGGCATCTTGTAGAATCAACTTGATTTCCAAAGTTGTTACAGTTCCATTTGTCATACTTCACCTGTGTGCACCTCAGGGATCCTCAACTTGTTGTATCACAGAAACAACTTAATGGAGGACGGGTTTATTTTGACTCATGGTTCAGGGGATACACTGAATGAAGGCTGTGGTTGTACCACCTCATGACAGGCATGGTGTCAGGGCTTTGACTATGACATCAGAGCCCTGAGGTTTTGCTGTTCACAAATCAGTGGATTAGGAAACAGAGAGAGCTTGGGCCTGATCCAGATCAGGATCTAACCCTCAAGACTTGCTTCCCAGAGAGCCATTCCCTCTATCAGACCCCACAGCCTGAAAGGTTTCACAGTTAGGGACAAACTGTTCAAATATGCGCATGTATAAGGGACACTATGTCCAAACCACAGGGTATCTACCATCATTATATTAAAGAGCAGAAGTCACTTTAATACGTGAAATAAACTGCTACTGTAAGGGTTACTATGGTGGGCCATGCCTATAACTCCAGAACTCAGGAAGCTGAGGCAGGGAAATTTTGAAAAAAAATCAGAAAACAACATCAAAAAACAAACAAACAAACCAAACCAACCAATCAAAAACCCCTTGCTGCTTTATTAAAGTTAACAACAAAGTACCAAGCCCTAGGCACACTTCCTTGTTACTTGGCCTTTGCTCTGTTCTGGCCATAATGAAGAAAGACATCGATTTTCTGGACCTGGAAGAAGAATTGCAGATCTCTACCTTTCATCATCTTGCTGTTGATGAGAAAAGAGAGAAATCTGAGGTGCAGTTCTGAAAGCAGGTGGAAACGTGGGCATCCAGAGCAGGCTAAGAGAGGGGAAGCTTCTGACAGGAAACTGAGAGTTCTGAGACACACAGAGGGACGGAGTCCGGAGGTCAGCATGTACACTGCACTTATGAAGCCAATGAGAGGCCCTGGGAGGCCAAGGGAGAGCTAGAACCTATCAACATCTTTTGCTGGAGAGCTGTGGGAAGACAATACTGAAAGACAGACATGACTGGGGCAAATGCCAAATGTCACAGCAGTCCAAACAGTTTCTCCTCATGGAAATCCCCAGAGAGCCATTTTTTATAGGGTTCAATTGGGGTGGGGGTGGGGAAGCCTTATTTCTTATTTCTTTTTTAAAAGCCACTTATTTTTTTGGTACAATTTCTTATATGATACTATAGTTGCATCATTTTGGTCCCATTCTCTTCCCCTCCAATTCCTTCCCTGCCCCCCCCCCCCCGTTCCCTCTCAAATTCATGATCTCTTCCTCTCTAATTATTAATGTTACCTACAAATACTCATATGCATACAGAAATACATCATGTTGAGTCCACTAGTGTTGCTCACACCTAGTTTCTTATAACAAATTTTGTTCTAAAATTCTCAGATTTCACACATTGTCTATTACTGGCAAGAGAGTTCCCATGTGTTATATTTGACTTATATATGCTTTTACAAACAAATCTTATCAGAAACAGAATACAAAGAGTTTAAAGGGCTCATTTTCCATCACAACATGATTTAGGAAAGGAATACAGCCATGCCAAAGTGAGACAAACACAGCAGGCAGAGATGAAAACCAATATGCAAGCCAATAGGACTATGGTAGTGTACTTTTGAAGAGACACAGTAAGGAACTCAATAACAGTTTCTGGCTTTGTTAAATGGTACCAGGGTGTGGTTTAAAGGCACTGACTGCCAGTCATGTGAAACTGGGTCAGAATTCTGGTTCTGTCATTTACTGATTCCATTACCTGAGAAAATGACAGAAGCTCTCAGCTTCAATAAAATGAAAATAATCTTAATGCCTATCTTTCAAAGTCACTGCTAGGATTAAGTGAGATATTATGTTTATGGAGCTGAGCATCATGTCTGGCACACCATGAATGTCACCTTTCTTTCTTTCCTCTACTGTGTAATGTCATCTCTTCTACTGGACTTTTTCCAGTGCTTCTCCTGTCCCTCATCCATGCCCTCTCCACCTCTTCTCAGGTCTCTCATTTCTTGAATAAAACCCAAATTACTATAATCATTTGCTAAAAGAGATAAAAATATAAGAGTGTTTTTATATTAATTTAAAACAACACAGTTGAGAAAAGTAAAATGACATATTCCTGTAGTTCCCACTTTGTCCACTAGATTCATCAGCCAACAGTTGATTCAAATTTGCTTTATTGACTCTGTGCTCATGTTTATTTTATAATGTTTATCTTTAGTCCCAATTATTCTAACCCACAGAAAGCAAGCAAGGCCCTTTATAAAATCGAGCATGAAGTTTCAATTTTCACATGAGTCACACTTGTGAATAGTCTGTCCTTTTGTCTCAGGCTTGGCACATGTTTGCAAATCAAAAGAGGATGGGCAAGGGTCTGCGTGTGTAAACAGCTGGCACAGTGTTTAGCTGACACTATAGAGGAATCTAAAGATCCTTTTGTGTGTAGGGGGAACAACACTAGGAAGAATCATGTTACAGCCACGGGAAGGATTTACTGCTTTATAAATATGATAAACCACCCTTAATACTGGCCCTTTGAACCTGCTGAGTGCCTTTCAGCAGTAGATTCCAGGGTACTTCACTGACAGTCAGCCTCAGGACCTTTGGGATGGAGTTAGTTTTTTCATTTCATAGTTAGGGAAAGGATACAAGGAGAGAATTACTTGAGAACAGGAACTAAGTCCCAACCAAGCTGATACCCCGCAAACCTAGACCAAATCCACCCTCTAGGCTATGCCTGCTGTACACATTTATTTTGTAAAAGGGAAGCATTGATTTCCACTGTAAGCTCAGACAAACATCACAATACAGTCCTCCCCACCTGTTGTGACACATTTTTCAAGTCTTGCTTGATTTTACACTGGAGGGACCTTGAGACGATTAACTCTGAGTGTTTAAGTTGTCATGTAGGGGGCTGAGAGAGATGGGAAGATCAAGGCTCTTAGACTCCTCCGCATGCCCAACTAGCTGGGTGGTGACCCATAGGGGACATTTCAGTACTAGAAGAAGAGAGTAAGTTCATCAGCTGATCTGGTTTCAGGGTGCAGAAGTGGCTCGGGAGTGACAACTGATACAATTCAGATTGGGTCCTTTGGGGTCTACACAGAGGACCCTATAGATTATCAATGCAGATGAGTAGCAAGTATGGGAGATGCTCCTTTCAGAAAGGCATGCCAGCTGGGGGTTGGGCAGTAGAAAGTCAGAACTGGGATCTAACAAGCAGAGTTGTGAAAAAAACTTCAGGGAGATGGAAAAGGACAGGCAAATTCAGCACACTGATGTCCTAAGAGCCAGTCCAAACAAGGCACCGATAGTTTCTGAGTAGGAATCTGTATCTACTTGATTACCTGGCACAGGGACCAAGACCAACATGTCCTTGTCACTTCTTAAAATGAAAGTCTCCATTTAAACTACCAGTGATGTAGATGTTGGAGTAGCAATATTTCCTCACACAGCTCACTGCATCCATAAGGATTTCCTCATAGCTCACCCTACCGGTAGACCCACTTTTGTTGCAGACACAATCTCCATCTAAACACTGCCATCAGCCTGGGGTGGCTGTTCATCCCCTGCCTATTCTGTCCTTCCCTTTAAGTCTGTATGAACTGGGAACAGGAGGTGGCCTTTACTCTTCGATATGAACAGAACAGGAATGGATAGAGAGGATATCCTCCGTGCTGTGTTGACCACAGAGAGGAAACATTCCCACAGGAATAGTTATAAAACCTATGCTTTTATTTTTTGACATCCAAGTGGATTTTTCTGTGTGTTCCTTAAAGAATTAAAGATGAGTTGGTGTGTTTGGCTAAAGGAGCAACAAAACCCACAAAGCCAGGCAAATCTGTAAGGCTCTTGTTCAGATAAGCCCCCGGTCTGAGAACTGAGAGGAGAGCACACTCGGATAGTGTCTTTACATCTAAAGAAAACCTTGCAATTCTATACAGTGTCCTATTGTGTCATAGAACACTCTCTGTATGGCTGTACACACTTCATATTTGGGGTTGAAGATTCCATTTATCAGAAAATAGAAAGCAGTGCTGTGTTATGGTTCTGTCGTACTTGGCTGCTCTGTTCAGCAAGACCCTGCTTGTGAGAGAGACTGCTAATGCAGAACCACAGTTTTAATATTTGTGCCGCAGTACAGGAACAGACAGGACATCATTTTGTTACTGCATTTGCTTTACATGATTAATTGACAACATGTACTAGGAAATCAGTACCGAGCGCAACTGCTATTTTGTTTAGAAAATTATTGGAAACAGCCTCTGTGTTTTGGAAATTTTTCTGTATTCTGATATACCTTTAAGAAAATTCCTAACTCAATCACGTAAATTCTTATATATGGTAGAGTTTTGTTTTGTTTTGTTTTGTTTTGTTTTGTTTTGTTTTTTAACAACTTCCCATACAACCTCAGCATTCTCTTCAATTAATGTGATTCCTCCAAGAAACAAATGGGGGATATTTCACTGCAATTATTGCATCCTAATAATATGTAAGAATTGACCATTTTCCCTATAAAGGTTAAAAGAGAAGCATTCAAAACCTCCAGTGAGCATCTTAAACACTGTGTAAGATAGCCTGTCATTTATCGTTATACAACCATACAATAACATTAGGAAGAGAGTATGTGCAGATCCATGAGCTTGACGATATTTAACAGAGAAAAACATCAAAACATCGGAGCATCATTTTTACAGTTGAATCAGAGAGAACTGAACAGTCTGATTTTTTGTTTGTTTACTCAAACAGTGTCTAGCTGCGTTGCCTAGGCTGTATCTCAAGGATGGACATGGATGGATGGGGCACGGGACTCGACACAGGTGAGCCAGCCCGTAGGATAAGAAAATACCACGGGAGAGCTGGCACCGTCACTCCTCTGCTGTGAGGTGGCTTGGGTATGGGTTTCGATGCCCCCTCACCAGCAGTAGCCAGAAGAGCTGGCCCTGGGGTCATGAGAGCAGGAGAGCTAACCATGCCCCCCATAGACTGCAGCACTTGGGAGAGTAGGCCAGGAACCTTTGACTAGAAAGCACATTGGAGCTGGTTCTGGAGGTGTGGGTACTGGTGAGCCTGCCCTGAAGGTGTGAGATCAGGAAACCTGACTCTGCCTCATGCTGATGGCAGCATTGGGTAGCCTAGCTGGAGCAGTGCAGTGCGAGAGAGCTTTCCCTGGTGGTGCGGGGAATTGGCCCACACCAACAGTTGAGATGGGTGAAAGGTCCATTCCTGCTGATCCAAAGCTGCAGAATCTCCATGACACAGGGCAAAAGCAGGATAACTGGGAGGAGTCCCGATGAGGCTCCACTATTGATGATGTCACAGAAGCCAGAGATCTTGACCAGACCAGTGACTCATTGCAATGAACATTTGCAAGTGAAGATATGTGGACATACCGTGATGAGATGTTTTCTATGCTTTGCTTTTTGTTTGTTTGTGTTTTATTTTGGGGATAGTTTGCAAGGGTGAAGGGTAGATATGAGATGTCAAACTCACAATGAATCGATTTTTTTAAAAGGAAGGGAGGGAGGGAGGAGAGAGAGAGGGGGAGAGAGAGGGGGAGGGAGAGAGGGGGGAGGGAGAGAGGGAGGGAGGGAGGGAGAGAGAGAGAGAGAGAGAGAGAGAGAGAGAGAGAGAGAGAGAGAGAGAGAGAGAGAAATTTAAAGCACCCATAGCATTTAAAGAGTTAAAAATTGCAAACACTGCATGCAGTGAATGTATACTCTGGGTGTCTATTCTTCTAAAGTAACAATTGCAGTATATGCCTAGAATAAATTTCAAATCAAGCGTTTAAGGCTCCCTGAAGCACTTGGACGAGTTCTTTCAGACCCGGCACAGCGCCTAGTACAGCATTGTGTAACATGTGTTGAAGAATGACCGTAGATTCTAGTTTGAAATTCACTGCCATGATCTAGCAAAGGTGTCTTGAGACTCCTTGGCCTCTCGAAAGAAAGTAGGATAGCAAATTCAGCCTTTCTGTCAAACCTTGGTACTTAATCATCTCAAAACTTTCTTTTTGCAATTATAGCTATGGCTTAGCCATTACAACAAACACATGCTGTTCTTTCAGAGGACCTGAGACCAGTTTCCAGCACTCATATCTGGAAGCTCACAACTTCCTGTAACATCTTGTAACTCTAACATCAAAGAATCTGACACCTTCTTCCAGCCCTTAGAAGCTTCTTCTCCCACATAGCAGACATTCATACTGATAAATAACAATAAAAAATAATCCTAAAAATGTTTACAATTCACAATTGCTTTACAATAGAAATTTGCACATAGTAACTGGAGGTCTGCAGGTGAACTGATATTGTCCTAAGATTCAAAAAGCAGACATTAAGTCAATTTACTAATGCTGTGGAATGATGCTTCAAAACCTGGGCCACAGGCCACAATGACAATGTTTCCTTTCCTTCGTGTGTGTGTGTGTGTGTGTGTGTGTGTGTGTGTGTGTGTGTGTGTTCTTCACTTCTTCTATTCCCTACCTTTCTCATAAGCATCAAGCATTATATACAACTGAAAACATGGCTGGATTTTGGAGTTAGATAAAATCACCGAGTCCAGTGGGTAGCATTTCTTCTAGGCTCCACCCAGCAGTTACCTAGCAACAACCAGGTAGGAACCTGGCTCACATATCAAAAGACTGTTTGGGCTTCTCTCTCTCTCTCTCTCTCTCTCTGGCCTCTCTCTTCTCTTCCCCCTGTGTCCCCCCTCTCTCCATCATATCTCTCTCTCTCTCTCCCCATCATCTCTCTCTCCACTTGTTCCTAGCCGGCCTCTTCTCTTCTTTCTTCTCTTTCCGTCTTTCTCTGTCCCCTCTCTTTCTCTGCCTCTACTTCCACAAACCCCCTTCGCATGCCTCAAATAAACTTCATTTTCGGGGAAGACGCCTCAGCAAGGCACGCCCTCCCGCTGCATCCTGCGGCCACATTATACAACGTATCATATACTGTACAGCAAGTTTTGAAGACTTGGAATAAAGGTTTTTTGTTTTGTTTTGTTTTGTTTTGTTTTGTTTTGTTTTGGTTTGGTTTGGTTTGGTTTGGTTTGGTTTGGTTTGGTTTGGTTTGGTTTGGTTTGGTTTGGTTTGGTTTGGTTTGGTTTGGTTTGGTTTTTCGAGACAGGGTTTCTCTGTGTAGCCCTGGCTGCCCTGGAACTCACTCTGTAGACCAGGCTGGCCTCGAACTCAGAAATCCACTTGCCTCTGCCTCCCAAGTGCTGGGGAATAAAGTCTTTTTTTTTGTCATATCAGAGCATTTCGGTGGTGAGAGTTTTCTTTCCTGGAAACAAAGGCTATTCTCCCTCAGTAACTCTTTGTTGAAACGAAGTTGCTTGAATGTGTTTGTTCTTACTCAGGATGAAGATGGAGCGAGTACTCGCTAAATAAACACAGGGTATGAAAGTGGTCCTGCTGGTAATTTTGCTAAACTCCTGGGAAAAAAAATCATCTTTGTTTCGTAAATAAGATGGGAGTCAGATGGGGGTTTCTCGACACACAATGAAGGCTTTGTACGGTAGCTGTTTTCCTTATTGTGGCACACACACACAGCCCTCCCCCCCCCCCCCCAGTGGCAGAGTGGTAACAAAAGCAGAGCTTTGCCACTTTGTCCCAGAGACAGGAGTTTTAAGTCCATTGAGGGCAACTTTGCACCTTATCTAAGTCTCTCACCACAGGCCACTTAGTCAGGAAAGGCCCCGCTTTGCTAGTCCCTGGACAGGAAAGAAGGGCCGCAGCTGGGACAGGGAGCAGGTCTCTGCTTCAATGCATCTGCCAGCTTTGCATAAAAGAAGATGCTTACCTCTGTTTATAGCCGATCCCCTCTCCCTTTATAATTCCCATGGCTGATGTTACTTTTTATAGCATGTCTGACTGTCTGGAAGGAGCTGAATTTCTCCACACCTTAGAAAGCAAAGGGAAGAGGAGAACCATCAGTAACTGCCTGCCGAAGGGTTTCTCCCTCTCAGAGTCTACAAAGCAAGTATCTGTGTAGTGCTTGTGTGCTTGATCAAGCACATTTACAGAGCGGATTTACTGCAGGCACATTTTAAAATGAATGATTTAAGTGGAAGAACTTGAGCTAGGTTTTGTATGCACCATACCTTCCTTGGTTTGTTGGCTATGCAGTCAGCTTTATATTTATTATTACTAATTGCTAGTTGGCTTAAAGTTATATTGCTACCACTTTGTGTCATAACAATTTGGAAAAAGATGACCCCTGACTTGATATTTTTAAAAAATTTTATTTCAATTATATATATATATACACATATATACATATATACCTACCTATAAGAAACACCAAAAAAATGTTGTGATCTACTTTACCACTGATACTAGGAAAAGGAAAGGAAATGTTGCAGTAGAATTTAATTCTGAAGAGGATGCAGGGTGTGTTTTAGAAAGATTTTCTTAATCATCAGGATTAATCCTGACTTTCAACTCCAGCTAAGAATAGGATATCCCATAAGAAAGATTTACAGCATGTGAAGGAATTATTTTCTTTTTTCAACCAGGAAAGGCTCCCAATGTCTTAATTACAAACATTACACTTATTAGAGATCATGTCTGTTTCCTGTATAGGATGAAATATCAAAACAAATACTTGAAAAAAATCAAGTCGCCTAAATGACAAAAGTTTAGTAGATCGAAAATTAAGTGGCCAGTTTCAAAAAGACCTCATACAGCTTGGCAGATGTAATTAAGTATGTGTGAGGGCCTAAAACTAACCTCTGGCAAACAGTAACATAGTGTGTGCTTGAGCCCAGGCATGCACACAGCTAACAAAGAATAATAGACAAACTGCCCAGAGATACTTAACTTTAATCCTACTGAGGGGCAATAGTGACCCTGTAAACAAAGTAACTGGGGTTCGAGTTGTTGAGGCGGGGCCTAGAAGCCCTTCTGGTGGTATTGATTGTATGTAATTCTCTACAGCCCCTTCTAATTATTTAAGAAGTGTGAGACTCCAGCAGAATGGAATCATTTAACCATCTACATCTCACAGGGTCAACTTCAAATAGAAACAAGACAAAACTGTCTTGGAAGAGTAAAAGCCAAAAGCCAGATCCACCTTTCAGGAAGATGGAATATATTCTGCTTCCAGAAGCTTAGATAACTCAAAACCTCGATTATCAAAGCTGCTGCATCAGTCATCCACTTGCACTGTCTCAAGTAGATACACTGAAATCAACCTGTACACAGCACTGCCAAGTGCCTCTCTGTGTCAGCAGCTTTTAGTCTTGATAAAGGTAAATGCTGCCATTAGTACAACCGCACCAAACTGCAAAAATATAAACTGGAGACATCTTATCAAATATTTCAGTTAGTCATAACAGAAACAGTATGCACCAAACAAAAAAATGTAATCAAATCCATGCTGCCACCCACCAGAATACAGAATGAGTCATTTTGGTGGAGTTAGAAATAATAAAAGTCACTTGCATTATGTATAGACAGCTTAATCAGGTAGTTGATTGATTTTTTCCACTTCTTTTCCTTTTTTAGTTTCATATGTGCAAAAGTGTGTATGTGGGGTGTACACATGTATATGCATGTTTGCAGGAGTGGAGGTACATGTACATGTGGGTATGGGTGCTCGTGGAGGTCCACAGTTGGTGTTGGGAGTTGTCCTCCAACACGTTCCCTCTTTATTTGGTGAGACAAGGACTCTTAATCGAATTCAGAACATACTGATATTGCTAGTCTCCCTAGCCATCTTACTCTGGGGATATCCTGCCTCTGTTAAACCAGTTAAAATGGACAAAATTGACCGAAGGCATCTTCTGTCTTGATTTCTTTTCAGTTCAGTCAGTTGCTGCATAAAGTCTTTTGAGGCTTACCCAGCCTTTATGTGGATTCTGGGGATCCAAACTCTAGTCCTCACAATTGCATGGCAAGCTCTTAGCCAACTGAGCCATACCCCAGCCTTTCATGATCCACTCTGTTTTGGCACTATGTAAGCGTTATATCTTGAGCCCATAAGTCATCACAATAACAAAGTCAAGCAAAAAGATCCTGTTGCACTGCACACACTGCCCATAACACACATTTTTAATGCTCATTTTTCACTCCAACTGAATTCATTTGAGTGAGAGCCAGATACGATCTGGTATTAGCAAATAGCAGTGATTTGTTCGGCATGAGAGATACATTCTATGCCTCACATATGACAAACATCTTCCTCCTTCTTAATGTTAGTTACTACACCTTTAATATTGTATGGTTTTCTTCTAGAACCGTATTCCTAATGAATCATCAAAATTAGAACCTATGAAGAAAGTCTGGTGAACTTTGTCTCCATCTTTGGGGGGGCTATTAAGCAACATCAAGAATTGGCCACTGAGACTCTAAGCTCCCAAGGGAGCATATTATTTCAGGATCTGCTTCCAGGTTAAGGATACATAACAGGCTATGGCCTGGCCATACCTTCATCTTTCATGTCTGTGGACAGGTCCACCACATTGCTTCTCCTTGAGACCAGTTAAAATGGACAAAATTGACCGAAGGCATCTTCTGTCTTGATTTCTTTTCAGTTCAGTCAGTTGCTGCATAAAGATCATTTACCTATCAGAAAGGCCTTCAGAGACCGTCCTATGAGACCCAATACACAGGCACCATCTTCTGCTTTTTTCTTACCTGTATTACTCTCTACAGCTCTGACTTCCTGTTGTTGGTTGCTTTTTTCCCAAAATGCCAAGCACCTGGGGGTAATATTATCATTTTGGTTCAATACAGTAATCGACTCATACTTCGAATAAAGCTTGGAAATATGTTTCCCTTCAGACAGATGTTGCTTCATGAGTTTATGAGTAGCTATGAAAAGGTTCTTTGCCTAGAGTGTCAGAGGGTGGTCATGCTATTATTAACTTTGCAATGTATTGCCCCCAAGCCTTGTGTGTGACTAAGGAGACAGGGTATGGAAACACAACATCTGGAGGATTTCTTTCCAGACTGTGAGAGAATCAAGGTTGGTGGTTGTATTTAGTATTCTTGCTGCTATGACACAATAGCTGACAAAAATGACAAAAAAATACAGAGGACTTATCTTGACCCATAGATTCAGAGGCTCCATCCATTCTAGCAGGAAACCCATATTTACAGAAGCCTATAAACAGAGAGACTAGCCCTGCTCCAATAGGCAAGAAGCACAGAGCTCAGACTAGGAGAAAGGTAGGTACACCCTTCAAAGTCCAGACCTCACTGACCTACCTCTGCTAGCAAGATCCTACATTCCTGAGGTTCCACAACTGCCTAAAGCAGAACTATCAGCTGTAGACTAGTGTTCAAATACATGGCTTATGGAGACCAGTTCACATTCAAACCCTAAGTCATCCGTTGGTAAAGGAATAACTGTTGCTGAAGCAAAGGTTCAACGCCCACATTTGCTTTCAAAAGCCTGTTAGGAATGGCTCCAATTTATTTCCCCCATTGCCATTGTGCTTTCGTTATATTCTTTTGTGCCCAGATGTTATTTCTATTCCTCCCATGCTTCCCAGTGTCCTCTGGTATCATGGAAGTTCCATCCTATCTGCTTGCCAAGGCCTTCTACAAGGGGTGTGCATTGTCCATAATCACCACCATCACCTGGCCTGGAGTATGCCTCTTGACTCTAGTCAACATCTCCTTCCTGTCTTGTGGCAGCACCTCTCTCTGTAGTCTCTTTGGAAGTTCCGGTTGCTTACACAGGAGCCTTAGTTTGCTATTAGACTAAGCAGATGTTTCCCCTGTTTTCTTCATCCCATCTCCATGTAGTCCCCAAGCCTGGCAAACCCTGGCTTTACCAATGACTCTCAGCTGAAAGATGCACATCTCAAGTGGGAAAGAGGAAGCTGGCGTAGCAAAGAATGAAAAATGTTAAAGCCTAAAACAGTGTCCCACCTCTCACTGCCCCAGCAATTTCTGACATCTCAATAACCTTCTCTCTTTTCAGAATCACCCTGTCAGACTGGAAGCAGCGTGTGCATGGCTCCACCATACCTGCTGCCACGCATAGCATGGTGCCTGGAATTTACGACACTCAAAGCAAATGTTTGATGACTGAGTGAATGCATTCGTGGGAAAACCTGTTCTTGTCTAGCTTGAGTATCCCTGATCCCAGGTTTAAAACACATATCCTTAAGACAGGCTATTAAACACCTTCATCTTTAATCCTTATCCCTCTCAGCAGCCACCCACGCCCTCTGACCAGACATTTATCTCAGGGTACAAAATGCCATTTGCCCACTGATCAAAGGCTGTGGGGATGGGAGGCTGGAGCAGCTGTGCTAAGATCCTGCCCACACCCTTCCTGCTCCTAGCAGCCCACCCCAAGGCCTGCTTTCAGCATTTCATTGTCCAAAGGCAAGGTGCAGATAGCCACCAGAACTCCTTTCCCCTTTCCTGGGACTCTGATAAGGCAATGAAAACAGTTCTGTATTTTCCAGGCAAAAAAGCTAACTTGGTAGAATGGAGTGGAGTCCAGTGATAAGGAGCAGAACTTGCTGCTTTCTGGAAAGAAACGCGGTGGGAGAAGGGAAGGGGAGGGGAGGGGAGGGAAGGGAAGGGAAGGGAAAGGGAAAAGCCTTGTGAGTTTGCAGTGGTCAAGCACTTCCCCTCTCAGTGACCTTCCCAGTGTCAGAGTCTAATCTTTTGGTAAGGAGAGATTTTGTTTCAGGTTGCCTGGGTCACCTAGAGCCTTCTATGGGACCCAGAGTGCAGCTTATAGGTCAGAAATGAAGGAGAGTGAGGCAGATAGACTATCTTCCCACTAAGCATGGCGGCTCAGACCTGTGATCCCAACACTCTGGAGGCAGAGGAAAGAGGATACCAAGTCCCAGGGTAGAGGAGGCTATCTGAGAAGATACTGCTTCTAAGGTTACAAGAAAACCCCAAAGATTGTCTTCCTGTTCAGTCATCCCAGGACTGTTTAGAGCCCAGCCCCATGGTTCTAAACATCTCAAGACATGTGCTTGTTAATCTAGGAAGCTTCATGAAGTCCACATGCTTTCAGTTAAGTCTAAGTATTCCTTGAATGGGGCTCCTCAAACAAACAATCAAAACAGACAAACCCACAACGATATACAGTGTCCAAGTTATTGTGCAAAAGAAATCCATCAAATGTATGGTTGGTGTCCAGTAAATACAGAGCCTAAAATAACAGAATGAAGAAATAAAGGGTCACCATTAACATTTTGAATGGAGACAAAAGAGAGTAGAAAATAGGAAACTATCTCTAAAGTATCTACTGCTTTTCACAATGTCAATCCTGCCCATCCATGAGCACGGATGGTCTCTCCATCTCCTGGTACCTTCCTCAATGTATTCTGTGTTCTAAAGTTCTCACCATACAAGTCTTTCTCTTCCTTGGTTGAATTTATACCAAGATCTTTTAATGACTATAATGAATGGGATTATATTATTGATTTCTTTCTCTATGGTTGTCATGGATATATAGGAAGGCTACTGATTTTTATGTGTTGAGTTTATATCTTGCTACATTGCTGGATGTGTTTATCAGCTGTGGGAATTTTCTGGTGTAGTCTTTAGGATTTTTATGCATAGAATCATAGCTTCAAATAAGGATACTTTGACTTCTGCCTTTCTTATTTGTATCCCATTTAGCTTCCCTCATCTCATTGTTCTAGCTAAGACTTCAAACACTATGTTCACAGGAGTGGAGAGAATAGATACCTTGTCTTTCTCCTGAGTTTAGTGGGAATTCTTTCTGTTTCTCTCTGCTTAGCATGATGCTGGCTGTAGGTTTATAGTACCTTGCCTTTGTTGTGTTGATATATATATATATATATATATATATATATATACACACACACACATATATATATATATACACACACACACACACACATATATATATATATATATATATACACACACACTAAATCTCCAGACTCAAGAATTTTTATCATGAAGAGACGCTGGACTGTGTCCTGTATCTAATAAGATGATTGTGTGATTTCTGTCCTTTAGTTGTTTTATGTGGTGGGTTTATACATGTTGAACCATGCTTGCATCTTTGAGATGAAGCTTTCTCCATATTTATCATGTGTTTTAGAATTTGGTGTATAGATATTTATTGAGAATTTTTGCATATATGTTTATCAGAGAGATAGGCCTCTTTTTAAAAATTGGTCTTAGAGGCGGGCAGTGGTGGTGCACGCCTTTAATCCCAGCACTTGGGAGACAGAGGCAGGTGGATTTCTGAGTTCGAGGCCAGCCTGGTCTACAGAGTCAGTTCCAGGACAGCCAGAGCTATACAGAGAAACCGTGTCTCGAAAAACCAAAAAAAAAAAAAAAAAAAATTGGTCTTAGTCTGGTTTGAGTATCAGGGTTATACTGGCTTTGTGAAAAGAGTTGTGAGGTGTTCTTCTCTTTTCTATTTTGAAGAGTCTGACAAAGGAGAAAATAGGAAATACACCTCAACTCCAGGCACAAGAAAGGCTTTCTGAAAAGGACTCTGAATAAGACAGGCATTGCGATGGTTTGTAAATGCTTAGCCTAGGGAGTGTACTATTAGAAGGTGTGGCCTTGTTGGAGTAGGTGTGGCCTTGTTGGAGTAGGTGTGGCCTTGTTGGAGTAGGTGTGGCCTTGTTGGAGTACCTGTATCATTGTGGGCATGGGTTTTAAAACCCTCCTCCTAGGTGCCTTGAAGCCAGTCTTCTCCTAGCTACCATCAGAACAGGAGATAGAACTCTCAGCTCCTCCAACACCATGCTTGCCTAGATGCTGCCATGTTTCCTGCCGTAATGATAATGTACTGAACCTCTGAACCTGTAAGTCAGCCCCAATTGAATGTTGTCCTTTATAAGAGCTGCTATACTCATAGTAGCTCTTCACAACAATGAAACACTAAGACAGGCATTAAGACTGACAACTGGCAATTGGAATCTCACGAATCTACAGAGTTCTTCACACCAAAGAACGTTATCATGTGAATAAAGAGGCAGCTTAAAAGTGGTAATTGTTTCTATTAGCTATACATCTTATACAGATTAGTGTCTAGATATTCAAAGAATTTTTAAAAACTACACTAAGAAATCAAAGAACTCAATTAAAAATTAGAGCATGAAACTTGTCTTAGTGGGTGTTCTATTGCTATGAAGAGACACCATTACCATGACATTGCTTAGAAAGGACAGCATTTAATTGGGGCTTGCTTACAGGTTCGGAGGTTTAGTCCGCTAGCATGGCAGGAACATGGCAGCACACAGCCAGATGGGGCAGACAGCAGAATTGGTTTCACATGAAAACAAGGGGCTGTCTCTGACTCTGTTGCTTGCCGTTGGATCCCTTTCCCCTAACTGGGCTGCCTTGTCCAGCCTCAATAGGAGAAAATGTGCCTAGTCCTACTGCAAGGTGGATTGCTATCCATGGGAGGCCTCCCCTTTCCTGAGGAGAAAGGAGGATGTGGGGAGCAGGGGATAGGGGAGAAGGGGAGAAGGGAAGTAAGGAGGAGGAACTGGGAGGAGAGGAGGGAAGCTACAATCCAGATATAAAGTTAATTAATTCATTCATTAATTAGAAAAGAAGCTGTGAAGATATAGTGTTACAATGAGAACAAATGTTAGAGTTAGGTAATTATTAGAATTGAAACAGCAAGGTTAGAGACACCCAGGAAGGTAAATGAAAAGGTTTATAGCTTTCATGATGAAGGGTAGGCAAAGAATTAAAATTTGAGGAAAACTTCAGCTACAGCTTGGCAGTTGTATCTCTTGGTGATCAGAATACCTATTTGTGCTCCAACATCTTTGAAGCTTTAGTTAGTCCCCATTATTTCAGAAACTAAGGCACAAGGACATGTGTCCATGTTGAGGCCTGTGTCCTCAATGTGTCTATTGTAGGAATTATGGAAAGAAATAGCTTAAAAAGTACATCTGGTCTACCATGATTTGAGACATAAAAGGATGATCCCTGTCCACAAGGACACTTATGGTTTGCATATCAATTGTTCTCTAAAGTTCACCTGTTAAAGCCTTGATTCCCCAGTTGTGGATCCAGTTAGGACAGGTGATTGATCATGACAGTTTCGTCCTCATTAGTGGATTGATTCTCTGATAGATTTATTATTCGGCAACATTATTGGAAGGTGGAGTCCAGTTGGTAGTTGTTAGTCACTAGAGGCCTCCCTGAGAATGGTATCTTGTCCCTGGGCTATTCCTCTCTTCTGTCTACTTCCTGGGTGCACTGAGGGGAACAGCTTTGATCTTCCATAGCTTCTTTTTTTCTTTTATTTAATTAATTAATTATCAACTTTACCTCCCAATTGAAGCTTCTATCCCTCTTCTCTGTGTTGCTCCCTCTTATTTTCCTTCTCCTCTATAATCCTGCTTCCCCCTTTGTCCTCAGAAAAAGGGAGACCTACCATGGGTATCAACCCACCTTGGCGTATCAAGTGGCAGTAGGACTAGGTACATCTCTTATTGAGGCTAGTCAAGGCAGCCCAGTTAGGGGAAAGAGATCCAAAGGCAGGCAACAGAGTCAGAGACAACCCCTGCTCCTGTTGTTAGGAGTCCCATATGAAGACCAAATTGCACAACTGTTGCATATGTGCAAAGGGCCTAGGTCCATCCCATGCAAGCTCTCTGGTTGGTGGTTCAGTCTCTGTGGAAACCAACTGATCCAAGTTAGTTGATTTTTGTAGTGTCCTTGATCTCTCTGGCTTCTTCTTCCTCTACAAGATTCCCCAAGCTGCGCCTAATGTTTCGATGTAAGTTTCTGCTTCTGTTTCCATCAGTTGCTTGGTGAAGCTGCTCAGATGACAGTTATGCTACACTCCTGTCTGCAAGCATAGCAGAGTATCATTAATAGTGTCAGGGGTAGGCTCTCTCTCATAGCATGGGTCTCAAGCTGAACCAGTTGGCTATTCCCTTAATTTCTGCTCCAATTTTACCCCTACACATCTTGTAGACAGAACACATTGTGGGTCAAAGGTTTTGTGGCTGGGTTGGTGTCCCAATCCCTCCATTGAAAGTCTTGCCTGGTTATAGGAGATGGCAGTTTTAGGTTTCATATTCCCCATTGCTAGGAGTCTCAGCTAGAGTCACCCTCATAGATTCCTGGGAGTTTCTGTTGTCCTAGGTTTCTATCTCTCCCCCCCCACCCCAACAGTTTCCAGTTCTTTCCCCCAGTACTCTCTCCCTTTGTCATCCTCCTCACACTTGAACTTGATCCTTCCTGATCTTCTCCTCTTCATGGGAATGAGGATGACTTCTTAAAAAAAAAAAAAAAAAAAAAAAAAACTCTCCATTGTCTTGTACTCCAGCAGCCTAGGGACACTGGGTCACCCCAAGTTGCCACCTGCACAAGGCACAAAGGAGCAACATGACTCTGCCCCCTCCACTAACCACATTCTCCTGTGGCCCAGGCTGTTTCCCCCAGCTTCACCTTTGTTTCTCTAGTCTTGTTTCTCCCTGGGCTTGTTTGTGTAAGAAAGCCACTCTCCCAGTTTCCTGTGTCTCTGCCATTTCCTCCCATAACCATTCTCCAGTGTGGCACTAAAGGCCATTGTTTTCCTTTCTAACCGCAATTCTAGTCCCCCGGGAAGGACAAGTAGGTGTGCGAGGACGAGGGAGCCTGTCTGCCTGCCTCCTTCAGCTCCAGAACTGCACTGAGAGGTGGTGGGCGTGGCGTTCTCTTGTCAGCCCTGGACGGAAGAAACCGGTATCAGGAGACAGCTTCTTGCCAGTTAATCCCCAGACGCTATCTAAACAGAGTCGCGTTCCCAGGAGTTAAGACTGGAGAGGTCCCTGAGTGCTGATAACCATCTGTGCCAAAGGAAGCCATGAGTGTTGGCTTTCTGGGGCTTTGCCACTTCTTTACTGCTGCTAAGTTGAGAAATAGATTGAGCAGTCAGTCCTTACTCGGATCCTGACCCAGGTGCAGACCCCTATTTAGAAAGAACGTCCCTTGTTATTTTACTCAGTTCTCCAGTCTTTAGCTCAAGCCCACTGTCCACTTAGTGGGCACCGTGGCATACGGTAAAACATTGCATGTTTTCTTGGTAGTGCTTTAATTAGATGTCTTTGCTGCAGGAGCTCCCAAGGATCCTGGTTCGTTTCCCTGAGCACAGGAGAAAGAACTGGAAATGCAGCCGCCTGGGGAAACTGAACTGAGATGCTCTCTCATTTACTGTTGAAAGAGCTGTGCCAGATTTAAGTACTGATTTCCAAATATAAACGAAAGAAAACTGTGAAGGATGAAATGAATAAAGTATGAAGTGTGTGTGTGTGTGTGTGTGTGTGTGTGTGTGTGTGTGTGTGTGTGTGCTCACAACAGCAGCCAACAAGGTAAACTGAACAAGCAATATTAGACTTGTGATTTCAGCCTGCTCTCAATTCAAACATGTATCAAAGCCTATTTATTTATTTATTTTTGTCTGTCACTTAGAAGAACCTGGTGGGCTATTTTGGTAACGTGTTCCATAATGTTTTCATAGATTTTGCTCATTTTTTTTTTCATTACACTTTTCCCCCCAGTTTTAACATTGTGACACCTGGCACACACATTTTTGTCTATTTCCAGTGTCAAAGTGCTATGTGCTTACAAAAACACAAACACTTCCAGGGTTTTGAGCCATAGAAACAGATGTAATAGAGACACATCTGATTCTTTTACTTCAGATGAAATGGTCGTTTCATTAAGTTTTAAGCATGCCTACTGCAGTTCCCCTGTGGCAAAGCTACTGATGAACTGACATACTTTAAACAGGGATCAACCATCATTTGCATTTTAAGGAAATAATGTACCTGCCATTTGCTTCAAGAGCAAACTAAAATTCACAAAATCCTCAGTCAATGCCCCATCCTCCCCATCTCTGCCCATAGGATTCAAAATAATTTTAAAGGAACTATTCTGTCAGAAACAGGGGTTCTGAAAAAAGAAAATGGAAAGTTTTCTTTTTCAGAAGGTGGTGTTTTTCAATAATCCTTTTACTGATGGGATTAAAGACGTTGCTTATTACTTGAGCTTTAAATGAATTCTAGAAACTAATGAAATACTTAATGAAATAAAATGACTTTTGAGTTCTACTTAAAAGCAAGAAGAGATATGTGGATGGGGGTTTATCTAAAAGGAGACTTGAAGCATTTTTAATGGCTGGTAGGAAGCATGTACTGTTTTATAGAGAACTGGTTAGTATATTGTCTCCATTTAGTTTCTGTAGGCAACACTTTCTGAGAATGTTTTTGGGGGGCTGCCTCCTGGTAGAATTCAGAGGTGCTGAATTGTTGGAAATTAAAAAGAAAAAATCCATTTTTTTTTTCAGATGTCCAAGGGAAAAATACAAAACACATAACTGCAAGCTAATGACTTAACATCATGAAAGTAGTTGGTGGTCCCCACACTCTTTGTCAGGGAGCTTCTTCCCAGTCCAGATTAGCCTCTTTCTTCAAAGGTGATCTTTGAGATCTGTGGTGACAGTATTTGAGGAGTCAGTTATTGTTATCACCTTGTCAGTTTCTAGGTAGATTTAGGGGGCACGGGTATCTGAGAAATAACATCATTGATAAAGAAATCTGAGGAATACGTTTTGTTGTTGTTATTGTTCTGCCTCCAGTTTTGTGATCAACAAGCATTATAAGCCTAGCTGAGCTTGTTCCAGAATTTGCTTCAACAGGAGGAAGCTCTTTAGTTTCTTAAAGGGAATTAAACTCCCTAAGCATGTGAAAATGCAGGGGTCATCTTACTCCAGGCACATCTGTATTTTCTGGCAGGACATCTTGGACTCTCTCCTGGGTTCCTTCCCTGTCCTGCTCAGGACTGAGTCTTGTAAATCAAGCTCTTCCACAACCAATTATCACAATATATTGTTTTCAGGCTGTTTTGCTTTTCTAATTATACCTGTTTTACCCAAATTACATTTATGCACACACAGGCAAAGCAAGCATTAAATCATGGATTATTGAGATAATTTTCTTAGGCTTAAAGATATCCAATGGCATGATTTTCAAAACTTCCACTGGCAGCAGACAGACTGCATAGAAAAGCAAGTGAGGATTATCTCAGCCCAGAGACAGTCAGTTTCATTAGGTGGTTCAGACAAGGAGCAGATAACACTGCCTTTTACTTTTCTTTGTTTTAACTAAATGTTCGTGGTATTTAGAGTTTCCCTTCCCAGAGGAGATTCAGAAACAAGCCTCTGGCTTTGTGTGGGGAAATACCTCACTTTAGTGTGCACAGTATTTAGATTTCAGACCATTAAAGAGACAGGCTGTCCACTAAACTGAGCAGAAATAGAAAAGAATCCTGCCTGTACTCGGGATAAATAAAGACTACACGTTCCAACAGTCAGCCGCAAAGGACTTAAGGGGCCACTCCCCAGATACTGGTTTTACTTATCTCGAATCTTAATCCCAGTCTGCACCTTTTGATCAGCCCAAGCCTGGGACCAAAGATGACTTATCAAAGGGGCTGGAATTTGTGCTGTGCTCCAAGCCCCCGTATAACTAACCACTTGTAGGCTGGATTATGGGACTAACACTTCAACACTCAACAAGTGGAGGTCTGGGAGTAGCTCATGGTCTCCATCACAGAAGAGGTGCCAGGAGTCAAGTAGGGGGTCAAGCCGGACACTCCAGGCCTCCAGCAGCTACCAGTCTTCCCAGATCTGTTAACAGAAATGTCCTTCCTTATGACACATGGCGCCAGGGATAAACTTCTCTTAGGGATGTACGTCTTTTCAGGGTGGTCTCATCCTACGGTCTCTGACTTCCCATCTCACTGCAGGAGAAGGTTCCCACCTGAGTGACAAGTCTCTAGTCTTTCCTAATCTTCCAGGCAGCCTGGATTTTCTATTATCAACCTCTAGACTCATTGTCTCCCCAGGTCTGTATTTTGGTAAAGCAATAGCTCCCTGGCCTTCCATCCTTTTCCAAGTTAAGCCAGACATTACAAGATTAATTAGTATTCTCTGCTCCAAATCTGATTTCCCATCACATCTGTCTTAATCCCAAGTCCATTGTAAGTATTAAGCTAAAAATAACAGGAGAAATGTAAACTCTTGAGATTGTCCCTCTTTCTGATTCAAGCATCAATTCCCCTCCCTTCCACTAATTCCTTCAACAACAGACATTCTTCAACACAGTGCCTACTGCCATCTTTCCAGCCTTGGATAGTTTTTATCCCCAAGCTTTAATTTTACCTACCAGAGCATAAAATTTTATCCTTCTGTCTGGCACTTCTTCCTGCTCTGCTTTCCCCTTAACTAGCTGTCCCAGACAAAACCAATTCCCAAATACTAATGAACAAAATTTTGCCAATGGATAAACAGGCTGAGTGTGTGCTATCTCTTGAAGACTGTTAACAATTATACAGTTTTTTGAATCAGGGTCTCATTTAACCCAGGTTGGCCTTGAACTCACTATTAGCCAAAATGTGCCTTGAATCTTGATCTTCCTGCATCTACCTCCCAAGTCCTGGGGTTATAAGCATGGGCCATCATATTCAGCTACTGACAGTGATTTGAATAACTTGAAACACATTTTGAAACTTATGTATATGTGTGGGTGTGTGCACATGGATGCAAGTGCCCTCAGAAGCTGGAAAAGGTCATCCAATACCTGGTTCCTTGAGTTGATGTTATAAATAATTGTTAGCTGTCCATTGTGGGTTCTGGGATTCAAGCATGGGGCCTCTACTAAAGCAATATACATTTTTAACTGCTGGTCATCCTTTTCAGTTCCATGAACAAATGTTTTCTACAACAGAATTTAGAAAAATGATTGGCCCAAGAAAATTTAGTTTAGGAGTGAAGAGTTATCTCCATCACTGTCACCTTGCAGAACACAGTTACTGCTTTCTGAACCTAACCTGCTTTGCCCAGAGTCATTCACACCTTGTCTTCATCTCAGATGGAGCACACTTTTCCTGATGGAGATGTGTATGATTCATGATGACTGCTCACTAAAGTAAATGTCTTTAATCCCAGCACTTGGAAAGCAGAGGCAGTTGGATCTCTGTGAGTTCAAGGCCAGCCTGGTTTACAGAGTGAGTTCCAGGACAGCCAGAGCTCTATGGTGAGACCCTGTCTCAGAAATAAATAAATAAACAAACAAACAAACAAAATAAACAAATGTGCCAATAGGGGTGATGGAAACAATCCAAACTTTTGAACTAGACAGAGTTGTATTCTGGGTCAAAGTCTTACTGTCCTGGTGACTTTGGCAGTTTGAGTTCTCCATTTCCTCTTCTGTAAAATGGACATTTATAGCCTTCAAGTTACTGAGCAGATTAATCATTCATGTAGTTGCTTTGTGAAGTAAGTGGCTGTACAGCTAAGAGTTTCCTGAATCTCAGTTGTTTTTATTTTTTTAAGCATAAATCAAATGTGACAACGGCATAACTACAGTAAATATGACTGACGTGCTTGTCACAAGGCTTCACAGTTGTCACTTCATCAACAACACTACAGAACAGCAGATTGTAGCTTTATGCACTAGAATACACAGACAGCTATTAAGATCTCTTGAAATTCAATTTTTTATTTATTTCAAATTTACATAGTATCATGAACATGAAAATTTTGAAAACAAATAGAAAATTAGAGAGAGAGAGAGAGAGAGAGAGAGAGAGAGAGAGAGAGAGAGATTCCTGACAAGAAACAACTCAAGACTGGAATGTTTTATTCTGGCTCACAGTTTGAAGGTGCCTATCTTCATGTCAGGGAAGGAATGACTCACAGTTTGAAGACATATGTCTTTATGTCACAGAAGGCATGGCAGCAGAGATGGCTCACAGCTATGGTAGCGGCAGTCATCTCACATCTCAGGGGATTAAGAACCATCTGAGTGTTGATACCCATCTGGCTTTTTGCTTTTGTCTTTTATTCAGTCTGGCATCCCAACACGTGGTCTGGTGCCATCTGAATGCAGGTGGATCTTCCTTCTTACATCAGTCCTTTCTGTAAGCACTCTTACACTCACACTCAGAAGTATGTTTCCCAAGATTCTAAATCTAGTTGAGCTGACAATGAAGATTAACCCTTAGGGCATTACTCTTTCCACTGAGAACAAGAACTGCCTCTGAGCCCATATATTCAATTTAAAGGCTAGGCTACTTTCAAATAGTACAAACACTGTGATTCCTACCAATCCCTGAATAATGGTCACAATAAAATTATTTATGGTGATAAGAATTCTGTAGTAAGACCTATCTCCTTTTTGACAATTCTAAAGGCCTCTAAAAATATGATGAGGCCTTAACTAGAAAAGCACCCTACTTCTTTATATGGTCTTCTATATACACCTTAGAGAAAGTATTTGTTGGCTTTTCAAGTAAACAGGAAAGGGAAAAATATGTTTGATTGAATCTGCAACCCACTTTCACTCCAGAGACCACCCTCTCCTTATCTTAAGATCTGACTTCACAGACTCTTCTTTCAACTTCCTTATACTTTGTGTATAAAAATAGATTCTTTCTGGGTTGGGAAAAGAGATGCCAACATTGTCTTTATCAACATTGTTCCAGTTGTAAATGTGTGGCAAATGAGATCAGTTGGTCAGGGTTCTAAAAATAATAAAGACTGAGCTGGGAAGAGCATTCAGTGGGTAAAGTACTCAGTCAGCAGCCAGGGGGGTTGTCTGAGTCCATATCTCAGCACCCATGTACAAGCTGGCATGGTAATGCACGCCTGGAGCCTTAGCTCTGGGGCATGAAGACAGGCAGATATAGAAGCCGCGTTGGCTAATCAGTGTAGCGGAAACCATAAGCTCCAGATTCAGTGAAAGGACCCTGACTCCTTTGAGTTTGAGAACTATAGCCAAAGATACCCATAATCAATGTATGTATGTCCTCTACACATGTACGTATGTACGTACATACATACATGCATACACATATATATACATACATATTACAACACACAAATAAATAAATAATGATAATGACAATAATTAGCAAATATTTGGGTGTTATTTATTATCTCATTTCAAACTGAGGGTTCGTGGACTCTGAGAGATTCTGAATGAGTGAATGTGCTCAGAATTACCCAGATCCAGTGGTAGAATTGAGAGCTAGCCCCAGGAACACGTGATACCACTCTGGTACATTTAGGTTGGCATCATAAGTTAGCCTGTATATTATTCTCATTGCCTAAACCCTTGCCAAGTGCCCTTTAGACTTAGAACTGTCTGTGTCAACTTAGATTAACTATACACAGTACCTTTTCCAAAAAAGTCATAATAAAATAAGCAAAATATAAATATGGGCACTACATCTATACTTGATGTATTTAATTAAAGCAGTTTGCAATGTGTTTAAGTGTAAAGGATTTATCCCAGATGCTAATGAATAAAATACATCTATGAGACCCAGACTCTGTGCTCATATAGTTCAAATTAAGTCATCTAAATAAACAGAAGAGACATCTACATAAATAAACACAATAGTGATGCTTTGGGGACAGTGTGCTTTAATTGCCTGTTTATTTATACTTCACAGACTCTCAGCCTCTTTGGGTCAGGGATCCTGTCCTTTTTGTATTCCCAGCACTAATCAGAGTGTCTGAGACAGAGACGATTCTTGATAAATATTTACAGAATAAATAAAGACAAAAAAAAGTAAAACCATAGAGAATCAGTAGAAGGAGATATTATTTGGACATGTGTGTGTGTGTGTGTGTGTGTGTGTGTGTGTGTGTGTGTGTGTGTGTGTGTTCTTATGCATGTACAGTAAGTAAGGTTTTTCACCTATTTCCTTAAGAGCTAGGTGCATCCTTACTGCATGTACAAAGCTATGTCCTGTTCCTGATCAGAAGAGCTCACATTGTTATAGACTTTCCAGCCTTTTGCAAGCTTTTTATTTTTAGTAACTGACAGTTCCATACATGGGTCTAACACCTACCGGCCAGATTCATCTCTCTACCCTCCCGCTCCCTCTCCCATTCTTTTTCTTCCCACTAAGTCTTCCTCCCACTTTCTAATCTTTGTTGTTTTGGTTTTTCTTTCTCTGTGAGACACATGGTTTATTCAGGATCACCTGGTTAGGCATGAGATGTCAGAACTATCTGCTGGAGTATGAGTAATTTCAGTGGCTATATACCACTGAGGACAATAATTTCCTCTCTCCTGGAAGTCCTTGACTTCCTTTAGCTCTCCTAGGTTCAGGCCACATGATCCCCTCTACCACCTATGACTGAATATTTAGAGTCTTAAGAAACCCTTAAAAGAGGCAATTGCAGATGCCATGAATTAATGAGTACAACAGCCTTGTCATACATATAAGACATCACTGAACAACCTTCCTTCCCGTCATCTGGCTCCTTCATCTACGGTGTTCCCTGAGCTGTGTAAGGATTGGGGGAGCACTCAGGTTACTTCTCGGTCCCTCCCTCCACTTGTCAGGACTCTCTGTATTAACCATTGTTAACTGTAAATGAATGTCTTGGACCAAGAATGAGGAGTCTCCTGAGGCTATTGAGTCTATACATTTCTTACTGCTGTGCCTGCCCTATGCCCCCCAGTTGCACTCCTGAGTTTGTGCATGGTCAAACCCTGTATTAGTCCTGGTCCACAGAATATTGTTTTCTTGTATTAGTGTCATTCCAACGAGAAAAAGCACAAGCAATCTATCTCCAAATAAGACCTGCTTCAAATCCCCCTCAACTGTTTTATTTAAATCTAGCTGTACTCTGAACATTCCTACAGAATTCACCTGCTCAAGCCAGGTATGCTTAGATGCAGGCATTGTTCTACAATTTTTATCAAGTAATGTATGCACATTCATTTATCCTTGTGATTCTGGGATCTGCATCCCTGTAACTCAAACATAAAAGGGCCTCCATCAAAGCAACTTGTTCCTTCCTTCCTTTAGCCAGGGCACTGTTCACCAGCTCCTTGCTTGTTACCTGACACACTAAACCAAGAGTGATTCCTCTTCCAGAGAAGTTCAGTTATAAAGACAGTAGCTCTATTGCTTGGAGTCTAGCCCAGATCCTAAATGAGTTAGCCACTAGGTCACAGTTATACAGAGGTTTGATGAAGCAAAATCCGGAAAAGGTCCAGGAGTAGTAACTGGAGATTCTCAGGCATCAGATGCTGGGTCACGACTCAAAAAGAGGGGTTCTCCAAACACCTGGAACTTGGAATCTTGAGAGCCATGCCTGTGTAACCCAGAAATGTGCCACACAAAATCAAGCTGCTGTTTTGGACACACTTTGAAGGGAAACATCTTTGGCAGCCCATTTAAACCTTTGTCTCCAATTCAGGGTTTATATTTGATGCCAGGCCATATGTATGCCTAATTGCAAACAAAGCTGTTAAAATTTCCTGAATGGCCACGGGACACGGTCTTCAGAAACCCATTCAAAGGCTCATCAACAAGCAAAGCCCTGTGGCCACTTTGCTAAACCTTGAAAGCATCAGCATCAACTCAAAACATGTGGCAGTTTAAAATATGAAAAAGAACCTTTCACTTCCTGCAGAAATGCCAAGCTCCCATTGGTCACACTGGGAAGATACACAAGGAAGACACAGTGGCCTGTGGGAGGCACACTGGTGGTCTGTCTCCAGTCTCACGGTTCCATTTGTTAACAGTGGAAATTGTTCCTTCAAAGTTGGCATGAGCTGATATTTGAAGTGGCCCAGAGACACTGGCTTATTCTCATTATTTACACATAGACCTTCTCATGTGGGAGTCCATTTGGACCCAAGTAAGATCCACTAATTAAGTAAATATTAATAAAAAATTAACTTATTAAGTGAACAAAACTGGCTTCCATAAGACTGTAACTCTCAGATTAACCTTAAAGTGGAGAGTGTGTTGTCTGCTTAGTTGGCTCCATTACTTGCATAAGATTCCTACATGTCCTGTACAGAAATGACTACTTTTCAAAAAAGTTAGACAGCATGCATACCTAGTATTAAAACCATATTGAGTGAAAGCATTCCTGATTCAGAAGGCGCCTCTGAGTGTAACAAGCCTCTGGGCCGACATTAAACATGTCTTTTTTAAGACCTTTGGGAGAATAAACTCACTCCCCACAGAGCGACCATGGGACATACACTTCTAAACAAAATCTTCACATTAACTGGGTTACTTGTGATTTATTTCTTTCTCATAAAATAGAGCCTAGTGCACAAAAACAATCCAGTCAGCCTGAATGTGGGAACCCAAATGTGGGAACGAGTCTTACAAGTAGATAGAGTCAGGTTTTATCTGTGCTTATTTTTACATTATTGAAGCAACACTATATGGGGGGGGAAAAAAACGACTTTTTTAAACCTAACTGCCAATGACAGTGTATTTTACATGTTCTTTTATCATTTCATACTTGCTGTGTAATATTGCCTCTGGTAAATAAGCTGCAATATACCATGTCCCATTTTTGAACATTGATTTCAATTATTTCTATCATTTAGCCGTATTCTTGTGAGAAATATTGAGGGTAATAACTTTTCTCTGATCATGCCCCTAAAATAATGAATTAAGATCACTGTCCTTAAGATATATGTTTCTGCACTTTTCCATATCTCGATATGTGCATATGTTTATCATTTTTATATATTCACCATTTTAATGTTGATTTTTACCACCATCAAAATTGCTGAAAATTGATTTAAATTGATTTTTAATTTAATCTTTTAGTCATTCCCCTTATACACCTCTGCTGGTGGATTGTATATTTCACTAATCTATATTGAGTGGTTGCCTTGTGAATTCTTCTAAATAAAAACATTACCAAATAAATGAATGCATGAATAAAATAAATAAATAAACAAATGGTATAAACCTACATATTCTCTGAGGCCACAGCTTTTTTCTTTATTAAAACAGGGTTATGCCTATGATTCTATGTGATTTTGGAGAAAAGGACACAAGGAACCTCCAAGCTCTCTTATTTATTTATTTCAGAATTTTTAAAATTTTACTTTATGTGTATGAATGTTTTTCATGTGCTTAAGTATGTTACCACACAAATGCCTGGAGTCTACAGAGAGTAGAAAAGAGTATCCGCTCCCTTGTAACTGGAGTTACAGATGGTTGTGAGCCACCATATGAGTATTGGGAACTAAACTCAGATCCTCTGCAAGAGCAACAAATGCTCCTAACAACTGAGCCATCTCTGCAGCCCTGTAATTTATTTATTTTTAAGTGTGTATGTGTGTATGCATGCGTGCGTGTGTGTTGTAGAAATAATGCATGCGTTCTGGGGATGCTTCTGTTTAAGTGCAGTTGCCCTAAGAATCCAGAAGAGGGTGATATGTCCCCTGGAACTGCAGTTACAAGTAGGTGCTAGGAACCAAACTCAGGTCTTCACAAGGTCTGTGCTTGAGTGTTCTTAATTGCTGAGCCACCTTTCCAGTCCTACTCTCTCAGTGTAAAACATAACAAGTAGCAATTGCTGTGCTTCAGTATTTTCCACAGGATGGTTATGTATGCAAAAGTATCTGAAAACTTATATTCCTTTTCAGATTATATTAAAATATTTAAGAGAAAGGGGGTGTGGAAAGCTCAAAGGGGATAAAGCTTCTATCTATCCCTTTTTACTTTGGATAGGCATCTTAAGGAAAGAAAATGACTATTTTGCTTCCTTTCTCGATTTCCACACTCCCCAAATGAGTCAAGAATGATTTTAAAAACAAGGAAGACAGAGTCCTACAGATAATGACAATGATCGTGCAGCACTGGGCATGCATTTGATGCCAGAAAACTGTACATTTAAAGTCAGCAAATGTGTTTTTATCGCATCTGGTTTTAGTCTACTCTTCTCCCCTAAAAACAGCAAGAGAATCTCTTACTTGCTCCTCTCTCGGCTCTTCTATGAGCCCTGCAGTCTGTTCCCAAGCCATACAATTCTGCCACAGATCATAGCTCAATGGCTGCAGCTGCTAGGGCTTCCTGTTATGTAAGTCAGTCAGTGGACTCTAGTAGTCTGCCTCAGGTCTTCCTGTTAGTCATTCAGCAACAATATGAATAAAACATGAGCATATGAATAATTGGAGAGGAACATAAAGATGTCAAAATAGTCCCAGCCTTGTTATTGCTTTGTGACAGGAAGACAAGTTTTAGTATTGTCATCAATCCCAACTGCCAGAAAACTTACGCTAAGTGTTTCTTGCTTCTGTAATAGGCAGATCCCAGGAAATGCAATGTGTAAATTGAATTAATAAAACAAATCACCTAGAAATTTTAAAATATATAGTCCGGAATAATGCAATTTGACTAAAGATTGACATGTAAATTAGCTTCCTTCAATCTTTTTAGAATGTGCACAAGGTACAAAACCATAAATAAGAATGATTATTGTTAGTTAAAAATAAAACGACTAATTAACAGGTAGAACATGGTAATCACAATTCAATTATACAAAGACAAATGATGCAGATGAGTCTAAAATATAGATTTTTTTCTTTTGAGTTTTTCTGGTTTGTTTGTTTGCTACTTTTCTATGTTTTATCTATTTTATTCTTTTGTTTTGAGGTAGCATCTTGTTATGTAGCCTTGCCTGGCCTGGAACTTACTTTGTAGATCAAACTGGCCTTGAATTTATGGTGATCTTTCTGTCTCTGCCTCCAGAGTGCTGGGATTAAATGTGTCACATTTGACTTAGTATATTCTTTAAACATAAGACCAAACATTTTGTTATATAATTAATGCCTATATTTATTACTTTTCTCATCCCATTACCAAAGAGAAATAATTGGGGTCGGGGAGGATTTATTTGGGCTCAAAATCTGAAAAGGTACAGTCCATCAAGATGGAGAAGGTGTGGCAGTATTCACAACAACAGCATAAGACTAGAACTCCTAGTGAACCAGGAGGTAGAACTAGAGCCCAGGCTGGATCAAAATCCAGGATGAGACTGTACACCAGCTGTATGTAAACTTCAAAGTTCACCTGATGGTGAACCACTTCATCTTGCAAGTTTTAACCTCCTAAGAGACTCCCAGCCGCACCACCTGCTGGGACAATTGGGAATACCAAGTATTTGCTAAACACATGGGTGTACCTGTGGAAAATGTTTCCATTCAAACCAGAACAGCATCAAACCTTTCTTACTCCCATACCAAGCTTTTAAAAATGTTGTTTATATGGTATATTAACTATATATAACAATGGGTTTCATTGGACCATTTTCATACGTGTGTATAATGTAATTCTCAACAGACTCACCCCAATCTTCTTCTTTTGTGTGTCCCAGCCCCCATCTTCCACTGATCCCTTTTCTCTTCCCAACTAATCCTTCTATTTCCATCTCTCTTTCTCTTAATTGAAGAATCACAGAAGGATTTTAAACTCGTAGCAGAAAATAAATTAAAATGCAAGCAAGAATAATCAAATGTTATTGTAGTTCTTTGATGTAGAGGAATTTTAATGCAACAACATGGCTGCTCTAGCAATGGATCACATCCAAAGACCTTCTAGGTCTGTGTGATACAGCTGGATGACACACATTTAATCCCTCTAGCTAGAATACAGACATGCCCTTAGTACACACTTTTAATTCCAACCAATGAAGGTAAAGTTAGTTTGTAGAGAGAAGCAGCCATGTTTGAAAATGATGTCTAATTGAGGGGCAGACAAAGGGATGAATCAGAGAAAGATTTGACAAAGTGATGGGATAAGCCCAACTCTCTTGAGA
The DNA here is from genome assembly GCA_028551405.1 of Uromys caudimaculatus. NCBI lineage: Eukaryota > Metazoa > Chordata > Mammalia > Rodentia > Muridae > Uromys > Uromys caudimaculatus. The sequence continues at coordinate 1,895,932 of CM052717.1, read as the reverse complement.
AGAGACAGGAAAGGGACGACTTAAGAGAACAGTGCAGAAGGAGAGGCAGAGGGAGAGGGAGAGGGAGAGGGAGAGGGGGAAAGGGAAGAGGGAGTGGGAGAGCGAAGTTTTCCTGGGACAGGTTTACAGAGACAGAGACAGAGAATGAGCCAAAGAATGAGAAGAAGCTAGAAGATTAGAACAGAATGCCAGAATTAGTTTGAGGCCAAGCAAAGCAATTCAGTAAGAAGCTGTGAGAAGCCAGTTTGAATCAGTCAGTTTGGAGAAGAGTTTGGGCCAGAACAGCTAAGTTGAAGCAGACAACCAGAGCTCAGAAAGAATTAGAAAGTGTGAGCTTATTCAGCAGTAAGCCTCAGAGATGACAATAACATCAGGCAAATAAAAGTTACTTTTACAATTGGGAATGTATGAATTAGTGAAGTCACTTTAAGTATATGAAAGATAAAAACATTTTAGAAATTACTTTTAACCATGAGAGCCATTGAAATGCCTTGAGTACCTACTCCATGGGAGGCTTTGTTCTAAATATTTATTTCAAACCTCCATTCTTCACACAGCCTTCCCAGACAAGACATCAAGTGTAGCTAATGCCCACCATACATTGGGAAGCTGGTATCCAGCATTAACAACTTGATCGAGGCTTGTAATTAGAGGCACTGCTCTCAATCTCTTCACTTTAGAGCATGCATGATTCAACCCCAGGCATAGGATGACTGCAATCTGAAGGGAGGAGAATACACTGAATTTGGGTTACACATGAAAGGACCTCCTGGCTTTTGCAAGCTAGACAAATGTCTCTTTGAGAAATGGCACTAATCCAAATCCAAACAAAACATAGACAAGAACTTGTTTTCTGTTCACTCTCAAGTTTTGGTAGTTAACTAACTGTGACTGAGCCCAGAACTGTCTCTAGATCTCTCCAGAAATATCTCAAGTGTGCTTTTGGAGCAATACGATGAAGCAGAATGGACAGAGACAAAGGGAATCATTTCCAGCAAAGTGGTCCAGGGACAGGCAAGTTCCCAAAGATGGCTGCCTATGACATGCCTTCTACTACAGCAGGCGGCTGCTGGACTGTTGGTGGGGAAAGGTTGATAGGCCCTCCTTGGGCCCTGCTCTAGAGAAAGGCCTGCCTCCTCAACAGTGACGGCCTTGCTTGTTAGCCCCGGTCCTACTTGAAATTTCTGCACCAGCCCCAGGCATCCTGGCCCTGGTTAGAGACTTAGAGAGGAACCAGAGAGTTCATTCAACAACTACTTAACTGAATTCAGGAAAGGAAAGCCCAAATGGAAGGAGGTGGGATGTTTGGAGTCAGAGATCTCATTGGGCTAGGAGTGATAACTGTGCTCTACACTGTTGCCCTTAGCCCACCACCTCCCTCTGGGATATTGGCCTATCAGCTCCTCACCTTGGCCGAAAGGGGCAGAAAGGGGCAGATGAGTATATCCTCTGAAGCTAGAGCCTCAGGGGTTGCCAGTAGTAATCACTTTGCTGTTTCTTCCCTGGGTTTCCACATTTTGTCCTACTTCCACATCTATAAAACAAAGAGCATTTATGCTCTATTTATTTCTGGGTTGGGGGGGAGTGTTCTGTACTAATACGGAAATTATGACTCCTGCAACAGGCAGCATGTTGCCAACTACCATAAATTTGTGATCTTTTTGTGTATTGTTTATTTTGGGTTTATATTTTGCATCTTTCAGAGTATGCTGTTTAGATCAGGCTGGCCACAAACCTGAATTCTCTTGCCATAGCCCCCATGATGTACGACATGCACCACAATGAATAGTTCCTCCATGGAAGCAGCAATGCTGGGTACAGAAGAAGTCATGAGTCCTCCAATCCTTGCCTTTACTCTGTGACCAGAAACAAATCACAGATTTCACAGAACTGTAAGTTCCCATCTGGAAAACTGAGCTAACACTTGAAGGTCAGCTTATCTCATTTGCCTGGTGCAACCACCAATCAAAGTTATGCAAAAACCTACATTAGAGAAAGATACAAACTAATGAACATAGACTACAAGAGAAGTAATATATAGCTCCCTTACTGGGAGGATAAAGGATGGTCCTGCCCTGAATCAAACTAGAAAGTTATTCTGGGGTGTAACAGGATCTCACATGCAATGATTTAACAAATGAAGATGAATTGTGATATAAAATGAAAATATTATTTAATAATGAAAAAGAATGAGGTATTGATAAAAATATGTAGATAAACTTTAGGATTACTATGTCAAGGGAAAGAATTTGGTCACAAAAGCCCACATAGTTTGAAAATTCTATTTATATCAAAAGCAGAAGATGGAAACTTCATAAAAAAATAAAATAAATTAGTGGTAGTGAAATGAGAGGGAGACTGGGTGGAAGCTTTATGCAGTGTTTCTTTGGGGAGTGAAGAAAACAGTTTAGAACTTACTACAGTGATGGTTGTCCAACTGATATATATATATATATATATATATATATATATATATATATATATATATATATATATATATGCATGTGTGCCCTTCCCCCAGCCTTGAGCAAGCTAAATAGACCTTAAGTGTTTGCCACAGGTGGAGTCTTCCACCTCTGGCACCTGCAATTTCCCACAGGAGTAGACTGCCTGCTGAGATTGCTTTGCAACTCAATCCAGCTGAAACAAAGGATGGGGTCTGTGGGCTTTCCCTATATTAACAGCAGTGCTGAATATTAAACTTTGAGCCTTGATCAGAAACTTTGTCTTCATTCTTCTCTCACACCCTGGCCTTTTCATTTCCAGCCCCCCTGTCAGGTAACCCACTTCATCCATGACGACTACATGCATGGAGACTTATTGAGTTATACACTTAATGGAACTTTCATGGTATGTGAATTATATTTCAATATGACTAATTTTTTAAAAATCTATGACATAAAATAAGAAAGAACTAATTTGTTATTAGACAAACATCTATATAACCACTAACAACACCACTTAGGAAGCCATTAAGGACATCTTGGAGAGGTTTTTAAGCAGTTGACAGTTTAGTTTTCAAATATGTCACAATACATTAAAAAATTAAGTTGCAAACACATGATTTCTTATCAGTCCCTGCCTTGAGTAAGCTACATAGCTAAGGAAGACCAAAATGTGGATGCTTCAGTGGTTCTTAGAAGGGTGAACAAAATACTCACAGGAGCAAATATGGAGACAAAGTGTGGAGCAGAGACTGCAGGAAAGGCCATCCAGAGACTGCCCCACCTGAGGATCCATCTCATATACAGTCGCCAAACCCAGATGCTATTGCAGTTGCTGAGAAGCACTTGAGGGAGCCTGGCATGGCTGTCTCCTGAGAGGCTCTGCCAGAGTCTGACAAATACAGAGGCAGATGCTCACAGACAACCATTGGACTGAGGGCAGAGTCCCCAGTCCCCGATGTAGGAGTTGGAGAAGAGACTGAAGGAGTTGAGGGGGTTTGCAGCCCCATGGAGGGAGCAACAGTGTCAACCGGCCAGACTTCCCGGAGCTCCCGGGGACTGGACCACCAACCAAAGAATACACGTGGAGGGACCCAGGGCTCCAGCCATGTATGTGGCAGAGGATGGCCTTGTTGAACATCAGTGGGAGGAGTGACCCTTGGGCCTGAGGGAGTTCGATGCACCAGTGTAGGGGAATGCTAGGGAGGGAAGATGGGAGTGGGTGGGTGGGTGGGGGAGCACCCTCATAGACGAAGGGGGTGGGGGGATGGGATAGGGGGTTTCCAAAGGGGAGACCTGGAAAGGAGAAAACATTTGAAATGTAAATAAAGAAAATATCTAATATAAAAAGAAGCAAAAAGAATATATATAATATATATACATATATATATAATATATATACATATATATATAATATATATATATATATATATATGTAGAGAGAGAGAGATGCTTTTTGTTTCCAAATTTTACTTTATGTCTTCAAAAATCTTAAAATAGTTTTTCATAGAATTTCATAATCAATAGAAATATTACACAAAAATTATGGAGAGCAAGGTGCTTTTGGACATACTTGGTTAGGAAATTGAAAAGATAACAAAGAGGTGCTAATTTTAATTTGTTACAATTTTAACTGCTATAGGATTCAACCCATGTTTTCCAATCAGATACAAATACAGTGATTTTTGCCTTTTAGTAAAAAAACAACTTTATAGAGTTTCTTTTTGTCTGGAATTTTTTTTTAATGTCTTAATTAATTTGTGAATTGGTAATACTTATCAGGATTTATCCTATCAATATTTACCATTTAATTTTTAAATGGTATTCTACCTTAAACTTCCATTATAATTCCACACTTTGCAAAGTAGATTATCAAGGGACACAGTAGGTAGGCTACCTAAAGATCTCCTCTCCCTCTACTCCTACAAACCTATTTCCGGTGGGTCACACTGATCTTGTCCTCCAAACTTCCCTACACCCATGATTGCTTTATCCCGGCCCAAAGGCCCTAGGAACCTGCAGGGTCACACTGATCTTGTCCTCCAAACTTCCCTACACCCATGATTGCTTTATCCCGGCCCAAAGGCCCTAGGAACCTGCAGGGTCACACTGATCTTGTCCTCCAAACTTCCCTACACCCATGATTGCTTTATCCCAGCCCAAAGGCCCTAGGAACCTGCAGGCCACGCTATTCAGGGAAGCAGGTAGGCTAACTGTGGACCCCACCTAACTGAATACAGTTGCCCAGTCTTAACCACAGATCTGTAGCAAACAACCTACTGCAGTTTCTAACCCACATTTCCAAGAGGTTCTGGATCACATAGACCTTCTCTTTCAACCTTCCTTCCTCCCATTCATCCTGTTATCCCAGTCTCCAACTCCAGCAGGAATCATCAGCACTCTGTCCTCTCCTTCAAGTCCAGCCCACCCCCATCTCTGTATCAGACCACCTGCTGCAGCCTTCCCCCTTTCTCTGGCCTCATCGCCAGCCGATCACAAAGATCGCCTGAATTTTCTGCCCCACTCCTCCTGTTGTACCTGCCAACAACTCCAGCATACTTTCTGGGTACTTTGTACGTACCACCCAAGCCTGATTGAGAAGCAAGAAGGCCAGCAAAGCAGGTAAACTCACTTCAGATTTTCACTCTCCCTCTTCTCCACATGTAATTTCTAAGTCTCCAGCTCTTTAGCAGACTGCCTGCTCTAGCCTCTCCATATGGCTGCTACTCCTTAGTTTAGAATAAATGTAAAATATGCATGTATTGACTTCTGTAGGGTTGTGGGCCATGGCTGGGAGTGCAGAGGCCTTCTATGGTAAATTAGACTGTGGCTCTGTAGGCAGAGGCCTTCTCCACGGTTCCCCATGGTGGATCCTGATGAAAAGAGAGACAGTTTTAAGACATTTATTGTCATGGTGGAAAATGGATGTATAAAACTGTACCCCACTTCTCAGGGCGGGCCTGAGGTTAAATACCTTTTGCAGGGAGGAGTGTCTGGGAAGGAAAGCTTATTGGCTAAACCCTTCAGGCCTTTAGGTACCTCATTAAAATGGAGCTCTGTCTTGAGGCTATGTGACTACAGGTCATGTTCTCTACTGGTGGAGGGCTTGGGGCATTGCCCTTATGTGACTGATGGCCACAAATCTATGGGGGGCTGCAGCTAGTGACAGGGGCCTGGTGACTGGGAACCAGGCGAAGCGCCTTCCCTTCAAGATTACCAGGGCTTCTAGCCTTAGCTTAACCATGAACCAGGCTACCTTTCATGGTCCCACAGACTCAAATGACACCTGGTCAGGGAATCAGATAGGAAATCTTCAATCTCCATCCTGTATTTCACTTCCAGTCCCCAAGCCTCAGCCCACCTTTGTGCCAAGCCACTCGCTGTGGCCTCTCCTTCCTCTCTGCTCCCATTCCCAGGGGACTATGAAAATGTTCTTGGTGTACCCACCTTTCCTTCTTACCGTGGACTGTCTCAGCACCACCCCCTCATTCTAGCCAATACCCATTCCGTCTTGTCAACTCCCAATATCTAGAAACACTTTCAATCATAGTGTCCCATTTACAAAATTTTGATCAAAATGCCCATGGTTATAGTGTTCTGTTCAGAAAGCCTTTTCCTATGTCAATAAATTCAAGTCTATTGCCCACTTTCTCTTCTATTAGGTTCAGAGTATCTGGACCTATGTGAAGGTCTTTGATCCAGTTGAGTCCCTGCCAGCTGTGATTGGGACTACCGGTGAGGGAGGCTGCACGTACAAGAATTCAATAAACCCATACTTATCACTTGCAGTCCCATGTCACACCTGGCAGGGATTCAGAGCATTCCTGACCAGGCAACCACAGACACCAAAGATCCAGAGAGGACAATAGAAACCAAAAAACATAACGCCCACCCAACAAAAACGAGATCAGGTATCAACAGTTAGGATTACAATCATCCCAAACCCAGATGCAGAGATGCCAGTGTAAAAAAACAGGCAACAACAGCTAGGACAATATATTTCCACTACAACCCAAAAATCCTACAATAGCAGAACCTGAAAAATGTGATATAACTGAAGCACAGGACAAGGATTTCAACAAAGCTCTGATGAATGAGCTTAAGGACATGAATATGAATAAATACATTAATGAAATTTATGAAAACAGAAACAAACACTGCAATGAAAGAAAACAGGTCAAGACATGAAAGTGGAAATGGAATCAAAAAGGAAACACCAAACTGAGACAAAACTGGAAATGAAAAATGCCAGAACTCTTACAGGCCCTCAGAGACAAGCTTTACCAATGGAAGGCAGGAGATGAAAAAGAGAATCTTAGGCACTGAAGACAAGATAAAAGAAATGGATACCTTGGTCAAAAAAAGGAAAGATAAATATTAAAATAAAAATACAGGCACAAAAATCCAAGGAATCTGGGAGACTTACAAATATATAAATAACAGGAATAGAGAAAGGAGAAGAAATAGGTCAGAGGCTCAGAAAATATTTTTATCAAAATAATAGAAGAAAACTCCACCCACTTAAAAAGAGATATCTATCAAGGTACAAAAAGTACTGAACACCAAATGGACTGGACCAGAAAAGAAAGTCCCCTCAGGACATAATAATCAAAATATTAAATGTACATAACAAAGAAAGAATATTAAGAACTGCAAAGAAAGAAGACAAAGTAACATAAAGGTCGACCTACTAGAGTAACACCTGACATTTCAATGGAGACTCTACAAGCCAGAAAGACCTGAACAGATCTTCCACAGACTCTAAGACACTACAGATAGATGCCAGCTCACACTATTATATTCAGCAAAACTTTTTCAATCACCATAGACGAAGAAAATAAGACATTCCGTGATAAAAACAAATCTAGGCCAAGCATGGTAGTGCATGCCTTTAATTCCAGCACTCAGGAAGCAGAGGCATGTGGATCTCTGAGTTTGAGGCTAGCCTGATCTACAGAGCTATTTCCATGACAGCCAGAGGTACACAGAGAAACTCTGCTTTGAAAACAAAACAAAACAAAACAAGCAAATCTAAGCTATATCTGTCTACAAGCCAGCCCTACAGAGCATGTTAAAAGGAAAACTCCAACCTGAAGAGGTTAACTCACCCAAGAAAACACAGGGAATAAATAATCTCACATCAACAAAATCAAAAGAGGCTGAGTGTAGAAGAATTCAAATATCCCTTCATCCAAAACTCAACTGGATCAAAGACCTTTATATACATGCAGATACTCTGAACCTGATAGAAGAGAAAGTGGGGAATAGCCTTGAACTTATTGGCATAGGAAAAGGCTTTCTGAACAGAGCACTATAACCAGTTGATAAAAAATTAATAAATGGGACACCATGAAATTGAAAAATTCTCTATGCCAAAGGAACAAAGCAACAGCTTAAAGAATGGGGATAAAGTTTAACCAACTACACATTCTCTAGAGATGTAGAGTATCTAAAATATGTAAAGAGTTTAAAATACTACATTATCCCAAAAAGAAGTAAAAATTACGGTACATATCTAAACAGAATTCTCAAATGAGAAAACTCAACTGGCTGAGAAACACTTTAAGAAATGTTCAACATCCTTAGTCATCAGAGAAATGCAAATCAAGAACTACTTTGAGATTTCACCTTACATCAGTAAAAATGGCTAAGGTCAGTAAAACAAGGGACAACTTGTGGTGGTGAGGATGTGGAACAAGGGAAACACTCATCCACTTTTGGAGGGAATAAAAATTTGTACAGCTACCGTGGAGATCAGTGTGGAAGTATCTAAGGAAGATGGGAATAGCTTTACCTCCAGATCCAGCTGTACCCCCTTGGGCATATACTCAAAGGACACATCATCACACCAGAGAGATGCTCTACTGCATTCATTGCTGCTGTAATAATAATAGCCAGAAACTGGAAAAAAACCTAGATGGCTTTCAACAGATGAATGGATAAAGAACATATGGTACATTGACACAATAAAATTTTATTCGGCCGTTAAAAATTGAAATCATGACACTCATAGGTAAATCGATAGAAAAATAATCATCCAGAAAGACAAATATGGTATGTATTCAATTATATGTGGATATTAGCTGTTAAGTATATATTATGGCTCCCAATTTAGTGATTGGGTCTCTGTTTCTGGTGCCTTCTCTTTGGCTCCTTTCCTTCTGTTTGTTTTGTACAATTATTCTTACTTTACCTTATTTTATTTTATTATCCCCTAGAAATCTGGTTTTTTTTTTTCGTAATGAAAAACAGAAAAGGTGTGGGTCCAGATGGGAGAAACATGGGGAGGAAGTAAGAGGAGTAGTGGGAGGGGAAACATATTATGTAAGAAAGTAACATCTATTTTCAATGAAAGGAAAGATATTATTATAATATTGCTACCCACAAAACAAAACAAAACAAAAAATCATTCATCCAGATACAATGTCACACATCTTTAATCCTGGCACTTATGAGGTAGAGGCAAGTGCATCTCCATGAATTCAAGGCCTTCCCTGGCAAAGTAGAGAGACCCTGTCAAAAAGAAACAAACAAAAAAACCAACATCTCTAGTCAGTAAATGCATGTATTATGTAAATAAAATCTTATAATTTGTAACATTCAAATTCTTAAATGCATTTAAAATGGAAAATGACCTCATTCAAGTTTAATGTCGCAAGAAGAAAACCATAACTCTTTGAAGAAAGTGTATCTGTAAGTCTTTCTCAAGATAAAGTTGTTATTTAACTCAAGTCAAATATCACCGAGCTATTTTATTTCCCTGTGCCTTCTTGTTTAACTGTTCTCTTTACATTTATCCTGGTGGAATCTGAGAATGTGACATACTTATCAGTTTCAGGATTGGATACCAATATTATTTTTAAGAATTACAAAATTGACTATAAAATATCTAGCAGCAGTTGAGACTACATTTAAAAGCAACTAATCTTGAAGATAGAGTTACACTACGAACAATGTTAAGAGCTGGGCATAGTCGTGATGCTTTTAATCCCAGTACCCATGATACAGAGGCAGGTGGATCTCTGTGAGTTTTAGGCCAGTGTGGCCTACACAGAAAGTTCTAAGCTCAAATGGGTACATCATAAGACTCTGCCTCGGAGGGGAAATGGAGAAGAAAGGAAAAGAAAAGAAAATGGGAAAAAAAAAAATCAATAGACTTTTTTAAAATTTTAAAATCTTGCCAAGACGCACCACTGGCTGGAGTGAGCGTAAATGCTGTGTTAAAGGTGACTCTTCAGATAAATGCTGTGTTAAATGCTCCATTGTAGCTGAAGCTGACTCTTCAGACTCTTTCAGATTCCTTCCACCCATCTACTGCTCACCTCTCAAGAGTCTAGAAAACAAACCGCAGGAAGGAAGTCACTCTTGCGAGGAATCACAATCAAGATTTAAGAAGTACCTGTGTCACGCTTTATAGTTTCATACAAATAAGATTAAACGTTTAAAGCTCGTCTAATAATTAAATGACTTGAAAGCTCATGGATTCGTGTGACAACTTGGTTTTATTTTTTCACCTTACTTAGGAACCTGAGTGCCTGTGGGGAAATCTCACATTAGCTTGTGAGGAACTTTTCTGACTCGCTATTAGGTTCCATGGCTCACACTGAATCAGTACGGAATTACACAGAGCATTAGAATTTCAAAGATGTGATTTTTGCAAATGAATCATTTTAAAAAATTCAAAGGTCAACAGGGAGAGAGATTTCAGTTTGTCCTCCCACAGAATTTGGCATTTTTGAAGCATTTATGGAGTAAAAATGCTGTAGAAACCTGGAGTCCATTCTGATTTTAGGAGACAAACCTTTCAACACTTTTCATTTCCTGAGTGTCAATTAAATGCTGTGTTAAATGCTTCGTTGTACCTGAAGCTAATGCCCTAGACACTAATACACATTAATACAGTGATGAAGTGAGGGAAATATGTATATATATATATTGGTTTTTCGAGACAGGGTTTCTCTGTGTAGCCCTGGCTGCCCTTGGAACTCACTCTGTAGACCAAGCTGGCCTCGAACTCAGAAATCCACCTGCCTCTGCCTTCCAAGTGCTGGGATTAAGGGAAATATATTTTTAAAAATACATACTAGAAATAATTCAGTTTCACAGTAATTGCACATATAGAAAATTTACCGAAAATACGAGGCAGATTTAAAGTAATGGTATCCATGCATTTTTCAAAGTAAAAAAAAAAATAATAATAATAACCAACCAAACAAAAATAAAACAAAAACCTCAGCTCTCCAAACGTAACTGAGACCTCCTTTATATATACCATCAAAAGAAATCACATTGGAGTTCTCAAATTTATTTAAATAAACTGATTTATAAATACCAAATGGAAGTAAATTAAGAGTAGCTGCATTTATTTTAAGCTTTTTTTTTTTTTTTATAAAGCCCATGAGTGTACATTGATTTTTTTTTCTTCTTCTTCTAACTACAAAATAAGTGCCAGGCACCAGCTAATGTCATTGGAATGAGCCCCCTTGGCAGATGTACAGGTCCTGATGACAGGTATTTTCCAGGTCCAAGGTCCCACAATCACAGCTCTAAAAGATTCTCTGTGTGAAGTGTTTGAAGAAGTGGTGGACGTGACACTGATCTCGGAGCTGCATTCCCTGTCTCTGTTAAGGTGGGGGTGCAGGGGGCCAGTGGGAGCTGAGCAAAGGTAATGCTGATAAGGGAATCTAAACCAAATGCTGTTGCATGCTAGTAATGATTAGATGCCCTTGTCATGGAGCTGTTGCAGAGCTCCAGGTGAAAAGGGGGAAGCAAAGGTCAAGTGCCTGCACATGAGAGAAAAAAAGAAAGAAGAAGCACATGACTCTGTGTGTGTGTGTGTGTGTGTGTGTGTGTGTGTGTGTGTGTGTGTGTGTGTGTGTGTGTGTATGCCTGCCCATGGTGTGTGTATGTATGCTCAGGGAGCCATTAGCCCATGCCAGAGTCCTCTTTCCTTATCTAGGTAAAGAAGAATAAAAGTTAGTCTTGTGTCTTATTAATATCTATCAGGCTTAGCTATATGATATGTTTGTAATTAAAATAAAAGTGTAAGCAAGCATGTTTGCTTCCTTTCCCTTGAGGATCTGAAGAGCACAGGCCTGGGGGTCTGCAACTGAGCTCACCTCCTTGGTGAAGTGCCCTCATTTTGGAAAAGATCTGTCTCTTACATAAACATCCATTCAGTTGCTCTCATTAAGTACCTACTAAATTCTAGGCCCTGTTCTAGACAATAAACAAGCCAAAATCCTTGCTCCCCTGGAGCTGATACATTTGCTGACAAATCAGGCATTTAACAACAGGAATGAGTAAATCTGATATAGTATTCCACTGACTATAAGCATATCCTTTCACATTTCAACATCCACAAATTAATATGTATGAGTAAGATTGACAAGAGCCTACAAGATTGCTAAAGCATACCTCTGGGGAAATCTCACAGGGTGTTCTCAGAGAAGACTGGATTACAAGAGCTTTAGCTTGATGAAGAGATTACTCTACTGATGGATTCAACATTTTTAGGAGACCACTGACTGGGAGGTGGTAAAACTTCAGAGGATTAAAAGGGTTGGAGGAAGTAGGACCAAATGGCAAGGGGTTTGCTCCTAGGACTACATCTAGGCCCTATGCACCTGGCCATATGTGCTGCTTTCATGCTGCTTCCGGCTGCCATCTTGTGTCTGCTCTACACAGCAATGTCCTCCCCACCACAGTGGGCTGAAATATCTGAAACCATGAGCCAAAACCAATACTCCCTCTTTGACGTGGGTTTCTGTCTGGTGTTTTGTCACAATTATGAAAAGGTTAACTGACACAGCATGCATTTGAAAACTGGTGGTGATATTCTGCTTGGCATTTATGGTGGCCAATTCAATACTGATACCCTTCAGTGATAGTCTTTAGAGTCCAATTAAACATTGTGAGGCACTGAGCTAATAAGTACTTGCAGAGGACACTAGAGTGGACTGTTGGTCATTTAAAACAATAGAGCCTGGCATAGTCTTATTGAGAAAATACCATTTGAAAGAATCGGGGCCTCATGGAACATTCTAGACAAAAGAAACCAAGCACAATTAAACACAGATGCTCTGTGATGGCTGGATACCACTTTATGCTGTCAGAAATATTGGATCAGCTTTAGAATAAAACTGAGTCAGAGTAAGTATAGTCATAAGAAAGGACAAGACGAAACAAGTAATCCAGACAGCAGAGAGTCTTGCCCACCACTGTAAAGACTTTGGTGTGTCCTCTGAGTGAGATGGCAAGCTGCAGATGAATTTTAAACACAATATGAATCATAAATACATAGGGTAAAAAACATCTCAAATAAGTGTGTTGAGACTGGATGGACAGACAGAGAGCATGGAGGAAACAAAATGACCATTTAGGAGTAATATTCCAAGAAATAGATGGTAGTGGCTATGCCAAAGTTAGGGCAATAAGATGACGGGAAAATAAATGATCAGGCTCCAAATAGATTTTGGAAATAATATCACAGTAGTAGTTGATGTTCAATGTGTTGAGGGCTCCAAGGTTTGTGGCCTAAAATCCTGCATTAAAATGCTATCACAAACCATTCCAAATGTAGACAGACAGACAGACGTCGCTAACACTAAGACAGAAGGTTCTAGCTATGCATGGAATTATGCATTTGAACTAAAATCTCCAAATAGTAATTCATGTGGAAGATCTGGCATGGTAAGATGTGAGCAGTCAGCAACAGAGAGGAGGCAAGGCGGACAGCTAAGGGCGGAAGACAAGTAACACTACTGTACAGATTGTTTCTGAATAGTATCTCATTTAACACAAACATCACCCTACTGAGTCAGAATTATTTGCAACTGTGGCAGTAAAGGAGCCAGAATAAAAGTTGGTTTTCTAAACTATACTAACCTTAGGGTTAGCTCAGTAATGTATCAGGGAGTTAAGGCTGTGTCCCTGAAAGGTGAGTTTTCTACCCTTGGGAGCTCATGGTTTCCTGCTCCCACCTTTTGCTCACTTCTGTCTCCTAGAGAACTGAAGTTTTTCTCTCTCCTCTTTTAGGATCAATAGAAAACACTACAGTAGCTATTACATAGTGACGTTTCAGAGAGAACATCCTTTGGCCAGCATGCCTCAGTGCCCCACAGTATTTTGTTTTGTCAGCAGGACTCTGTCCTTCCAGGATGCTAGCACTGATTAAGCAGCACGGTTATCTTCCATCCCCCATCAGATATCCGTGAGGCATGTGTGGTGTGACGGGAGGCTGGAGTATCGCCTGGCTTCATAAGTCTTTCTCTAATAAGGTTTGATACAAAGTGAAGCCTCCAGCCTGGCCCCCTACATCCAGGAGGTAGGGGAAGGCAGGATTTTTGATATTTTCCTGTCCTTTCTTTGGTACTAGCAAAGGCCGAAAGAACTGAATTTACAACCCAGCAGAGAGACAAATGAGCCATACCCTGCCTCCTCTAGAAAGTTTCATTGGATTGAGGCAGAACCTGAAGGCTTATTCTCTTTAACTGCAAGAAAGAAGCATATATAAGTGTCAACTTTTGCTGAGATGCAGGTTCCATCATGAAGTTCAACTTACACATATACCCTGTAATCATGTTATACCTGTTAAATAAAGATGATTAAATATAATCAAGAGTTTCATAGAATTCAAAAATTCCATGATACAAAAAAAAAAAAAAAAAAAGCAAATCATCCCATGAACTAAGAACAATCACAATTTGAACTAGAGACAGTAATCAACAGATCCACACATTGGGATGAATCAGATATTATATATATTTTACAGGGATTTCAAGTCAACATGACAGAATTAATCTAATGAACAATTATGAGTTCTCCCAACACAAGTAAAAATGTAGGAAATTCCAGCAAAGAAACAGAAGTGATAGCAACAAGAAATAAACCAAGAGGACAGCAGAGGGGTTCTGACGCTGTGATGCTCATGACATCATAAACGCAGTGAGCTCTAGGGAAGAGCAATCTCAACAAAACAAAGAAAACAGAATAGATGAAAACAGACGGTACTAGGAGCTCCTAAGATGGCAGAAAGAGTGCAAATGATTGTGGTCTTTAGATGAGATTAGAGAAACTTACTCAAACATTGTGAGTGTGAAAAGTAAAACCTGTATTCATTAGAGAGGTCAAGTAGGTCCCAAACAGAACACACTAAAGGAAAGCCAGACCAGAGCGTATCACACTTAAACGTGAAGGAGGAAGATGAGAAAGACATCTTCAGAGCATCCAGAGAAAATGAGTGTTCTCATCTTACCAGAGAGAAAAGAACAATTTCTAATAATGATTTTCTAAATGGGGAGACAGCAAGTAATTGTCAAGTTTGGGTTCTAAATTCAATGAAACTGTCTCCATCAACAGAAGGGCAATGAAGATATCCTCTGGTGAAAGAGTAGTATGCCAGTCTGTTGCTAGCCAAGAATGGCTGAACAATGTTCTCTATATAGGAAAGAAATGATGGCAAAAGACAGTCTGAAATTCCATAAGAAAAAAAAAAGGAAATGGATAACTATAATGGATATTCACAAATATTATAAATATAGCAAAAATGGATTATTATAAATAAACAATTCTCATGAAACCCTTATATACTATTTGATGCCTGACCAAATTATAAAGCTATCAGATATTGTGATATGTGTACATAAGGGAAGTAGAAATGATTAAATATTTTTAAATGTGCAGTAATGGAGCCAGAATAAAAGTTGGTTTTCTGAACTATACCTGAGATAGCAAAACATCACTGAAGCCAGTGGACAGTGATCAGTTATATATGTGTATCATAGGCTGAAGGCCAAACACTGGAAAAAATATGCTCAAAACACTGATTATATTTTATATATGAATCAATAGATACCTAAAATGAACATTTAATATTTAAATTAGGGTGGAACGGATAAATAAAAATTAGCTATGGAGAGCAACTCGGTTTTATTTAAGTTGTCATAAATCAAGACAATTACCCATGAGAATTTCAAGATGATCAAAATTGTATGTGGCATTGATGAAAGGATCTTTTGTGAATTACCGAAGCAGACGATGAAAATTTTTAATCACAGAACAGTGTGAAGTCTGTGTGAATGAAAGATGAGAGTGGGCTGACTGTGCAAGAGTCGAAAGCCTGGGCTTTTCATCATCACGTCGCGTCCTGATACCGTCTCATTCATGTTATGTTTGTTTCCAGATTTACTGCTTCTAACCTGATCCAAAGCAGCTGCTTTCCCACAAGGAGGCTTATCTTTTTCTGCACGGGGAATAAAACAGGGTTAAGAAGGCAAGCAGATCCAGCCCCCATCCCCACAGAGGCCCAGAGTCAGAGGAGAAGATGTGCAGAGTGAGGAGCTCATAAAGTTGGCTCGAAGGCGGGATTATCTTGTCCTCCCAAAACAGAAGTCATTAGAACAGAGTCGAGGGCTGCTGCACCCAGACGTCTGCATAGTGAACAAGTGCCAGATCCCTTTCATTGTCCTTGACTTTGAGGGACTCTTCAAAGCAGGTCACTAGGCCTGTGGGTCCTGACTGGGGTCAGCTCTCAGGCTGTTCCTCAGTGACCCCTAGCTATGTGGACAGAGAATCGGGACTGCCTCTGTAGAAGATCAAAGCCCTAGCGTTCCTTACAGCCTTTCTTTGCTCTCCAGCTGCAGAGGATGATGGAGCTGGGTGATCTGGGGTGGGCAGAGGAGGAGGATGGGTGCCTTAGCTAGCTCTACACATTCTGTTGAAGTAGATCTGGGTGGGTAGCTAAAATGAAACCAGCCAGTAGTCCCTGCCTCAGCTGCCTTTAATAACATAAACGGGGGTGGTGTCATATTAGCTACTCTCTTGTTGCTATGATAAACTTCCATGACCAAAGCAGCTTACAAAAGGGTTTACTATAGGCTATGGTTCCAGAGAGTTATAGTCCGTGATAACAAAACGGAGACACAGCAGCAAGTGGAGGATGTGGTAGTAAGGACAGCTGAGAGCTCACACTTTAACCTACAAACACAAAAACAGAGATAGCAAACCGGGAGCCATAAGCTCTCAAAGCCTAGTGACATGATTCCTTTAGAACAGCCAGGCCTTCTAAGCCTCCGCAAATACCACCAACTGGGAACCCAGTCTGTTGGAGGATATTCTCATTCAAACCACCAGTCCCTGGGGTGGGGGTGGGGAGCTTCATTGGTCAGGGCTCTCCGGCAAGAATCTACCAGGACAGCTGCCAAAGCAGAAGGCAGGCAGAGAGAAAGGCCAACCCCCAGCCGGGCTACTTCTTCAATGGGGTTCTTGCCTTTTCTTGTTTTGACATTGTCCCCACAGCCTTATTTTAGCTTACAGTTCCAGGGGGTTAGAGTCCACAATTACAAAATGGAGGCACGGCAACAAGTGAAAGCAAGAACAGCTGAAAGCTCACACCTTAACCAACAAGATGGGCACAAAGCATAGATAGCAATGACTTCTGGACCTTTAGACTTGGGAGTGTGGGTCAGAGTCTCTGCTCTGAGCTTTCTAACCTTCCTGATTTGTTTGGAACTCTCATTCCCCTGTTGTATGTTCTAGGAGACCTTTCACTGAAACTTTTACATCCCCCAAAACCTCTCATGGGGTGGGGAGAGCAAAGTTCTCAATCATTGTAGCTGTCAAGTAGCAAGATTGACAGCTAGTCATGTTGTCCATGGAAAAGTGACAACTGTCCCATTAGTAGTGGTGGTGGGGGGAGAGGGAGAGGGAGAGGGAAAGGGAGAGGGAGAGGGAGAGGGAGAGGGAGAGGGAGAGGGAGAGGGAGAGTTCAAATCCCTAGAACCTGTTAGTATCACTGTATTTGGAAAAGGGAGGCTGCTGTAGTAATTAAATTATGGAGGTGAGTTTGTCCTGTATTTAGAGTGGTCCTTAAATCAGTGATACATGTTTTTATGAGGGACAGAGGATGCCACACACAGGCACAGGAAAGATATGAAGACAGAGGAGGCAGGGATGGGAGCAATGCCAGCCCTCTCCAGAAGAAAACTGCCTTTCCCTCAAGGGGGCACAATCCTGTTGATAACCTGACATTCAGCCTCCCCTCTGGAGAAGTGTGGTGGAATAAATTGCTGCTATTTTAAACTACCTAGTGCCTGGTGAGTTGTCATGACAACCAAGGAACCCTAACAGACAGACTTTGGTGCTATACTAAAGTAAGTTTTTGTTGGTGATAGTGGTAGAAGTTTTTGTTTGTTTGTTTTGTGTTTGTATGTGTTTGTTTGGTTTTTCTTGAGGACATTAAATATTTAGCAGGCAGAATGAGAAAGTATAAAGCCATTGAGGCTAACAAAGCTTTAGATCTTTAGAATCATCAATGAGCTAAAAGATCCGAGTTGTTTCCTTGAACAGTGGTAACAATACAAATTTGCCTTGAGAATAATATGTGTATAATGAGTGTGGATGTGTGTGTGTGTGTGTGTGTGTGTGTGTGTGTGTGTGTGTGTGTGTGTGTGTGTGTGTGTGTATGAGTCTTAGGGTTTTACTGCTGTGAACAGATACCATGACCAAGGCAACTCTTAATAAGGACAACATTTAATTGGGGCTGGCTTATAGGTTCAGGGGTTCAGTCCATTATCATCAAGGCAGGAACATGGCAGCATCCAGACAGGCATGGTGCAGGAGAAGCTGAGATTTCTACACCTTCATCTGAAGGTTGCTAAGACTGGCTTCCAGGCAGCTAGTATGAGGGTTTTAAAGCCCGAGTTCATAGTGGCACACCTACTCCAACAAAGCCACACCTCCAAAAAGTGTCACTCCCTGGGCTAGGTATACTCAAACCACCAATCAGTGTGTGTGTATGCGTATGTGTGTTAGTGTGTGTATGAGTGTGTGTGTTAGAGTGTGTGTAGTATATGTGTATATGAATTTATGTGTGTGTGAGAGTATGTGTATGTGTGTATGTGAACTTATGTGTGTATGAGAGTGTGTGTATGTGGGTGTATCTGAACATATGTGTGTGTGTTTGTGTGTGCGAATATGTGTGACTGTTGGGGGGGGAAGAACTCTGATTCAAAATTCTAAATGTTCTACCAAAGATTTTATTCTTTTATTCTTTTTAATTAAGGATTCTCAGTTTATAATATATGGAAATTAAAAACAAACAAAAAATAAACCTGAAATCTTGGGGCAAATGTTCCAGATTAAGGATATTCAGCCTGGATTCCTCTGTTGAGCTCTCCAGAGTTTATTAGTGAATACAATCATTATTTAATCAGGCTTCATATGAAGATGTTGTCATGGCATCACCCATGGCTTCAATGGCTATTACTTATTCTCAGTAGGTTTTTTTTTTTTTCTCATTTTTCATGAGATGTGGATAGAGGCATGTCACAAAAAGAATATCTGTTACCTTGGAAACAAATTAAGGACTCTAAGTAGAGGCCTAAGTTTGGAAATTCTAATTCTACAGATACTTCAGATTAGATAATTCTCTGTCTTCTGCACTGATGTTGAGAACATCACTGGGCTTGACCTAGTCGATGCCAGTCAGTAGTGATCATATGAGTGTTTCCACATATTGCCATGAGTCCTCTGGGCAGTACAATAGGCCCTGATTGGTAACACCTGTTCTAGTATTTTCTGGTCAGTATGAAGTAGATTCTTTGATCTTTCAACTTATTGTCACTTTGAAAGTTATCAATAATCTTGTTTATGGCAGTAGCTTCATGTTGGACTGGGGTGAAGGGGAGGTTTGTATTGCAAAATCTACAGTTATGTTCATTTAGACAACTCCATACCGGGTCTGTCTCCTACTCATCCCCTCGCTCCAAGGTTTGAGTGAGTGGTCAGGGCATCAGAGCTGTCTCTGCTTTGACAAAGATATCTGCCTCTAGGAAACACTACAGTGTTTTTGCCCATGACAAAAAGCGTATAAGAGGGCCAGCAAACTGCATTCCCACATCAACATGCTCTGATGTCCCTTTTGGATATCACACTACAAATCACCTTGTTGGCACCTGCCTTGAATTAAACAAACAAAAAAAAAAACTGTCTCATCTTTGATTTTTTCTGAATTTTTAAAAATAAATTTATTTTATTTTATGTGTATAAGTGTTTTTCCTGAATGTATATAGGTATGCCATGTGCACTACACATAAGCCTGGCCTACAGAAAGCAGAAGAGAGTGTTGGATCCCTAGACCTGGAGTTACACAAATGGCTGTGTGATTCCATGTGCTGAGTCTCAAACCCACATCTTCCATAAGAGCAGCCGGTGCTTTCAACCACTGAGCCAACTTTCTAGCCCCTGACTTTGTGAATTCTTAATACATTATTGTGAAACCTACTTCCCAGACCAGAATTTGTTTATTTCAAGTTATTGATAACAGATAACAAATTCCAGAGGTAAAATTAAAATCTAATAGTCCTAAACACATGCTTTCTCCAACTATTAACAGCAAAAAAAGGAAAAAATAAATAAGTAAACAAAGACCAAAGCCAATAGAACATATGAGAGCTGTTCCCTTTGCCATTTTTCTTTTCACAAGCCTTATTTACTCTGATCTGTTGGAATATATATATATAATTAAAATGAGGTAGGAGAGGAAGAGAAATAAAGTGCTTGGGTAATTTGCAATGTGATTAATCTATCCATTTATCAACATATCCAGGTGCAGGAGACACCAGGCTGAAGAAAGGCCAACAGGTCCTCATAGGGGCCTTTCTTGGGAATGGCTCCAAGGACTGATCTCCTACAAACCTGCTGTGCTGTGAAGCCAGTAAAAAGAAAACTTAGGTTAGGAATGCAAGTGGAAGAGGGAGATATAATCCCTTTCTCAGGTAACTGGCTACTCATAATTATAGACATCAGTGATGGGAGGAAATAAAACTGAAAATCACCACAGGAGTTGCCAAAATCCCAGTCAGAATAAAACAAAGTCAGATGGCATGAAGCCTTGCATGCCTGGATGAAAAATGACTAAATAAAATCCAATTTTGTCCCAGAAGAAGAATGGGTAAAACTTTTAACCAATTAGGGTAACTCTGCCATGATCAAATGTGAGCCACGTAATTATTACATGGAACAGTAAACATTTTAATTATATAATTAGATACAAATGTAAGGTTTGGTTTTCTTCCTTTTGTGTGCTGGCATTTTTCTGCTTTCATGGTCAGCAGACTAATGTAGTGATTTAATTACCTCAGAGTCAGTTGGTTGCCTTTGCTGTCTGAAGCTGCCTTTGCACAATGCCCTCAACTGACCTAAAGTGAAACTCAAACTCGCCCTTTTGTGCCCAGGGTTTTCCTGACAACAAAAGGGGTATTGGTTCTCCTTTCCCCAGATACCAGCCCTGGGCTTATTTCCCAGTCTCTTGTTCTCCTCCCTAGGTCTCCTTCCTCTACCAGCTCCCTGTCTTCACTCCACCCTTGCCCTCCAGCCTGCGCGCGTGCACGCGCACACACACACACACACACACACACACACACACACACGCACGCACACACGCACACACGCGGCGTGCATCTGCCCTCTTACTCGTCTTCATTATCACAGAAACAAGAACATGAGGATTTCTCTTTATTACGCCACATTAAATCCCTGTCTCTAACAATATTGACTCTGGCTGCTACGATTGTCCAGGTGTGTGGGAAACAAACCTCATGACCATGTGTCAGAGTCACAGGTAAGGAGAGGAATCAGAAACTGGAAGGAGTGGAATGGTTGTGGTGCTTATTAGACGAGTAAAAATTTGTTCAGCGAGCCTTCGAATCCTCTCACCTGACTCACATTCTACGTATTTGAGGAGAGATGCTTTCTCCAGAGAAGGACCTTATTGGGTGCAGATTTGTCTCTGATGGCTTTTCTTCCGCACATCACACACACCAAGGTTAAAGACACCACATTTAAGAGACACATTCAGGGATAGAACCATGTTTACCTATCTCCAGTCCACACCCTGGACTTCAGTTTTTGTGCTGGTTCATTCAAATTCTCTCTCTCTCTCTCTCTCTCTCTCTCTCTCTCTCTCTCTCTCTCTCTCTCTCTTTTTTTTTTTTTTTTTTTTTTTGAGACAGGGTTTCTCTGTGTAGCCCTGGCTGTCCTGGAACTCACTCTGTAGACCAGGCTGGCCTCAAACTCAGAAATCCACCTGCCTCTGCCTCCCAAGGGCTGGGATTAAAGGCGTGCGCCACCACTGCCCGGCTTCATTCAAATTCTCAATGAAGAGCTCTGCACAAATTTTGCCTATTTGCCCTACCCTTAGAGTAGCATCATATCTTAATCCAGAGAAACTCCAGAGCCAATGGGTGCCCCAGGGGTGGCATGGGAACAGAAGACTGCTTCAGCTACTGAGATGTCTGAGGCACTGCTTGCTGCTCTCAATGTTTCACTTTTGATGTTTTCTTTTGATTTTCACTTCAGTATACTTTCTGTTTTGTTAACTAAACTTTGAAAAAATACCTAACATTATAAGACTTACAATAGCTGATTTTGGAATCTTCGCCTTTACGGTCACTCTTTATTAAAAACAAAATAAGGGTGCACCAGGTGGTGGTGGCATAGATCTTTAATCCCAGCACTCAGGAGGCAGAGGCAGGCAGAGCCCTGTGAGTTTGGAGGTGAATGGAGTTCAGCACCATAACCAAATGATTGTTGTGTGGGCTCATTGGAAGGTAGTAGGTAGTGACAGGTAGACAGACAAATGGTCTGCCATGGAGGACGCAGATGAAAACACTCAGTCTCTCTTAAGAGATAAATGGAACGAGGGGTTTACGCAATGGCACAGCACTGCTGGGCAAAAGAGAAAAGGCAGTCTGCATTTCTGCAGCGATGAGTAATTTGTAGAAGCTCTTTCTCTGTCACTTTGAATGGATGCTTGCCTCATTTATGTCGATGTGCTAAGACAAAGGCAGGAGACATTCTTAGGGGCATTTATGTCACTTTAGTATATTGACTTAAAAACAGATCAATGTTTAAAACAATACTTCAGTGCTCTATTTGTATTAAAACACTTTCAAATGTGGTCATTTCCAATTGCAGTGGGGTGGCCGTTGCAGTGATAGGGAACACTGTGTCTCTATCTATTTCTATCTAGATTTGCAACTGGTCAGTTACAAGCTATACTTTAATGGTTAGTATCAGCTATTTAAGGTAGTACAATATGGCTGTTTTAAGTAAGCTTCTCTCTGACTATCCAGATACTGCAATCTCTTTGATTACACATTGCTCAGTATTCAAATATTGTATCTGCTCTTTCAGGCAGAAAAAAAAAAAGTGGTGTAAAAACTCCATTGCAAGAACAAAATATGCATATTTGGGGATTAAATTGACTAAAATTCAGTCAGTCCTACATTGACCCTGTCTCTTTGAGTGAGTGAGTTTCAAGTTTTAAGAAATAACCACATTTGCCTTATACAAGAATTAAGCCTTAAAAAGACAGATTTTTATGAGCTTTATGTATTTCTTTTGTAAAAGTCAATGATTAATAAAGTACAAAATTAAAATAGTATTAAAAGAATTTACAATAACACTAACAAATGTACGAAATTTTAAAATATAAAAGACTTAAGCCTCAAAGAGAAGATTTTATATGAGCTGAATTAAAGGTCTTGTAAAAAAAATCAATGACTAATACACTATAAATATACAAGGCTAAAGTAGTATTAAAGTGATCAACAAGACTCTGTTCATTTATCTACCAAAGCAGTCTCTCATCCTTTCTTCCCTCCCATTACACAACACTCCCAGTCATTCTGCAAGAGCTTGGCCTTTCCTGAGCATACCAGATACCCAGATACACCATGATTGGCCAACCTGGCTCATGCTTCTCCTCTACATAGGAAGTGACTGAGTACCTCTGAGAACACCATTCTTAGCGTCCATGAAACAGTTCAGCACCACCTTCTCTGGAAAGGTGACTTTGTCCTCTGTGTCCAGCAAACCTGAAGTCACTCTACCATGTTACTATTGTCCTGTAGCTACCATGTTCTGGCACCCAAATCCTATAGCTAGATTTATTCCCCATTCCCAACTGATTTCCAGGATCTTCCCCCAGAGGCTAAAACATAAAAGTTAAAATAGATGAATGATATGTGACTTTAAAACTCCAGTTAGCTAGATTTAGGATCTTAAGGCAAGAGACATGTGTCTTGAGTGGTTTAGAAAACTGAGGTCAAGATCTCAGCAGGTTTAGCCTGGGGCTTTGCTTGCAGACAGCTGTCCTTGTCTATTCTTACAAGGTGACAATAGAAAGCTCTGCCAATTTTTCTCATGTTGATACTAATCCAATCACAGTGACTCCACCCATATGACCACAGCTAAATTTTCTTTCTTCCTAAGGTTCCACTTACTGGTTCTAGAATAGCAGAAGTTAGGGCATTCAAATTTGGGGGAAACCCAACATTCAATGCATAATGCTCACCTTCTGCAGTCATTACTGCAAAATATTGTAGCATATCATTGTAATATCAAAAATGTCATTGCTGTTTCTTAAATATTACAAATCTCCAATAACTGGCCATGCTTTGAATACGCATTCAAAAGGACTGCAACAAACTGTTTAATAGCATTAATATAAAAGCAAGTGTACCTTCACCAAATAAATAGATAGATAGATAGATAGATAGATAGATAGATAGATAGATAGATAAATGTAAAAGGAACAAAATCAAGGAGTTAGCCTAAAAAAAGGTAGCTGATATTTTTGCTCCTTAAGTTTCTGTGTGATAAAGTGAGGAGGTACCTACCTTTGGAAGCAATGTGCTATGTATTATTGGGAAACTGGTGAGACTTCACAGCTGTTTTATAACAAAACACAGCAAACAGGAGCAAAGGAAGGCTTTCACCTTATAAAAGTCTTTGATCCCCTTTTCACAAAGAAGTTTGGCAGTTAGGTCCCAGATGAAGGAAGAATTTGTGACTGTGAACTCTAACATATAGAAAGCCTGTCTATACGTTAACCAGTTAGATGTAGGGGAGGGAATGGCTAGATTCAGTAAAAGTAACCAATCTCACTCTCTTTCCTGGATGCAACTGATTTTAAAGTTTATTTGTATGGACTTAGCCTCAATTAATCTGTTAAGAGTTTTATATGTTTGTTCCTTAAATAGATTTTTAAGCAACCCCCTTAGCATTAACAATACAAACTCCCATACACCTTAGTCAGTACCACTCCCTGTATCACTCCTTCCTAAACAGGCTAACTCTCTCATACCTTACCATATCTGATGATTTCCTTGTTATCTCCCAAAAATACACTTCTCTGCACTTCAGTAGTTAATTGTTATGTGTCAACTTGGCAAGGCCATGGTACCCAGATATTTGGTAAAACATTAATCTAGACATCTTTGTGAAGTTAACTTTAGATGAGATTAACATTTAAATCAATGACCTTTGAGTAAATCAAGACTATATAATATGAACAGACTATCTAATCAGTTGAAAATAATAATAATAATAATAATAATAATAACAATAATAATACTGACCTCCCCCAGAGATGAGATTCGTCAGATTTCCTCTAGCCCATGTAACAGCAATAGCTTGTGTCTCCAGCTTTAGAGATCTTACTGCTACAATCACAAGAACCAAATCCTTAAAACAAACACTCTTCCTCCCAACCCCCAAATCCTATTTGTTCTGTTTCTCTGGAGAACTCTAACATGACTCATTTAAAACTTTATTTATTTATTTATTGTCTTCATTACACGATTTCTGAATTTGCCTTCACAGTTGTGGATGTGTCCATTCCCTCAAGCCCATAGAGGGCATTTTGCCTTTGCCCCTCAAAGCACCAGTGTACTATCTTGCACACGCTGTGCACTTAAAAATGTAAGTGTGTGTGGATTTGACCAAATAGAACAAGCCCAGTGGGTATAATCACTTGGAATTCTGAACCCTGACATGCACAAACAGTAAATCTAACTAAAAATTTCTGCTTGATCCTATAAAAATTACTATCATCCATGGTTTTCAGTAGATTTTTTAAAAAAGAAGCCATTAGGAAAGGCCAAGAGTTCTCAACTATAGTGCAGAGGTTCCTACTCTCTCTCCTTCCTTAACATCAGTTTTGATTAATTGCATATGAATGCCCATCTGAATTATTCCATTTCAAAAAGCAAAAGTTTTAGTTGCAGAAACAAAAAAACCACCTGACTGGATAATCTCTCAGTTTCATTTGCCTTCTAAAACTTTATGGTTGTTTTTGTAGGTGTTTTGCCAGCTTAATTTAGCTTTTCTTCTAAGAATTATTCCTGTCTGAAATTTTAATCCAGGCTTGCTCAGACACGAGGAAGGCTGAAGCCTTATTAATAAGACAGAGTGGTAAGAAGGAGGTACCTAGAAGTATGTTAGTGCTGTGGTTTGAATATGAGTTGCCCCCTCATGTTGAAACTTGATACCCAGTGTAAAAGTGTTGAGAGGAAGTGGAAACTCTTAAAGGAGCTTTGGTCACTATGGCTCTGCTCTCATAAAAAGATGAATGTTGGTCTTAAGGGACCAAGTTAATTCTCACAGGTGCAAATTCTCACTGACTGCAGAGTGCAGCTGTGGCAAAACTGCCATGAGAACAAACTGTCAGAAAGTGATGCTGCCCGGCAGGTCTCACCTCTCCTCACCAACCTTCCTCCATGTCACCATAGAGCAGAAGGCTGCAATAGGAGCTGAGTCAATGCCGCACCATGCCAATGTCCTCGGCCTCCCAAAAGTTAATCACACACCTCTATTATTCATACACCCAGCACCTGCCATTCTTCTATAGCAGTAGAAAATGACTAAGACAGTTAAAGCCAGAAAGATATCATACCATGGTGGCTGGATAGCCCAGTGCCCAGAGGAATTACTTCAGAACAGTGTGACCACTTAAGGGGATTTGATCTTGAGGATGGAGGAGAGGGATGTCCCCTGTTAAGATACTAATTTTGGAGAAAAATGTATTCTCAGAAGGACCTTCAATTTTAGATGGATCTGGCAACAGCGTTACAACTAAGGTCTTGCCTAGGCTAGTCGGGCTCAAGGAAGACTCTAGTACAAGAAACTCAGTAGTCTGTAAAGAGTTGGGAAGCAGCCAGAGCTACAGCAAACACAAGTAGGGATAATGTCATCTAGATGTTTAAATTGCTAGACAAGATCATTTTTAGATGTAAAAGCCTTAGTCTGGCTCCGTTCTTCAACAAGATTGGCTCACTTGTAGTTTGACCCTTCAAGAGGGGTCAGTGATTTCTTAGGAGGAATTAAAGCTCAGAAATTTTTAAAATGAATGGTGGTTGGCGGTGACCAGAACATGAAGGACATTATCTTACTACATGCTGAACTAATCAGACCACATCTGAGTCCTGATTCCAAGAAGCCTGAAACTGGCTGGCCTGAACTGTTTATTGAAGTACAGGCCCGTATCTTCACAGCACTGGCCCTGGCCAACACAGGCAATGTGCTTGCTGAATGAAGTGTGACTTTGTGACCACAAACTCCAGGTTAGTTTCAGGGTGGTTTTACCAAGATGGATGTACTTGGTTTTGAAGATATTCCCTCAGGGCTGTGTCAGTAGATCTGATTACCTAACAGGAAACAGGCCTATGTGACCAAGAAGATAGTGGGCTCCTCAGTCACAGATTCATCTGGGGCTCCCCGGACCCAAGGTGTTATCTGCACAGACACCCAGGAGTGAAACATGTCTAGAATGTCTCTTTCTCCCTTAAGCTGCTTCTTGGAAGGCATTTGATTAGAACAACAGCAAAAGGAAAGAAACACCGTCTCTAAAGCTAAGGTTTTATAATGTTACTATTTCAGAGCTGATATAAGAGATAGAAAGAGTGTTTATTGCAACAATGCTAAGATCCAATTAACTACGTTTCTTATGCTTTTACTACACCTTCTTTCCTCTGTGTATTTCCTTCAGAATGCATTGCGTATACTACAAAGCTGAATTGCCTTTCGGCCGATTGACCACCCAAAATTCAACTCATTCACAAGGTGAGAAAAAGTTAAAGTAACACCTTTTTGTATTATTTCCTTACAGGTTTCTTTGTGATTAGTACAAGAAAGGAAACAGAGAAGGACAACAAAGGACAGCGCTGCTTCTCACCTGGCTGCTAGGAGCTAGAAGGATGCACTCAGGGAACTTAAGTGATGAGACTGTTGGGCCCTGTCCACTGACAGTGTGGGGAGAGGCTGATGAGTCAGCCAGAAACACTCACTGAGCGGCAACATTTTTAGATCCACAGGATAGCCAGGTCAGTTCCATCAAGAGCAGGACATTAGTGCGGCATGCTGGTTTCAAGCACCAACAGAGAGAGGAAAGGCTCAAAGGCAGCTATCTGATCTTGAACGGAACCTTCCTGAAGGGTTGGCTATTCTAATTGCTTTACCAGTTCAGTTCCCCGCCCCCTTCACTGCGCGGAGGACTAAGCAACCAATTCTCATCAGCCGCCATTCAGCATCTGGAGCTTTATTGGCTGGTGGGTGGGAAAGCAAACAGGAACAAACTTGAGACATAGAAACTGAAAAAGCCAAAGAGGATGATGGGAAGAACCTTCAGCTTGGAGGAGTAGGTGGGGCACAGCCCAGGATTGATAGGAGTGGATTGTAACCTTTTCCATCATGCAGATGGCTTAGCCAGCTACAGGAAGGAACCATGAACATGCCTCGTGAATCCGGCTCCCATATTCATCGCCCTCAACGCCCTAGGAAAGAGTGTGGGCTTTTCTCCACAAAACAGCTTGGAGTTAAATACCATCTTCCCAGCTAGGTTTCCCAAACCTAGGTTCCCTAAAGGCGGCCTGTTGCCCAATGGAGTGTACCTCCAGCCTCCCTTCACAGGTCCTCAGTGCAGGAAGCAAGACTTTGAAGGAAGCCTTGGAAGGAGCGGGTAGTTCTCCTTCACTAGCCTCACAGCCTGTCCGTCGTGACTTAACACTTCATCAATAAACCAAAAAGGAAAAGTTTCCTCAGCCACAGCGAAACAGTGAGGTGTATATAGCTTTAACAGAGCCAGGACACTTATCTCAAGCTGGGAGTGTAATTTCATGGTAATAATTTGCTTAGAGTGTTGCTGATTGCTTCCTATTTCTCTCCTGTTAATGACTTTTGCACCTTTCCACTGTGCGGTTTATGTGCACTGCTATGGCAATTAGCCTACAGGAGGCTGTTTACAGAGCGCAGGCTTTCTAGGCTGAAGGAAGAATACAGGATGGACACCCCAGATCTGAAAGGTCTTTGTCATATAGGTTGTTATTAATGGAGAAGAAAAGGGAAGTCTGCCAGTATATTGCTTCTGAATCTTGCCAGCTGCTCCTGCAGTGGTGTATTGATGGGGTGGCTGTGCATTAAGTAACTTGCCGCTTGTGAATTTTTCTGTTCCCTAGAACAGCTTGAGAAAGGTGGTGTGGAGTGCTTTGACTGGAGGCATGTGTGATCCCATCTCCTGTAGGGTGGATGGCCAATGCCAACCATCTCAGAAAGTGAAGTCTAAAGGTCATTTGCCAGCCAACTCTTGGACAATTTAAAGTAACTCATGTCTGTAGATATTGGGGGAAAAATATTTTCTTCTCTTATTGTCAACGATTTCCATTTTGAATGATACAACTCTTTTCACTTTTACAGAGAAAACAATTAATAGTATGTTCTCCCTAGAGAATATAATAATTGAATATGCCAGTCAATAAGGAGCATACAGCAAATTAACAATGCCATATTTGCACACATTTCTTAGCCTGTCTTCTCCACTTGAAGTGCTTGCCCACATTATTCTTTTCAACCTTTGTCATCTGCCTTCTGTCTTTAAAATGCCCTCCTGTACACACTCTTGCCTCCTTTTTGCCAGCTGCTTGCCCTTCTCACCCGGCTTTATTTTACCAGAGGCATGGATTCCCTGGGATCAGAGATGGAAAGAGAGCATTCCCAGAGCACATCTCGGCATCCACTGGTCATGCTCGCCATTTCAGCTAGAAAGTGGATGAAGAATTGAATCTAGGAGGCTTAATAGAGATCCAAGATACTGCTGTGTTTCAGCAGCACAGCCTGGCTCTGAATTCCAGAGCCTTTAATCTCTCGGTGACAAACCCACCTAAGGAACGGACACCTGATAGCACACCAGGAAATGCCTGTGCAGGAGGCAGGGAACTCGATCCACACAGCTTCTCTCAGTTGCTCAGATTCTTGTGAATAACAAGGACAAGTCTTAACTCCCCAAACAAAATATTCTTGACACCACGTCAATCAACCAAAATTGTAACATAAGGAGAACTTAGTAGGGCTGTCCACTATTCCTTTTCCCTTCTTCTTAGTGTTCTTTCTAGAAAGTTTCAATAGTTTCTTGCACCATATTTTTCCTGTTTAGGAAAAAATGTTTTCTGAAGCTCTAGGAACCCAGTCTTTGCATATTCATTAAATATTTATGTCTACCACATGGTCTCATCCGTTCATGCACCCCCACCCCCCAGTGAGCATGAATAAGGTGTCTAGTATATGCTGCATATTATTCTGGGCAGTTGAAGTGTGTCTGTGATGCTGATCTTCATGTAACTTCATGTAAGGTTCTAGAAATAGATAAACACATAACCAGCACAATAAGCAAGCATATTAGCCAGGCTTCTCTAGAGGGTACCACTTGAATGAGAGGAATTTAGTAGATGGATTTACAAGATTCCATCTGAGGAATCCAGGTATGAGGTTAGTAGTCTTTCCCATCTTGACAGATCAAGAAGCAGAGAATTCTAGAATGCAGTGCAGACATATAGAACCTTCTAAGATCTACCCATTCTAGTGACGGGGTCTAGATTTTCAAACATGTGAGTCTATGAGGGACATTTCTCCTTTAAACTGTATCAGAAACTGGATGTTTTTGAACAGGGGAGGGGAATAGCCTGACTTTCACATAAAAAGGCTAACTCCATTGAGAACACACTCTCTTGGGAGTGGGGAGAGGATGAAGAAGAAGCTGGGGGAAGAGCCAGGGGCTTGCCTAATCCATGCAAGAGTCTTGGCAGCCTCATTACAGTGCTGACTGTGGAGGAGGTACAAAGGCATCAGATACTGGATAAGTGTGGGAGGTGGAGCTAGGAGTATTTCCTGCTGGGTGAGTTTTTAGAAGAAGGGGGCCAATGGATGACATTGGCAGTCTCCAGCCTAAACAATCATACAAGATGGATTTGCCATCACCTGGGAGGAGGAAGACAAGTAGTAGAGAAGTTGGAACTCAATTTAGATCTGACATTGCCTTGAGCTCAATAGAGTCCTATCATTTAATAATGATTAAAACTTGGGAAATATTATATGGTTTCTTAATACTTTACAGATTATAACCACTGTGCTTTACACTATGTGCATGAGTTTGGACAGTTGAAGAGTCAGCTAGGGAGATTAAAAACAGCCTAGGATCTGCGGTGATTATATACATCAACCTGGTAGTATCTGAAGGAATCTTATTAATGCTATTGGATGTTACCTGAGGAAATCAACCATCTGCTTTTGGTGGTGATTTCTCCATTCCCTGCAAGTCTCACGGGACTTTCTGTATATGGAGCATGTGAGAGATGGTGACAAAGTGTTGTGGTTCTTAGTTATAGTTCTTACAGAAGCAGGCATATCTAGAGCACAGATTTTAAAAACAAAACAGACACTTCTCTTCCCAACAGATATGTTCAGTGCTGGAAGTAGCAGAAACCAAAGGGTTCACATTTGGACAAAATAGTTCATTGTAGGTCTATGGTTTGCATATGGCTATGGTTTAACATGCAAGAGTGTCTGGAAGTTCAAGGAAGAACTATGGGGTGAGTGATTTTTGAGGACTGCAAACAGAATGAAGCAAAGACATTATTAGCTAGCTGTTGTTCACTATATTGGCTTCATCTTAACCAAATCTGGAAACAGACTCCAGACTGACATTGTTCAGAGAATGAACTCAGTGAAAATCTCATGATCCTCTCTGAGAGTTACTATCTCCAGAGCTAAAGACCCATTGGGTTCATGTTTTTCTCTATTCTTCTCTTTGGAATAATAAAACAGTTCTTGTTGAATAAAAAGAAGCAATCAAGTGTCTCTATTTCAGCATTTATACAAAATCTCAGAACTTCACTAGAGGTAGCATATGCTTTTAAGAAGTCGCAATATGAATATGGCCCAGAGAAGAATTCTTATGCCTCCCTTTCTGCAATAACTTCAAGACCAGTATTTCAGGCAAGTGGGCAGCTCTTGTCCACAAAGCTCTTTAAGGACTTAGGTTGATGGCAGTTTTGCCATCTGCTCTGTGACACCTCCATGGTCATGGTAATCCTCCCAATCTCTAGAGAAAGGAATAGAGTAGAAACCCAAGACTTTGACACAAGCAAGAGAAGATATGTCCATGTATCCTGTGTTATGGAACTCTTGGCTTTTGTTCTGAAAATAACCTAGGATATCAAAATTCATGAGTTTTTTTGTCTGTTTTACCAGAGACACTTCTCTAAAAGAAAGGAGCCAGTATTTATTGAGCACCTACTATACTATAGCATTTGACATCATCTCAGTCCGAGCTCCACACAGTACTGTAAGATTGTTGGATTAACTGGCAGTGTGGAGTGAAATCTTTCGTCCACCCCAGGCTCTCAGGCCTCTCGGAGAGGTGGGACTCGGGCAATTTGACTGTGCTCACCCCACGGTGCCACTGGGCGGGTGTCGGGCTGTGAGAAGCTGCAGCGGAGACCACCAGGGAGGGTGGGGGAATGTGGCCTGGGGTCCCGGGAACCTCCGGAAGCCGGCTCCATTGGGTTCCCACGCTCTTGGGCATCCCAGACACTGCTGGATGCCACAGAGGAGCTGAGAATGAAGTGGGGGCCACAGGCAGAATCTAGCCTGGGCTGAGGGGGAGAAGTAGGGAGAAGACCGTGGAGTTCTTGGCTTGTTGTCGGCTAGCTCACTTGGTTTGGTTTGGTTGGTGGCCATGGCTAGGAGTGCTGGGAGGCCTTCTGCAGGAGACTAGACACGGCTCTTTAGATGAAGGCCTGTTCCATTGTTCCCCACAGCAGATCCTGAGGAAAATTGACAGTTCAAGGTTTCAGGGTGTTTATTGTCATAGCAAGGAGTGACTTGAGTGAATCTGTACTGTGACCTCAGGGAGGGGCGAGGTTGAAATAATGGCTGGGAAGGAGAGTGGCTAAGCCTTTAGGTGCCTCATTAACATGGGGATGTCTTGAGGCTACGTGACCACACCTCTACCTGTGGAGGGGTTTGGGCTACATGACAGGTAGTCACAGGCCTATGGAGAGCTGCTGCCACGTGTCAGGAGCCTGGTTTTCCAGGAGCATGACCAAACACCTACCGTCCCTTATAAGGTTATTTCCTACTGGGTCCACTGGGGTTTAAAACCTTAGCTCAACCAGAAACCAGGCAGCCTTTCACGGTCCCACATAAGATCTTTATGAAGATGTGGACATTGAAGTAACACATCTAGAAATGCAAAATCCATGAGTGATAGATCCAGAGTCTTAACAGAATTTCTAACAGTAAAACCTGCGTTCCCATCTCTATATGTCCCTACCACTAACCATGCCAGGAATAAAGACCAAACTGTAAGTGATGAACTTGGATGGTACAAAGAGCAGCTCACATTACTGTTCAGTTCTAATACAGCTAAGAAGAGTAAAGACAGCTAAGAAGACATGACAAAGTAGATTTATAAAGAGAAGAAGTACAGCCTCACAGCCCCAGGATCTGACAGCATTGCTGGCTGTGCACAAGATGGAGAACTCCCTGGTGCTGGGTTTTCGGAAGCTTAACACACATTCACTGGAGGCTCTTGCAGTGGAGTTGAAATCCAATCGCTTGTAGAAAATCTTCCAGTTAAGTGGCTCTTCTGTTCTGACTACAAGTGTATAGGGATGTTTTATTTTCACTGATAAAGTTAGGTTAATCGTATTTTTCATTGTGCAAATTTTCTCAGTGATTATAGGTCTGCTTCCTGAACTCATTCAAACTCCTGCCAATGACTGTTGAATATGATGGTGACAAGTAGAACACATAGATTAAGGGTTCATAACCCAATGAATTTCAGACCAAATACAAAAATCACTAGGCTTTTAAACTTTGCAGACTTGAGTTTCTTCAATGCAAATCAAAGTAATTAAGTATAACTTAGATTGTTATTGTACTGCACAGCATAATACATTTATGTCATGTAAAAATACCTAATATAGTATCTGAGGCACAATGAAAGGTCTAATAAGTGATAGTTGTTTTAGGCAAGTAATATCACTATTGAAATTAAAGAGCAACAAATAATATTAGAACATTTTTATGACACTGCTGAGTTTCTAAACTTTTGTTCTTTTTTGGTACATAATTATTGGTAAATGCAAATTAAACAATTAAACAAACACACAAATACACACTCATGTTTTGCCCACCATTGTCATTTATTGCTACTATCTTCTAAAGTGCTTGATTAGTCTGGGCCATGGATGTGAACTCTGGAGCCAGACTGCCCAGGTTTACTTTCTGTCTTTCTTAGTAATTCAGTGATCATGTTGTGCTTGCTTGCTTACCTGCAGAATATGAGTAATAATTGCTTCGTTCTCAGAAGTGACTCAAAGGTTAAAATATATACCGTACTGAAATAGTTGCTAGTACATAGCAAAACTGGACAAGTTGCAGACCTTCTTTTATGGCCACTGTTAGAAACTTATTAAACATATGGAATGCTTTATTTTTTAAGGTCTCTAATGGAGTAAATGCATGTGCATCAACAGGATAAACATATGCAATGTATAGTGTAAGAAACTTACAACACATATATCATTCTGTACCTTAGGCTAACAAACAAAGCAAAGAAACCAAACACAGTGTTAGGGAAAGTCTCAATCATGCCAGCGTATAAGAGAACCCTCCCCACCCCCCAGTTACTCTTGGTATCTGTGTAGAATTGGCTTCAGTACCTTCTAAGATACAGAAGTTCATGCAGTTTAGTATCTTACGTGAGATTGGAAAGCATTGTCAAGTAACTCACACATACCCATTTATATTCCTCAGCTCATTTCCAGGTGATTGAGACTGTAAACACTTTATGAATAGATGCCATACCTGTGCTCAGAGACAGCACATGTTCTCAGGAATAGCAAAAATGGTGGCAAGATGACAGAACATTGTGACTTCAGGGGTCGAACTCAGCATAACTCTATGTTATGTATGCCTCAGTAGCTGAAGAACAAGCTCTGAGCAAGGCTTTGTGCTGGAGCAACCACATTTTATAAATAAAGGGGAGGGGGAGATTATTCTACTTACTAAAATGGATAGTGTCCATTCTGAAGAAGGGTTGCATGCCACACACTTTTTATGTGCCCTCTTTCCGTTATCCTCTCAGGACATATTGCTCTGTTCAGCTCCTAGATGTAGAAACTGGGGTTTAAAGATGAGGTCATATTTGTATGAACATGGCCTTATGTAACCCACTGTAATAAAACTAACGAAATGAGAGTCTGAGGGAAATGATGAGGTCGTATTGCGTCGGGAGCTTCCCATCACTGTAACAAACACCTTAGATGAATCAACTTAAATAGACAAAAGGTTTATTTTGGCTTACACATTTGGAGGTTTTAGTCCATGGTCAATTAGCCTTTTGGTGGCTTGGGGCCCTTTGGTGATTTAATACATTATCAAAGGAACACATAGTAAGAAAGCTGCTTACTTCAAGGCAGCCAGAAAATGAACAGCTGACATAAAGAGGTAGGGCCCTAATATTCCCTTTAAGGTACATCCCCAGTGACTTAATTTCCTCCTATGAGACTCTGCTTTTAAAGGCTTCAATATTTCCCAATAGCACCTCTGGCTGGTTTCCAAGCTTTTGAATTCATGGGCCACTAGGGAACATTTTCTGAGCCATCGTGACATGCAAATGGTGAACTGTGACTTAGGTCAAATCTGTATGCCTGCAGCTTACATTTGTAATGTCTGCTTTTGCACACAAACACCCTTGAGGGAAGTACCGTGGGAACATAAAGAGGACACAGGAGAAGGTAACTGGTTTCTTAAAATCATCACTGTCTATTTACAGATCATCTGGGATCCATGACCTCAGACATTCCAAAGGGCTAGGAGTAAATATGCATGGGCACCGGGAAGAGAAGCTACCACTGGGCACAAAATTGAACCTTGTTTTGCTCATTCAGCAGCTTGATCATGAAAGCCAGAAGTCATTGAGAACTCGAGCACAGTCCTGCCTGCTGTCACTTGCAGGATGGGCAGCCTGGGCATCAAGTGTCACTGAGTAAATCACCAGAAAAGGAGCTCTCTGGTCGACCGGTCCACAGGGGGATCGTGACTCAAAATGTGAAGCCTTCGCCTGTGTTAAGGGAGTAGTGTATCTTAAGCGCTTATTAAGATCTGTCAAACACGATCAGGATTTTTAAATGAAGTGCCTGGCCAGTCTATATGCAACCATGTGCAACTCTTCATTTGCTCCCACTTTTAACCCAGTAAATCTTCACAATGGGATTTTTACACGAACTTATTTACCTAACCAAGTGAACAGAACACATGCTGAGTGGATTCTTTCTCCCTTCCTTCCCTCTTGGTTTTCCAGAAAATACTTTTCTTTCCCTTACCCACAAAGTTCTTTCTCTAGCTATGCACATAGCCAAACTAAAGTTTAGAATGTAAACGTGGGTAAATGGTTACTTAATTGTCAAATATCTGTAGTAATATTTTTTTTTCGTAAAAGCTTTGGCTAACGCTGAGTACAATACATTGTGTTGTGCACCCCTCTTAATTTTTAATCCTGCATGTATTTCAAGGAAAATTTAGTTCATCTGGTTCTGATTCCCTGACTCTTAATGCATCAAAGTGGTCCTCTGTAATTGGCGTTTGATGTCCAAAATGCCTGGTGGGTTTTAAGGCTTCATAGAGCTTCCCTGCCTGCCACTCCGTCTCTCTGCAGCTCTAGCCATAATCAAGATGATATATTTTATTTATCTGGAGTAATTATGAATGCCCAGAAACATGTACTTAACTAAATGCCAATGCTCTCATCCCAGTGTAGTTCCAGATCTGCAGTGCGGTAAATACAAGGCCCTGTATGGTTCATTGTTGGGGCCATGTCTGCCCCTAAAGGCCCAGCTGCCCCTAAGCAGAGGAACCCCGTGCATGAGACCTGTACCCCACCACAGATGTTCCTACGCACCAGACACCACCATCTGAACTTCTTTCATCCACATATGTGGCACTGTAGCTTCCCCATGCTGTGGCACTCACAGAGTAAATGGGCCCACGACAAAGCTCTCTGGTCATGCTTGTTTATGGTGACTTCGGCATGAGTTCTTAAATCAGTCAAGTTCTGCCTTCTCAGGCAGACAACAGACCAAGGTAGGCAGACTCTGCCAAATCCTACTAAATGTCTAACTCTCTCTCATGACAGAAAAAATTCAGTCTGCCATTCCAAAGAAGTCATGAAGTTTTAGCACCAGTAGTGCTCCTTAAGATGGCGTGATCTTAAAAATGTTAACTGTCCACATACAGTGAATATTAAATTATTCATTTTCTGTCTGAGTTCATTTTTCTTTTAAACATTTGGTGACATGTGGCCATGGTCTAAGATGCCTTCTCTTCTCAATAAATATCTATTGGCAACCAATATTATGTCAGACATGGCTCCATCAGCCCAGAGGCTTTTAGAGCAAAAGCCTAGCCTTGCAAATGCTACTGTCAATGCATTACCTACCTAACACTAGCTGATAGGCACTGATCCTTTCTGAAATGTCTTCTTTGTATAACTGTAGCCAAAGTAGACAGAGACAAGGGGCTAGTCTCACCATTTACAAGATCAACAATATTCTAAGCTTCATTTCCAATACCAATGACAAAATAAATAAACACAACACACCCACACACACACTATATATATATATATATAATCTAGGTGCTTAAATAATATCACAGTGCAACTTTACATGTTAACCACTGCAGTCTGTTGGTGCTTCCACGTCTTTTTAAATTAATCATAGTATGTATGAATGTATCTATATACTGGGGCAGGATGTGTCACAGCACAGATCAGAGGACAACTTGTAGGGTGTGGTTCTCTCCATCCACCACTTGTGTTCTGGTTATTGAACTCAGGCCCTCAGGTTTGCCAGCACATACCTTTGTCTTAGTGTGAAGATTATATTCTTAGACATGAGAAGAGAGTAATTACCCATTCCACAACTGAGCCTGTGTAGTTTTGTATTAGTTTAAGGACTCAGGAAGTGCCCCTTTCTAGAACTCTCTTCACCTAGCAGATCCATTCCCCTTAACAATCTCACCCTTATACTAGTAATAAAAATTTCCAAGAAACATTTTCCAATCCACCTGAATTTATCAAGGTCTTTAGTGGGAATCATATTGGGTAAAAACTAAACCTAGTCCCCAACAGACCAAAAGACTATCTTGCCAGGCCTGGGTTCCCCAGTGGGGAGGGGATTGGGGTGGAGATGGGAGGGGCTGCTGCCTTTCCTTCTCCACTGCACTAAGCGGATTCAGTTAGTCACTGCACAAGGGAGAGTGTGGCAGTGTAAGTATCTGGTTTGTGTGTGGCTGCCAGGTCTAAAGCAGTCAGGCAGTAACTCTAAGGGAGCCCAAAGTGGGCACTAAATTTTGTTCTACCCACTGAGTGGTACACAGGCCCCTTAATCTGTCTTCCTGCAGGAGGGCTCTGCTGGCACTGCCTGGCTTGAAGTTGGGGCCAGCCTTTCTCTGGAGCCCCTTCCCATGAATTACAACTTGCAGCATGAAGACTGAATAGAAAAGAGCCTTCTAACATTCAGACTGGAAGGGCTGACCGGAATTCAGCTGAATGTGGAGAATGGCAGGAAAGCCTCTATTATTTTGCCTCATTCTATCTGCTGTGAGGCAGTGCGGCGCCTGGAGTCTGACTGAGCTGAACTCATTTCCCTGGATTTCCGACTCACAGCCTCAGTGCCTTACCAAAGCCAAACATCCCACTCCAGAGACTCACTACACTTCCTGTTATAGGATGCACTTGCCTGTCTCTTGGTGACCTTAAACACTAATAAAGGAGTCATAACATGACCTAGACAAGACCTGGGAGCTGATCAGAATGTCTGTGATTGATGGCGGTGCTCTCGGCTATCTACTGTTTGCCCTGACACTCCGGCAGAGTTGTTTTGATTATGATTGTGTGGATAAGAGGCTTAAAACACCACAGGCATGGCTTTCCACACTGTTGGAGGCTATCATAAGGTGTGGCCAAGAGGAAAAAAAAAAAAAAAAAAAACTGTTACTGACTGGCCTTGCTAGCACCCTTTAGTTTCTACCATGGCTTTCCCCGGCATTCTGCAGCAATGGCATTGTGCCTCTGGAAACAGTCTTACAATCTTAATGATCTTAACATCTAGGTATGGAATGAGAGGAGCCGTTTCTCTTGTTTGCATGGCTGACTGATGGTATCTGCTTGCCATTCCTCAAATGTTGTCAACATTCTTTCTGTTTCTTCAAAGAAGGAGCTTTCCGAGTATTCTTTGCATTCAGGCTTCTGTGTGCTTCCCCCAAATGAGATAAGCATTGGTCTGCTGCATAATGTGGGTGCAGGATTTACGTGACAGCTCAAATCTCTCATATTTCCTGCTTGCCACATTTCAGTGTCTTTAAGCTCAGTTCCTTTGGAAGGGAGTGGGGGATGTGGATCTTTATCTGTCCAGTGTTTCTCTACCTGTGTACTTAATACACTTAGATTCAAGAGGTCAGTTTCTGTGAAACTCGACAAAATGGAGGTTAGCTGCCATTTGTATTTGGGAAGCACACAGGAGGTCTTGTGCTGTGAAGCACACCCTGAAACACCCAGGGTGTTTCAGTCTTTCCTTCTTGGATAGAATGGCAAGGTGACCAGCAAGAGGTATGTACTATGTACTATGTACTACGGTACAGGCACTTAGGCAAGCACTTTCAGACTCACACACACACACAGGTGCAGAATGGAAAGGAGCAGTATCCACACGATTGTAGCACCCAGCAGACGCCAGTTATGCTGAACACATCCATAGCTGTTTGCTTCAGCTGCTTGCAAATGACTTATTGAACCCCCTAAAATCTTTATAGCCTTATACATCTTGGGTTAAGAAGTTCTTCATCTTCATAGGAACTGGGAGTCAAGTTTATCTTTTATTTTCCTCATCTCCTTGCAAGCTGAAATGCACAACTGGATTTTGTGATTTTTAAAAATGATTTGTTTTCTTATGGTCACTTGATTTTCGACAAAGGAACTAAAACCATTCAGTGGAAAAAAGACAGCATTTTCAACAAATGGTGCTGGTTCAACTGGCGGTCTACATGTAGAATAATGCAAATTGATCCATTCCTATCCCCCTGTACAAAGCTCAAGTCCAAGTGGATCAAGGACCTCCACATAAAACCAGATACACTGAATCTAATAGAAGAGAAAGTGAGGGAAAGTCTCGAACACATGGATACAGGGGAAAAGTTCCTGAACAGAACACCAATGGCTTATGCTCTAAGATCAAGAATCAACAAACGGGACCTCATGAAATTGCAAAGCTTCTATAAGGCAAAGGACACTGTCAATAGGACAAAATGGCAACCAACAGATTGGGAAAAGATCTTTACCAATCCTACGTCCAATAGAGGGCTAATATCCAACATATTCAAAGAACCCAAGAAGTTAGACTCCAGAAAACCAAATAACCCTATCAAAAAATGGGGAACAGAGCTAAACAGAGAATTCTCAACTGAGGAAATTCGCAGGGCTGAGAAGCAGTTAAAGAAATGCTCAACATCCCTAGTCATCGAGGAAATGCAAATCAAAACAAGTCTGAGA
>CM052717.1:1845448-1855659 GCA_028551405.1 Uromys caudimaculatus | reverse complement strand
ATTCGCAGGCAAATGGATGGAACTTGAAAATATCATCCTCAGTGAGGTAACTCAGTCACAAAAGAACGAACAGGGTATGTACTCACTGATAAGTGGATATTAGTCCAAAAGTTTGGAATACCCAAGGTTCACTTTACAGTAATCGCTGGACTGAGAGTGAGGTCCCAGATGGAGGAGTTGGAGAAGGGACTGAAGGAGCTGAAGGAGTCTGCAGCCCCATGGAGGGAGCAACAGTGTCAACTGGCCTGACCCCCCCCCCCCGTCCTCCTGGAGACTGGACCACCAACCAAAGAATACACATCAGGGGACCCATGGTTCGGACCACATATGTGGCAGAGGAGGGCCTTGTTGGCCATCAGGGGAAGGAGAGGCCCTTGGGCTTGAGGGTGTTAGAGGTCCCAGTAAAGAGGAATGTCAAGTGGGAATATGGGAGTGTGTGGGTGGGTGGGTGGGAGGTGGAGTACCCTCATAGAGGCGAGGGGGGGGTAAGGGGGAGGGGATAGAAGGTTTCCAAAGAGGAGACCTGGAAAGGGGGAAACATTGGAAATGTAAATAAAGTATCAATAAATAAATAAATACTTTTTTAAAAAATTATTTGTTTTACTTCTTATCTGTATGTGTTTATTGCACATGTGAATGTGCATACAGATTCATGGGGCGGTCATAAGAGGGTGGAGCTTGAGTAATTGACAGTTTAAGCTATGCAGTACAAGGGCTGGGAATGGAACTTTGATTTCTGCAAGACTACTGAGCACGCTGAACTGCTGAGTCACCTTTTCCAGTTCCCAGATTTGGTAATCTTTATGACAGTTTTCTAAAGACTGCTCATTGAGATTTTATACATATCTAATATATGCTATACTCTCTCTTAATATTTCCACCTCTAGGTTTCAATGTCTAATATTTTGTCTGTTTCAATACAATCAATCAGATTGAACCAATATTTTTGAGTGCCACTATGAACTGGAAACTGCATTAAATTTATTCCCACATTATAATAATATAGAATACTGAATAAGTTTGCTGTATCCATATCCTGTTGCGGTGTTTTCTGTAAATCTCCTAACTTTTACAAGCACCCTACAGAGAGTTCATCATTTACTATAAAAAAAAAAAAAAAAAAAAACTTATGTATCTAAATTGCCACTTGTTACCCAGGTGATAATGCCAAGGTTCAGAGAATTGAAGCATCTTGGTCCAGGCCAATGACCAAAAATCAAGATTCACACAATATTTATCATCTTCTGTGTCTTTTGAAGGTATTTAAATCTATAGAAAATAAATTCCACTGGGCCCTTGCTTCATCTGAATTATTCTTAATGCTGGATGTTTTCTAACACTGTTAAATAGACTGAGTTTTTGGTCTGGTTTGGTTTAAATGTTGAGACAGATCCTGGAACCCTCTATGTAGCTGAGACTGATCTTGAACTTGCAGTCCTCTGTCTACTTTCTAAATGCTGGGATTACAGGAGTGCACCACTACAGGAGTGCACCACTACAGGAGTGCACCACTACAGGAGTGCACCACTACATCCAGCCAGACTAAGTTTTTAAAGCAAAATTCTGAAGTAGTCTGTGTATAATATATAGATAAAATACAGAGACACTAAGTATCCAAATTGCACATGAAGTCACTGTGAAATTGTTGAGCTAATTCATTGATGTCAATTCATCAATGACATGATATGGTATCCACATATTTCAGTTTTCCACCAGCTAGACCATTACTGTGCTGGTTAGCCTTTTGTCTTTTTGACACATGGTAGAGTTATCTGAAAGAAGAACCTCAACTGAAAAAAAAAAAAAAAAAACATGTCCATCAAGTTGCCTATAGGCAAGACTGTAGGGCATTTCCTAGATTAATGATTGATATGGTAGCATCCAGCCCTTTGGGGGTAGACTATCCCCAGCAGGTGACCCTGAAATGTATGAGAAGGCAAGTTAAGCAAGCCACATGGAGCAAGCTAGTAAGAAGTATTCCTCTATGGCCTCTGCTTCAGTTCCTGCCTTTAGGTCCCTGCCTTGAGTTCCTGCTCTAACCTTCATCATGTAAGCCAACAAACCCGTTCCTCCCCAAGTTGCCTTTGGTTATGGTATTTTATTGAAACAATGGAAACCTAACTAAGGCAGTTAAATTCTTCTGTATTCTACACAAATAACTAACAACTTTGATGACAACTTCTTGAGCTTGCTTGAATTTGTCTTCTGTGTTGATTCTGCACTGAAGGAGATGTTATGAAATATTAGTGATTTTCTAATAAAAGGAACTTCTTATAAAACAATTTGAATAAACTCAAGTCTTCTAATTTATTTAAGTATGCCCACATTAAAAGGCTGACCCTTTCACTGTTTTTCAATTCCATGCCCATTTTATTAGTCCTTTCTTCCACAGACTAATATTCCTCTTTTAAATTACATTAGAAGACTCCCCCCCAATTCAGTTTCTCTCAAGTTCTGAAGCCCCCAATGGTGGTTAGAATCATACAGCACTAATTATGATATAAAGACTCTATATTCTCTTCTAGAAAGTTACTCCATATTGTGGTGCCTGAGAAATGCCACACTGTAATATACTGCCCATGTCTCTTTGTTACACAAACAATGGTTAGATTGTTGCTTGGTTGGTTTTACTGTTTTGTGTTCTGTTTTATCTGTCTTTTCAACTTATTTGCATATTGAGACTAAAATCTATAAAGCATGACTGGGGTTTCTTCTGGAATTAGCTAACAATTTCCTCATTTAATCTCAAACCTGGTAGTTGTTGGGGTTTTTTGTTGTTGTTGTTGTTGTTGTTGTGTGTGTGTGTGTGTGTGTGTGTGTGTGTGTGTGTGTGTTGCATGCACATGTTTTTGCACCAAGTGTGTGCAGTACCCTCAGAGGCCAGAAGGAAGTTCTGGATCCCCAGAAACTAGGATTATAGATGGTTGTGAGCCACCATTCGGGTGCTGGAATTGAACCCAGGTCCTCTGAAAGTAGTATTCTTAACTGATGGGACATGGCTATGGGCCTCTGGGTATGTTGCTCTTTGATCTGCTGCTGCATCTTAGAGGCATCTACATGATATGTGTTGCTCTTTCCCTGGTTTAAAAGCTTCATTTGTCTCAACAAACAGCAATCCCAGACTTTTCATAATAATCATGAAACAAAAGTGAAACCTGTAGAAAAGCCATTTTGATAAGATGTCAGTGGTCTAGCAACAGTCTCTTAGGATCTAGCCCTGTCTCCAAATGCAGCTGCCCAAACTTTCCTGTGGAAATAAATTACCTGCTGGGCACTTATTACTTGCTTTTTAGACTAACAAGCTCCTAACATAAACTTGATTCCATTTGCAGGTGAGAAAATTGGGCTTGATGAAGTTGGTGACTTCAGTGATGCAACCAGTCCTAATTTGATTCCTCTTTGAACGGGAGAGACAACATTCTAGGAATACACAGCTTACTTTTCATAGACTTTTGTGCAGAGGAAGAAAGCAAAGGCCCTTGGTGTCCTGATGGGGGATTGTTGTCTCCTGCAGCATCAGCGTCACCCACTACTAGCTCTGATAGCTGCCTTCTTGAAGAAGCTGATACAGGATGAGTCTAATCTTGTTCATTTTTTAATACTGAAATGTATTAAATGGAGCTGAAATAGAGCTAGGGATTTGACTCGGTGGTAAATGCACTTGTCCTACAAAGATCTGAATTATGATGTTCAGAACCCTTGTACACGGTATCAAAAGTCTATTATCCAAGTCTGGCAAGGTAAGAAGAAGCAGAGACAGCCCTGGAAGTGTGCAGGCCACCTAGCTAGCATATTAGTAGCAAGCAAAGGATACTGTCTCAAACAAGGTGGAGGGCAAGGACTAACACCTGAGGTAAATGATCTCCACACATGCAGCACGGCATGCTTGCACCCACACTTACACACAGAAGTGTGTGCAAGCATGCACATTTTATTCTCTCATATTTTACCATTTATTAAGCTAAGCTTATTGCATGTGCTGACAATAAACTGACATTCTGATTGTAATGAGAGATTATTGAATCATGTTAAAGCACAATGGCTATTTCTGTCTAAATCAGAAACATTTTAAGGATGACTTCCCACTATTATTTGAACTTCTCATTATTTGAACATAATAAAAAAATTAAAAATTTTTTCAAACATGTTAATAGAATCAAAATTGGACCAAGCACAAGACCTGCATAGGTACAAGGCAGACAGGTTCCCAGCTCTGAGATGGAGAAGACACCACAGGGCCCCATCCCTAACCAGGAAGCTATTTGCAAACTGCTGACAAATCAAAAATCAGATTTCTCCAATGGAGGGTCGCTGGGTGTATCAAACACATTTCATAGCAGGCCCCATGGCCAGGAATACTTGGCCAAGGGAAAATGAAGTCCGTGAGGTTTTTTGTTGTTGTTGTTGTTTGTGCTCTGTTTTGTTGGATTGTTTGTTTCTGTTTTGGCACTTTTTTTATCTTATTGACTTTTTGTTTTGATTTCAGTTTTGTGATAATTTTTCTCGGGGGGGCAGAACATAAAGTTAGGTGAGTAGGGAGGGG
The DNA here is from genome assembly GCA_028551405.1 of Uromys caudimaculatus. Taxonomy (NCBI): domain Eukaryota; kingdom Metazoa; phylum Chordata; class Mammalia; order Rodentia; family Muridae; genus Uromys; species Uromys caudimaculatus. The sequence goes on along the minus strand of CM052717.1, from coordinate 1,851,116 downwards.
CAGATCTGGGGAGGACTTGTAAGAGTCAGAGACATGGTCAAATTATATTGTATGAAAAAAATTTAAAGGACATGTCACAGATGATGTCCATCAGTGACATTCCGATTATGCTCTGAAGTGTCCACTAGTTCTTCAGAGGAGGGGGAAGCCCCAGCGGGGTTGAGACAGAGGGCAGTGGAAGGGTTCTGTGCTGGTGCCAGGGATGAACTGGCTCAGTTGAGAAAATTTTCTTTTCATCCACTTCACACATTGGTCTCTGTGTGGGCTTCATTTGAAGAAAGATCTATGTAGTACAGAAAATGTGATTAGTAATCACTGATAACTAAAAGAACTTAAAATTCAATAACCACATAGATGTTATAAATGAGGAAACAGCTTCAGAAGAGAATAAATGAGCTGCTCAGGTGATACGGTCAGCAAAACGTTGGCTGAATTAATGCTTCCTAAATATTGTCAACAATATTGACCAAAGGCCTACTAGCAACAAGACAGAGTCCTTCAGAGAGAGAAGAGAATGTGCCACATAGAAAGCTTGTAAGAATTCTGAGGGAGGGACCTGAAACACACCATCCCATCTGACCTACGCATTTTAGGTTTTAGCCGCCACCTCAGCGTCAGTGCAAAGGACAGAACCAGGACACGCACCAGAATCTCATCCGATCTTCTTTTCACTCAACACTCTGTCAGTGTGCCCTGAGATTTGCAACATGAGACACAGTTTCTCAACATCATCTCTCAGTTGAAAACTTCAGCTTAACATTTGTGTCCTCAAGGTTCAAAGAGAGTCCAAGAACTGCACCGGCAGCAGTTCCTCAAGTCACCACCAGGGAACGCTATTCCTGTCGCACTTACTTAACAACTCAAGGAACTGGATTCGAGAATTTTTCCAGGATGCCTTTCTCCCCCTGGATTTGGCACTGAAATCCAGTAGGGATGTCATTTAAAAACATCTTCATGGCCCCTCTACAGTTGTAGCTTAGAGAGGTGATTTCAATGTGTTAGACTCGATGTTCTAAATTGCTAAGCAATCTCTCCAATCCCGTTCCTCCCAAATACAGAACATGGGTTATAGTTCATTAGAAGTGTTGAAATAATTTTGGTAGAACAAAGATTGTCAAATAACTTTATGATCAAAATTTAAAAGATAGTTTTACTTTAATTTTTTTTTCATGGGCACACACATATGCATGTGTATGGGGAGTATATGTAGGCACTCATGCGTGCGGTGCGTGCGTGTGTGCATGCGTGCGTGTATGCGTCCGTCCGTGTGTGTGTGTGTGTGTGTGTGTGTGTGTGTGTGTGTGTGTGTGAGAGAGAGAGAGAGAGAGAGAGAGAGAGAGAGAGAGAGAGAGAGAGAGACTAGAGCACATGTGTGGAGACCAGGGTACCATTTGCAGAGTCCATTGTCTCCTTTCAAGGTGTATCTGGATCCTGGGGATCAAACTCGGGTCCCGATGCTGGTTAGTAAGTCTTTACTCACTGAGCAGTTTTCACCCATCAACTGTTTTTCTACAAAAGGGACAAATCAGCATTTTGTTTGCTGTGTTTGCACACATGTATAGGTGTATTCAAGCTGGAGACTGAATGCAGAGGCTTGCACTTGTTAGGTAAGCGCTCTCCCCCTACGCCTCACCCCAGCCTTCAACTTATTTTCTTATAAAATGCATATGCCTTAGTGCATTTTATTTAGAATGTTAAAAACAAAAAATGTTAAAATACACCCCCTTAAAACCACCACTACCACAACAGCAGCAATAAAGCCTGTTTCAGGTACGCCAAAGTAATGCCACAAATTTTAGTAGGAGAACCTGTTCTTGCATGACTTGAAGACCAATATTTTGATGTCAAAAGTATTTATATAAGTTAACAAAATGTTGGCTCTCTTCCCAAGCTAACCCTCCAACTCTTCCAAGGAGGCTGCTTATTACTAATATTTACATTTTTTGGGAATATCATAGGATGGCATGGGCCCTTTTGATTCACAGGCTTCCTAAAAAGATGGGGTGCTGGGATAATTTGCTGTGTGCAGGAAGCAGTCATGTGGATTGGTCTCTTGCAAAAGGGAAAAAAAAAGTGTTTGCTACATCCCATAAAACTGTGACATGTTGTCTGCTTTGTTACTTGAGGCCCTTCCGTGGGGACCTGTTAGTATACAGACACCCATGCTGCCCACCTGAGATACCCTGCCTGCCAAGAGCTGAGAACTGAGCTTGTCCCATGATCCTTTCTGTAGTGTAACATTGCTATACGGACTTGTAGGAACATGGAGTGCTCTAATGTAAGCTGATATTTTTTAATGCTTTATGACACCTAACATAAAGATTATATTATAAAAGACTCCCACACAATCCTTTTCACTATCAACTGATAAATATAAAATAAACTACACTCTCGACAATCATACGTCCCTAATGATACTTTTCCCCCGTGTGATTTATCATATTCTATTTCAATGTCTAGTCACTTACAGCATCACTTCTGGAGTGTGTATTACATATTTTCATTGTCAAAGGCAGAAATAGGACAAAGTCGAGGTACCTTTTACCTATCAAATTAGCACTTTCCTCCAAAATCAGTGCTGTCTCCTGACTCCTCCTAAGAAACCCATTTCCGTGGGTCGTGGGCATTCATAACTGTTTTGATGGCACTTACAAATCTCCAGTTTGGGAAGTTAAAACATTATTTTCTGATATCAGGGCTAAGACACGCTGTGCAAGACACGTAGGGTGTTATATGAGATATGAGACCTTCAATCAAGGTGTACAAAGGTGCTGATCCCACTGACAACACCTCTGTCGATCACCAGTGTGGCCTTGGGAAGCACTGTCACAGGGGACATACAGAATAGGATGAAGAGGGTTGACACAGTATGATTCTATCTACCCTTCAGGCAACAAAGGCTGCAAAAGAGTAGACTGTCCTCATTCAACACAGGGCCCCTTTAAGGCCAAAACAAGATTCAACATTCCCAGGCATCTTCCAGCTCTGGCATTGCTACCACCCTCCTGACGCTAGTGTACTCTCTCTTCTGACATTCTCTTCAGTATCCCAGGCTTACCCTTTTCTTTTGCTGCCATGCCCTGGTCTACCTCTTTATAGGAATCTGATGTTTCATTTCCCAGAACTCTGTAGCTTCCTGAGAACAATAGAAGCATATACTCCAACTGTAGCTCGCCTCCATGGTTTCCTGGGCATTAATCTGACTAGTAATTTACAGCCTGTGGTCCTGCAGCATGGCCTTCAGCTCTTTCCAAGGCAGCTCCCAGGTGACCTGAGGGCAACTTTCAGCAATGAAGTATCTGAGAAGGCAAAAGCATACTGTTCTGTCAGAATATAGCAGGGCTGCCAATTGAAGGGAATAACTATAAGAGGCTGCCTAACTGCCATGACCAGAGAAACTTAACCCAAGTGTTTTCAGGTGACTGCCAGCCCCAGGCCTGGCTGCTTTCCATTGGCCCCACAGCACACGTCTCTGTGTGAAGTGGGTGTTTTACAGCAAGTTACAGCAATGCAGCTGTTTGTCTTAGAACTTAGCCCAGGTGTGTCAGACAGCTGTGCCAAAGCACGTCTTTCTATTTCATTAATTCAAAAGCAAACCACAGAGAAAGGCCACATGAACTTAGAGGCTAAATTCAGTTCCCTGTCAAGAACTTGATATTTACTTCAATTTAATGGAATGTTTTTGGAGACCCTACTATGTGTTTGACAGCTCAGGATAAAGAGAGACAGTAACTCAAAAACACGGACATTACCCCAACTTCTAAGCAATTAGCTATCATGTAGACACACACACACAGACACACACTTCAATTGTGAGTGCAAAAAATGAAAATATATATGAACTAAGTGGTAGCACAAAAAAGAATGGTTGCTTATGACTAGAATTAGGAGAAATGGTTTCTCAAAGGTAGTGCTATGAAAATTGTACTTTGCATGGTAAATGGAAACCATTAAAACAAAAAGTGGTGTTGCCCACCATAGCTTTAGGTCAAGACCCTACTGCTTAAGACATCATACTCATTGGCCACAGGACATGGAGAAATCAAGTCAGTACTGACTGAAGCTTCCTCTCTGCTGGCTAGATGTCATGGTATGGGAAGGTGATCTGCAAACTGCTGCAGGAAACAGTCACCTACACCCTTACCCAGCTGCAAACCCACCCTGTGAGCTGAAGTGGTATGCATGTAGTTCATAGTATGAAGTGTGAAGTATATAGGATGTAGTATGATATGCCCATGGCTACAATAGTGACATGAGTGTTATGGAATAACCAACCACTTTATGACTGGGCTACAGGAGGTGGCACATGCCTAGTAATACAAATCAGGCCAGGAACCTATGGTTGGTAAGCTCACAGAACCCAGGCAGAACCTACTTCCATTATTTTGCCTACTGGACACAGTATTAAAGTTCTCTTTTCTTTCTACCCACGGTTTAGTGCAGCTCTCGGATCCTACCAGAGAAGGTTGGTTGTTGCTGCTGCTGCTGCTGCTGCTGCTGTTTTTGTTTTTGTGCAGTGGATGTTATTAACAAAGAGACTCACAAGTCAATGTGCAGAGAATCAATGACTGTGGGGTGCCCAGCCACCTCTTCTCTCCAAGGGTCAAGGACTATTGTGAAAGAAGGAGCAGAAATATTTTAAGATCTGGGAGTCAAGGGAGGATTGGAGCAGAGCAGAGTGCAGGACAGGATTGCATCACTCAAAATCACACAGCAGCTATGGTCACCTGCCCAAGATGAAGCCAGTTAGCATTCCAGCACAGAGGGGGAGGGGAACTCATGAGTTCCCACCCCTAAGGGGGAGCTATGGACAGCTGATAGTCTCTGGAGGAGTGGTAGTCAGTTTTCTTTAATAATGTGGCTCTTTGTTGGACCATAACACTCCTGTGGATGGTTTCACACCCAAAAGTATATGGACAGCACCAATTAGTCAATGGATTATTATTTTATTATTATTATTATTATTATTATTATTATTATTATTATTTTATTTTATTTTTTAATTTTAATTTTTATTTTTTGATACTTTATTTACATTTCAAATGTTTCCCCCTTTCCAAGTCTCCACTTTGGAAACCCCCTATCCCCCTGTCCCCCTGCCTCTATGAGGGGAATTCCCCCACCCACCCACCAGCCCACCCACTCCCATCTTCCCACCTTGACATTCCCCTATACTGGGGCCTCTAGCACCCTCAGGCCCAAGGGCCTCTCCTCTCCCTGATGGCCAACAAGCCCTCCTCTGCCATATATGTGGTCTGAACCATGAGTTCCTCCATGTGTATTCTTTGGTTGGTGGTCCAGTCTCCAGGAGGATGGGGGGTGGGTGTCGGGCCAGTTGACACTATTGCTTCCTCCATGGGGCTGCAAACTCCCTCAGCTCCTTCAGTCCCTTCTCCAACTCCTACATGTGAGAACTCACACTCAGTCCAACAGTTACTATGAAGTGAAGCTTGGGTATTCCAAACTTTGGGGCTAATATCCACTTATCAGTGAGTATATACCATGTTCATTCTTTTGTGACTGAGTTACCTCGCTCAGGATGATATTTTCAAGTTCCATCCATTTGCCTGCAAATTTCATGAAGTCATTGTTTTTAATAGCTGAGTAGTACTCCATTGTGTAAATGTACCACATTTTCTGTATCCATTCCTCTGATGAGGGACATCTG
>CM052717.1:1830478-1845348 GCA_028551405.1 Uromys caudimaculatus | reverse complement strand
TCCAGGAGTGGTAAAGAAATGTTCAACATCCTTAGTCACTGGGGAAATGCAAATCAAAACAACTCTGAGATTCCACCTCACACCAGTCAGAATGTCTAAGATCAAAAACTCAGGTGACAGCAGATGCTGGCAAGGATGTGGAGAAAGAGGAATGCTCCTCCATTGTTGGTGGGATTGCAAGCTGGTACAACCACTCTGGAAATCAGTTTGGCGGACCCTCAGAAAAATGGACATAATACTACCTGAGGACCCAGTCAATGGATTATTAAGTTTAAAAAAACAAAGAGGACCCGAGGCAGGGGGGAATAGAGAGGTGAGAGCATATCTATTGTGGAGGAGCTGATGGGAGAATTTTGAGAGTAAATGTGATGAAAATATACTGTATGAGATGCTCAGACAATTAACAAAAATATTTTAAAAATAAATATTAGTGTTAGTGGGAGCATCCATAAGAAATTCTATTTCCAGGAGTGGAGAGATGGCTCAGCAGTTAACAGCACTGACTGCTCTTCCATAAGTTCTGAGTCCAATTCCCAGCAACCACATGGTGCCTCACAACCATCTGTAATGGGATCTGACATCCCCTTCTGGTGTGTCTGAAGACAGCTACAGTGTACTCGTATAAATAAAAATAAATCTTTAAAAACTAAAAAGTCTATTTCCAGGAAAGGGATGCTAGTAGTAGTGTTTAAGAGTATAACCTCATTCTTTAAAAAAAAATGCTTGCATTCAGAGCATCCGGGAGTAGAAAGGAGCCTAGGGAATTGTATGTTGTTCCAGCTTCTATCCTCACAAGTCCACAGATGAGCATTTCTTACAAAAGAAACAATTTCAGCCTGGGAAACCATAGCCCACTCAGCTACTCTTGCACACACTGCCAGTTCTTGTCTCATCGCACATAACCCTCCACTTTGCCATCTTAATGCCTCATTGGGAAATCCAAATGGGAAGGAAGATCATGTTTTGAGCAAGCGACACAATTCACAAGGTTTTTGTTCACTGTAATTTTGAGTGTTTATCTTTTGTGACATTGGGGATGTATAGCTAGTTACAGGAAGACAAGCCGCTGACCGCCCACTTAACTGAAGAAGGGGAATTCCTCTTGAAAATTTGTGCATGAAGCCCTAAATGTCCTCGGCCAGCACCATGTTAAAGATATGCCATACATCTAACCTCATGGCGAAGAAAGGGATGGGGGGACGGAAGCCATAACATCTGTTCAGATGAACAAGAGACAATGAGCTTCTAAAGAGTAATGCTGGGGATCTTTATTAATTTGAGTTGCAGAAGGGTGACGCTTAGTCTCGTCCAGAAGGATACCTTTCGGAGCAGCACTAAAACGCTGTATTTCTACAAGCTTACAAAGCTTAGGGTCATTCACTATTTGAGCTGTGCCCTAAAAGTACTTAAAAAGTCAAGGCTAGTGATGCAAAGGTAAACATCAGCCTTTCATCTTTCTGACTAGGCTGGGATAAATCCATGGCCAGTCTCCTGCCCAGCTCATAAAATGTAGGCAAGGGTTTGGTCTTAGGTCAGCCACCATTAACAGGGCAAATAATGCCGTCTCTGCATCTGTACAAAAGCCCTTCTCAACTTAAAGTTGTATAGTCTGTAGAGTAGCTCTCCAGACTAGTAATATTCATGAACACTTTGAGTTATAAGAAACCTCAACTCAAATAGTCTCATGTCATACTAATTTGTCCAAATTTCTTCATCTCTCTTTGCTACATTTCAATTAAGTCATAAATTCAAACTATAATACATTGGAGAAAAAATGTCTTACAGTCCTTAGAGATCATAATTCTGACCTCTAGTCTCATATAATCTCATATATTCTCATATAATTAATATATATATTAAATGACAAAAAGACTAGGAAATAATCTGGCATTAAGCACAGCTATAGCAACAGGTTTTTTTCCTTTGTTCTTTCACTTACTAAATCATCCCCAAGTCCCGCCAGCCACAACATGTACCCATTCTTGGCAAAATTGCATTTAGAACTGCATAGAACGTTAAAATTCAAAAGCTTAATTTATTTAATTTATACTTACATTTATTAAAAATTTAAAAGCAGAAATTAAAAATGAAATACAAAAATCCAGTTAGTATCATAATTTTCAAATCAGTAACTCCTCAAATTCAACCAAATTTGATTTTGAGTTAATAAGATTCAGGATGATATATGAGATGCCAACTGTCTTTAGTTATTTATTTTTAGAAAAACTATGAATAGTTAAAAAAGCAGAAATAGACAAAAAAATTCTGATTATGTGAACAGCAAATGAAATAAGTACTTAAGGACCGTATAGTACTAGTTTCTATAGTGAAAACCTAAAAGGAATACTCCAATTTCACAATTTAAGAGACTATAAAAAAGAGCAGGAGGTGGTGACACAAGCCTTTAATCCCAGCATGTAGAAGGCAGAGGCAGGAAGACTCTTGAGTTTGAGGCCAGTCTGGTCTACAAAATGAGTTTCAGGATAGCTGAGACTACTAAGAGGAATAGAAACCCTGTCAAAAAAGGAAGAAAGGAAGGAAGGGAGGGAGGGAGGGAGGGAGGGAGGGAGGGAGGGAGGGAAGAAGGAAGGAAGGAAGGAAGGAAGGAAGGAAGGAAGGAAGGAAGGAAGGAAGGAAGGAAGGAAGGAAGGAAGGAAGGAAGGAAACTGAAAAAGAAGTGCAAATCAAAGAGAAAAATTAATAATGAAAATTACTACAGACACCAATGAATTTAAAAACAGAAAACATAAATGAAACCATATCTGGACCAAATTTGGTTTTTTAAAAAGATAAATTAACACCAATAAACCACTAGCTAAATTAACTTAGTGAAAAATAAAAGAAAGCACACATTACTTGTATTAGAAATAAACGAGGGAACCAGGCATAGCGGTGCAGACATATATTCCTCTCACTTTGGAGGCAGATGCAGAAGGATCACAGCCAGTTCAAGGCCTGGTCTACTTTGGCTACTTAGTTCCAAGTCAGACAGGGCTACATATTTGAGACATTGTCTCATGGCACCATAAGCAAAGGAAAGAAACAGCATCACTAAACTCCCACGGACACTACAAGAGTAGAGAAGGAATACTGGGGTCTGGGGAGGTGAGTCGGTGGATAAGAATACATGCTGTTTACAAATGAAGACCTAAGTTTAGATCTCTAGCACTCATGTAAAAAGCAGGATGTGGCTATGGGCATCTGTGACCCCAGAAATGGTGGGGGTGGGAGACAGAAACAGTGCTGTGTTCAACCTAGCCAGAAAATGAACAAGATCTCCAGGTTCCACGAGAGACCCTGTCTTAACGATGTAAGGTAGTGATAGAGGATACATGATGTTCTCTGCCTCTATGGACACGCAAACACAGTTATGTACATCCCCCACAGATGCACATATCAGAGAGAGAGAGAGAGAGAGAGAGAGAGAGAGAGAGAGAGAGAGAGAGAGAGAGAGAGAGAGAGAAAGAAAAAAGAAGGTCAGAGAAATATTAAGAATAATTGTCTGCCTATGAAACTGATAAAAAAAAAAACTACATGAAATACTCTAATTCCTTTAGTCAATCTACCAAAATTTACACAAGAAGAAATAAATAACCTTAATAGGGCCATTTTGTGGGAAATATTTTTTTAAAAATGAACTCACCAACTCTCTGTGCTCCTGCCTCTCTCAACCCGCCAACTCCCTGGTGGGGCCGAACATACTCTCACACTCCTGCTGCTGGCTGCTCTCTCCAGCTAGCCCCCCAACCCCCCACCCCCACAGTGTCTGGCTGAGCCACTAGTTCCCTCTGTGCCATTGGAGGTCCCACATTCGAGTAACCAAGAAAATCAAAACTCTACCTTATAATTAACTAATCAGATTTATGTATCAATAAATTCTCAACTTACAAGATGCCAATACAATAATTTCAGAACCAATTGATAAAGATAAAAGCGTTATCCCAATTATTCTAATCTTATAATATCATTACTTGTGGCTGGTTAAAGCCACGCTGGTTCATGTCCACCTCCATCTTCCTTTCTCTCCTCTCCCTTAAGAGGCTCCCTGTCTCTGCAACTCTTAGCTCTGCCTCCCTTTTCCCTGTCTACTCACAGGCCTCCCATTGCCCTAAGGTAATTGGACAGGGAAAATCCTGCAACAGGCCCACATCTATTAGTGAAGTTGATTCAATAATTAATAACATTTCAAAACAGAAAGGTGAATTCATTGGTAAATTCTACCAAATGTTTGATGGAAAAATTATTCCAAGTCTTCATAAATTCCCAGAGAAGACAGAAGCCAAGAAAATGATTCCCAGCTCACTCTCTGGTACCAGTGTAATGCAAAACCCAAAGACAAACAGTATAAGAGAAGAAAAATACTTATCAATATGAGTCAGGAACATGGATACTAAGACCCTTAGCAAAATATTAACAAATCAAAGTTGGCAGTGTCCACCTAGTTCCACGTTTGACTACAGGCATTTATCTAAGTTGAGCAATGCGGGCTGGACATCCGAGAGTCAATTTTGTAAACCTTACATTAACAAGATAAAGAAGCTGTTACCTCATTATATAGACTAATGCAGAAAAATCTGACGATACCCAATAGCTCCTCATAATAAAATGTCTCAGCAAAGTAGGAAAGGATCTGTGGAAAGCTCGAGTTAACTAGAACCTCTCTGGCTTAGGCTTGGGAAAAGGTAAGGCTGTCTCTTCTTCCTGCTGCTTTTCCCTGGTCTAATTCACTAAGACACGCAAAAGGAACAAAAGGTAAAGTGATCCAGAAGGAAGATATAAAACTTTTTTTGTTTGCAGGTAACATGTTAGTATATGTACAAAAATCTGAAGTAATTAACAGAAAACCAAAAGCCTCAATCTGAAGATAGATAACAGCAAAACCACAGGACACCGTGGTAATAGACAAAGGCAAGCAATCTCCTTTGATACCTGTAAGGAACAAGTGAAACTTGAAATTAAAAGCACAATATCATTTCTATTAAATCTGCTCCAAAATGAAGTCTCACTGGGTACCTAACAGGATAGACAAAACTCAGCACATTCAAAACTCAAACTCAAGCAATGATCAAGAGGAATTAAGGACATTAAAGAGGGCCATCATTCCCTGTGGGTGAGAATGCAAAATGATAAACTTTGAAAGATAATTCGGCAGTTTCTTCCAAAGTTAAGTGCACTCTGGGTATAACCCAGCAGTCATGCCTCTTGGTGCACAAAAGAACTGAAACGAAATTTACAACAGAATGGACTCCTAATTGCCAATGCTTAAAAGTGACCAGGACTTCTATAAGTAATTGTTTCAATAAAAAGACTTTCATCCAAACATAGGAAATATTTTTCAGCATTAAAAAGAAATTAACTGTCAAGCCTTGAAGTGGCTTGAGGGTTCCTTGTGTGCATATTCTTTGATGAGAGAAGTCTGGAAGGGTTACAACCTTCCTAATGCCACAAAAGATGGGTGTTTGAAAGAATTCAAAAGGACTCTTAAGGTGGTCGTGATCCAACAAAAGTAGGTATTGCCAAAACCTTAGTCCAAATTTGGGTCTGCAGGCAGAGCTAATCTGAAATCTTGATGCACAGATACATGCACACCTCCACTTTCTGTCTACTTACACCTTTAGGTAAAATTAGGTCAGCAACTACAACACAGAGGACCACCTTATTGCTTACTGTGAGTATGATTAGTAAGGACAGCAGGAGCTTCTCACACCATCTCCCTTACTCCCTCCCCTCCTGCCCTCTGGGCTGCCCCTTCTCTCTGTTTCTCTGTCTCGCTGTCTCTCTCTGTCTGTCTGTCTGTCTCTCTCATTATCACCCTCTACTCCCTCCTACCTTGCTCTCTCTATCTCTCTGTATGTGCATCTCTCTCTCTTTCTCTTTCTCTCCCCTTCCTTCGATTTCAATGTAATGCTTATTCTAATTCATTAATCTTAATTTTTTTTAAAAGTTATTTCCTAACTCCTTCATATACGTGTAAGGACAAATAAAGGTAGGATTTAGATTTTCTAAAGATCTTTGAGAAGAGTCCTGTATAGATAATTAGGTTTGAACAATTAAGCCCACCTAAGGGTAATGCAGGCAGGCTTTTGTGGCTTTCAGAGTAAACCAACCAGAAGCCACCTCTTACATCTGTCCCCACTACAAAGCAGCAACTGAGAGAGCCTAACCCACCTCAGGGCTATGGAGTACTGTCCAGGAATTTGTGCCCATGGCTGGCCCAGCAGCACCACACACAGCTTTTGATTTTTCACACCATTAGTTAACTCTGCCCGCATATCCCAGAGGGCAAGTCTGCCTGCTTCCCCGTGCCCCAGTGTTTACAACCACAAAGAAACTTGAGGTTTGGGAGTCCCCACCACCCACCAGCACTGAAGCAGTTAATGTTAGGAAGACCCAGAGAAAGAAAATCAGACTGAGAAGTGCCTTGTGCTGGGAGGAGGGTTAGCAAATGAGGCTGTTGCTCTTGTTTTCATTGTGTGCGCTCTGTGTGCGCTCTAATCACGGAGAGTAAGAACAATAATGCATGTAATGCTGATTTTGGAACGTGTCCATCCAGCTTTTCCCAGGCTAGACAGCCTTGGGAACCACTGATAGAGTGGTACACCAGGGCCACAGCCTCAATCGCCAAGCACAGGGCAGGGCGGCTTTTCTGTGGATAAAATATGTGAGGGATGACAAGAATCTTCCCAGCATGGGAAGTGGCACCAACAAGAAAAAAAATACACAACCGGGAAAACTGGGCAGGCTTTGCAGGGCGCAGCCCTTGCTATGGGAGAGACAGGATGTTTCTCCATTTACCCACTCCATCCTATTTTCCTCTTTGTTTGTTTGTTTATTTGTTTGTTTCTCGTTTCTTGCATTCAACTTGCCCCCACGCCTTTCTTCCCTACTCCCATCCCCCAAACTCCTGCCACACTTTGAAGCAGAGATGAAAGGCTTGTGTTTTGGCTGCTGGCACCAGGCAAGCACAGGGAGCCGACCAAAGTGTGCTTTGGTTTAAGATGGTGTACTTTTCTCCCAAAGACGGAGGATGGGGGTGGGGGAGTGGGGGGATGGGGGCGGGGGGTGGAGCGGGGATCAGCTTGAAACAATACATTGCGTTTCGCTGGAGAGCATACTTGAATGTGTCTAGGACTCAAACATGGTCCTAATTTTTTCAAAGCTCTTGTCTCTGAGGGTAAGAGAGTAAGTGAAATGTGTCATTCTCTCTCCAAGTGATTACATGTAACTGTGAGGTGTTGGAACTGGGAATGTTTAATGAAACAAAACTAGGAAAAATAAAAATCAGGCCCATGCATTCTTGGTGTCAACACACAGTGTCTTTGAAGTGTCCCCCATGACTTTCCATAGCACCAGCAACCCATGCCCTACTAAATGGTTTGGAAAGAATAGCTTCCATATACTTTCTTAGTTATTTAGTTACCAGATTTTGCAAGTAAAAATTCAGAACACCCAGTTAGATCTGAAACTCAGCTAAACAGCAATACCATTGTAAGTCCTTACACTATTAATGATAAGCATATACTTAAAACAACTAATCTAAAAACTAGCTAGGCTCCGGCATTTTATTTGGCAGGTCTAGTTATGAAAATGTTAAAATCAACTCAGCTTTTCAAAAATATCCTAAAGCATTTTATGATACTACACTGGAAATTTATTAGAGACATTAGATTGGAAGATGAAAATAGTAAACGTATTCTTGTTGCTACAGACTGCTATAAAGTCCGTCGCCTGTCCTTGTCACCCCATCCCTAAATATCATCCCACACTACTACTCACAGACATACATACTTAATAAGCACACACACCTCGAACAGAGTTCTTAGTTTTTCAGGATTCCGTTTTGGGCTCTTGGGGTTTTAATCTAAGGAAGGAACAGCCAATGTTGGACCCGTAGTTCATTAATTAAAATCAACTCCTATTATACAAGAGGCAGACGGCTCCCTCTTGACCATGACTTAAAACAATAGCTACTTTCTCAAATTGAAGTCCAATCATTTTCTGTTTTAAAATATTTTACAGTTCATCTACCTAATGTCCTGAAACCTGAGGTTGTTTTACATTTACAAAACAAAACAAACACAAAAAACAAAAACAAAAAAGGGAGATGCTGGGGAGTCCTGTGTGTGGCATCTACAACCCTTATTGCTAGCATTCTATCTAAACTCCACCCCACAGTTACCCGGCAACAGCCAGGTATGCTCCTCCCCACAGTTACCCGGCAACAGCCAGGTATGCTCCTCCCCACAGTTACCCGGCAACAGCCAGGTATGCTCCTCCCCACAGTTACCCGGCAACAGCCAGGTATGCTCCTCCCCACAGTTACCCGGCAACAGCCAGGTATGCTCCTCCCCACCGTTACCCGGCAACAGCCAGGTGGGCCTAACCCACTACTATAAAAGGAGCTGCTGGCCCCCTCCCCTCCCTCTCTTGTTCTCTTGCTCTCTCTTGCTCTCTTGCTCCCCCTCTATCCCCATTTCCTCCCCCCCCCACGTGCTCATGGCAGGCCTCTATTCCTTTATTCTCCTCTACTTCTCTCCTTTCTCTCTCTCTCTCTCTCTCTCTCTCTCTCTCTCTCTCTCTGCCTTTTTCTGCCTCTACTACACTCTTAACTCCCCTCCCCATGCCCTGAATAAACTCTATTCTATACTAAAGGGGGAAGGGATGCTTCAGCATGGGCCTGCTAAGACACCCCCTTCCCCCGTACCTCACCACACCCCTATAGAACATATCTCTCATCTCTCTTTATCTTTTTATAAACACATCACTTATATGTCCCCATTTGTTTGGGTAACTATATGTGTTTTATAAAACCAACGATATGTTTTGTATGGTGCCGTGGGAGGGGGGACCTCAGCCGGCCCTGCGGAGGCATCCCTTCCCCCTGAGGTATCAGTCACACTATGGTCTACTATAGAATAGAGTTTATTTAGGGGCATGGGAAGGGTAGTTGATAAGGGAGTAGAGACAGAAAAAGAGAGGGGACAGGGGAGGACAGAGAGGGAGAGAAGGGAGGAGAGGGAAGGTGGGGGTAGATCTCCTGGGAACACTTGGAGGGTGGTAAAGGGGAGAGATGGAGAAAGGGGTCAGAGAGAGTGAGGGAGATCAAAGAGAGAAAAGGGGCAGAGAGGTGGAACAGTTCCTTTTATAGCAAGCCAGGCCTACCTGGCAACTGTTGGGAGGAGCCTAGAAGGAAAGCTAACTATATGTTCATTTGAAGGTGAGCCAAGTTGAAGGACTGATCTTTTCAGAATGGTAAGTTTCCAATTTATTAAGACTGAAAATAGAGGTGGGAGAATGACCGAGAATGTGCTGGACGGTGTTGGAGGAGAGGACCTGGAGTCACTCACTGCCCCAATTCTGTGAACCGATAACTGATTCTCAGACAGTGGTTAAAGCCGCTGGAAACCTGGGATCTGCATCTGCAAAGGCTGTTGTCTTTGGAACGCAGTCCTCTTGCTAGACAGTGCTAGCTTTTGGCTAAGCAAAATAACGCTTTGTTAGGAAAGTGGTTCTCATAACCAAAATTTCAACATGAATTCATTTCTGCTTTCTCCCAAGTCAACAGTACTGTTAAGGCCTGAGGCCCACGGTCGGGGAACATAGAAGTAATGAATTTGAGATAATTGGCGATCATGAGAAGAGTTAGGTGGTGTGATGGAAATGATGTTAAGTATAGAGTGGTGTACCCATGTGTGAAATCTGAAAATAAAACAAAATTAAATGTTTGTAGGGAAGTAAAATTGTCAATAATTCAGTTTGTAAATCTCCCGCTTCAGGGAGTGAGAATTTGCTAATATGGGCTTTGTGTCCCTTAATTTTCAAACGAGTATAATGGATAGGTATAAATGACTATCGATTCTTTCAGCAGGTTTACTCACATATGGGTAACACAGATTCAAGGATTTTTGTTTGCACTGGACTATAGAAACCCACCCAAAGAAAATGTATGATTTTTTTAAAAAGAGCACAAATGACCCTAGGATTTCTCTCTGTACTACAGTCAGATGTGAAAGTACTGGCTCAATTACAGGACTGATATGGCATATGGCAAATGCTATTCTTTCAGGGGGAAAAATGCAAAATATGGATATGGAACCAGGAATCAATCAAGGGAGTATCTGAAGAATGAAACAAACATCTAGCCTGCTGATCAGAACCAGGACCAGAGGATTATTGTGCAGAAATCATTGAAATCCTCAATCGGGTCTAGCAATAGTGAAAATGACAACCTGGATCAAAGGATTCGGGGAGAAACTGCTGCAACAAATGTATGGCGGGGAGCTGTTAGCTCTCTGGAGTCCCTCCTCAGAGGTCCATCCTTTGAGGTTCTCTCTTTCCTCTGCAGCTCCCTGGCAAGAGAAGTCATCCTGCCCACGCTTGCTCCCCCAAAGCGCAGACCTCACAGCGTCTAGACAGTGATGCGAGAGTGGGCATGCTGCTCACGCTGTTCTCACAAATGTCTTCTTTTTCTGACATGTCTTTCCAAAGACTTTCTAAATTGAGATTGCCTAAGAGTGTCATCGCATTCCATCAGTAGGGCCCACATTCACGTAAGAGCTGCGTTGAAATATAGTGACTTCCTTGCTACAGAGACGCTATTAAGATAAAAGCTTTTCTCTATTTTACACAAATATTTATTGGGAGGTATTGGCAATTTTTCTAACCTTTATTTTTTTTGTGAATTGCAGACATGAATACTGTTTTGATATTGTTTCCATCCCTTGCTCTCCACCTGCAACTTCTTGTGTATTTTTCCTTACTCTCTCAAATTCATGACCTCTTCACCTACTATCACACACACACTGAGTCTATCTATGTTGTTCATATATACATAGGTTTAGAGTCAGCCACAAGGGATGGGGATAACCTATCAGGTAACTCTCCTTAGAGGAAATCGGTTCTCTCTCTTTCTCCTTTCTCTGGGTAGCCATTTACTGCCTGTCAATATTCATCTAGGAATGTGGCCTTGTGGAAATTCTTCTTCGTTCATGTTAGTGTGTCAACTGCTATTGTCATTACACAGATCTTGCTTAAGCATCTGTGTTATTGAGATCTATGGGTGCATCTTCCTTGCAATGTTTACCAGACACTATCTTACAGCAAGCATTCTAGTCCTCTGCATCTTACAATCTTTATGAGCCGCCCTCTTGTGTCATTTTCCCTGGGCCTTAGGTGCAGGGGATGTGTTGTAGATGTATCAACTGGGCTTGGATTTCCATGGTTACTCTTTTCTGTAATAGTCTCCATCTGCTGCAAATAGAAGCTTCATTGATTAGGGGTGAGAACTACACTCACCATGGGTAAATGGATAAGTATTTAGAATGTAGTTAGAAATTATATTCGTTTAGGAAACTGATAGCAATAGGTTCTCCTCTAGGGTCTGTGACCTCTCTCTCCACAGGCAGTTGACTAGGTTCCCAGTACCACGTGTTACTTCCCTCCTATTGAGCAGGCCAAAAGTCCATTAAACAGTTATTGGTTGCTCCTGAGATAAAAGTCCCAATATTGCACCACTGGAAATATCTTTCCATATCAGTCTTTCTTACAGTTCATAGGCTGTACAGTTGGGTAGGACTACTGATTGCTTTTCTGCAGTGGAATCTTGGATAATCCCTTCTGATTCTATGAGACCTAGTCCTCAGGGAGGAGGCTTCTTGGTTAGCGCCAGTCCAAAGGATGTGGTTTTTCAGCGGTAGATTCTGACCTTTAAGCTCTAGGAAGCCTACTGGAGAAATTGCCTTTAATGCTTGGTAAGTCTCTTGGAATCCATTCCCACCCGACCACTCAAAGAGTTCTAGGATTTTTGTTAGATAGTGTATGGCTCTTTGGGAGGAAATTATTACCTTGTGCTGTCTAATTCATATTCTTTAAAAAACAAAACAAAACTCAGAGAATAATGTTTTGCTCTGTGGATTTTTTTCTATTTTTTAATTGAAGATTGTTTTTTTTATTCATACAATATATTCTGATCATGGTTTTGTTCCTCCAGCTACTCCCATATCCTCCCCCACTTCCTCAACCACACAAATCCACACCCTTTCTTTCTCTCTCTCTCTTTCATTAGAATACAAACAGGCATCTAAAAATTAATGATGAAATAAATTATAATAAAATAAAAAAATAGAATGGGACAAAATGAACAAACAAAAGCTGTGGGACAAAGAAAAAGCATAAGAAATACTGAGACACACACGTTCACACACTCACAAAAAAGCCCATAAAAATAAAATCAAAGCCTTAATATATAAACAATAGGTCTGCAAGGGAGGAAAGGCCCAGACAAAGCATTGTGAAATGAAAAACCTCCAAAATATCATTGATTTCGTTTTGTGTTGGCCATCTACTTTTGGGCTTGGGGCCTGCCTTAACTGTGGTTTGTATAACCAGTGAGACTTCATTGGAGAAAACAAATTTTTCCTTTGCAAGTGGTTATGAACTGGAGATAGCCTCTGTGTTAAGAATATGGGCTTCTGTCTGTGTCTTCTCCGCATTGGGACCCCATCTGCGCATGCTCTCACACTCTCAGTGTCTGTTCTGTTGTACCCAGAAGGCCTCTTTTCCTGGCCATCTTCCACTCCATTGGCTCTTTCAGTCTCTACTTCCTCTTCTACAGAGATTCCCGAACTTTTGAGAGGAGAAATTTAATGGAGACATCCCATTTAGGACAGAGTGTTCCAGGGCTCTCACCCCCTGCCCATTGTCTCGCTGTGGGTCTCTGTATTTGTTTCCATCTACTGAAGGAGGAAGCATGTACAATCAAGGCTGAGCAAGGCACTGAACTATGAGTATAGCAGAATGCCGTTAAGAGCTAAATTATTGCTGAGTTCCTTTAGCACATCAGCAGTACTTGGTTTCCCCCTGGGTCCACAGCCTATCCAGTCGCAGGTCCTTGGCCATCTGAGCAGTGTCTGGCATGGGTAGCATTTCATGGAGTGAGCCTGAAATCCAATCAGGTAGGGGTTGGTTACTCCCATAAATTTTATGGCTTTATTACACAAGCATGACTTGCAGGCGGGTCACCATTATAGATCACGGGGTTTGTAGCTGGGTTTGTTTGCCTTCCTCCTCTGTTAGTGTGCAGAATACATTACAGAGCTATCCATGAACACTAGTCAGTAGATAAGAAGGCTCTAGGTAGGGACCAGTTTGAGCCCTCTCTGTTCAGTGGGTAATGGAGATGTTGTCTTCAGCAACAGGGCCATACAATCTGCTTGTGGAGAACAGCTTTGGAAATAGCCTGGGTTGTATGGGGCTTTCAGTAGGGTCCTTCTGGCCAACAACTCTATTATAGGTAACCCACTCCCGACACTGGAGGTTTCATTCAGTAGCAAAAGATGTCTAGTTACGGCTGTGTCTCCTGCAGTATTTGGTGATTCTAATTTCAATTTCTTTCACGTGTGTATATATTTTAAGAAGCTTCTTCTGTGTTAGGTTTCTATATGAGCTCTCTAATGGCCGTTAGTTTTAGCTGTCCTTCCCTGTTTGATCCTCTCATTCCAGTCCCTTCTCCCACATCCATGACTATTTATTCTATTTCCCTTTCCTAGGGAGATCCTTCCCTCTGCCATTGTCTATTATTTTATACCAGTCCTCTGTGGTTATAAGGATTGAAGCCTGCTTGTCAGACTTAAGAGCTGTCATCCAGGAAAGAGTGAATACATTCCATATTTGTATTTTGGGCTAAGTCTAGGGGAAAAAAGATATTTTTCTAGCTTCATATATTTGCCTGTGAATTTCATGATTTTGTTTCTTTTTAATAGAGTAGTATTTCATTGTGTAAATGTACCACATTTTCATATCCATTCATCAGTTGATGAACACCTACATTGTTTCCAATTTCTGGCTCTTATGAATAGAGACACACTGAACATGGTAGAGTGTCTCTATAATAGGATTTAAACCTCCTTTAGGTATATGCCCAAGAGTTGTATAGCTAGATCGTGAAGTAGATCTATTCTCAGCTCCCTGAAGAAACACTCCATTGCTTTTTGCAGTGATTGTACAGGTTTGCACTTCTACTGGCATGAGCTGTCATTAATCATGACTATTCTGACTGGTACAAGATAAAATTTCAAAGCAGTTTTAATTTGCATTTTTCATGATGATTAAGAATTTTGAACATTTCTTAAACTGTTTCTCAGCTATTTGATTTTTTTCTATTTTGAGATCTCTAGGTAGATCTGTTCCCCCATTTTTAATTGGATTATTTGCTTTCTTGATGACCAGCTTTTTAAAATTCTTTATATGTTTTAGATATTAGCCCTCCATGAGATGTGTAGCCCATTCTGTAGGCTGCCACTTTGTCTGAATGATGGTGCTCTTTGCTATACAGAAGCTTTTCAGTTTCATGTGGTCCCGTTTATTAATTGTTCTAAGAACAATTAATTGTTCAAGGCTATATATTTGTTCAAGGCTTTCAACCACTTTCTCTTCTATCAGCTTCAGTGTATCCAGCCTTACATGGTGGGCCCTGACCCTTTCAGAGTTCAGTTTTGGGCAGCACAATAAGCATGGATCTATTTGTAATCTTCTACATGCTTCTACGTCAGTTTGACCAGCACCATTTGTTAAAAATGCTGTATTTTTTTTCCAGTGTATATTTCTGGCTTCTTTGTTTAAAAACCAGGCATCCAAACATGTGTGGATTTATGTCTGGGTCTTCAATAAGGCTCAGAATATTGTGAAAAACAGATCAATGTGTCTGTTTTTATGCCCATACCATACTGTTTTTATTACTATAGCTCTGTAGTACAAAATGAGATGGGGGGGGGTGCTGATACTTCTAGCAGTTCTTTTATTTAGAATTGTTTTAGCTATCCTGGTTGTGTGTGTGTGTGTGTGTGTGTGTGTGTGTGTGTGTGTGTGTGTGT
>CM052717.1:1815489-1829978 GCA_028551405.1 Uromys caudimaculatus | reverse complement strand
TGTGTGTGTGTGTGTGTGTGTGTGTGTGTGTGTGTGTGTGTGTGTGTATTTCCATATGAAGCTGAAAGTTGTTCTTTCAAGTTCTAGGAAGAATTGTGTTTGGATTTTGATGGGTACTGCTTTGAACCAGTAGATTGCTCTTAGTAGTATGGCAGTTTTTGCTATATTAATTCTACCAGTCCACAAGCATGTGAGATTTTCCCATCCTCTGCTGTCTTGTTCAATTTATTTCTTTAATGTCTTAAAAGTTTTTGTTATCAAAGTCTTTCGCTTGCTTAGTTACCCTAAGATATTTGGGGGGGGGGGGGTAGGTAATGGTAAAAGCTATTGTTTCCCTGGGTTTAGTCTCAGTGTTTGTCATTTATATAAGAAGGCTACTGATTTCTGTGTGTTTATTTTGTGTCCCGTTACATTGTAGGAAGTGTTTATCAGTTGTAGAAGTTTTTGGATAGAGTTTTTAGGGTCATTTATGTATACTGTGCTAGGCTAGTCTTATGTCAATCTGATAGACAAACTAGAGTTATCTATAAGGAGGGCATGTTTATTGAGAAAATGTCTCCATAAGATCTGACTGTGAGACATTTTCTGTGGTTGGTTTCATTCCTGGGCTTGTAGTCCTGGGTTCTATACGAGAGCAGGCTGAGCAAGCCAGGACACAGCACTTCTCCATGGTCTCTCCATCAGCTCCTGCATCCAGGTTCCTGCCCTGTTTGAATTCCTATGCAGACTTCCTTTGATGTTGAACAGCAATATGGAAATGAAAGTCAAATAAACCCTTTTTTCCCCCAACTTGCTTCTTCGTCATGGCGTTTTGTTGCAGCAGTTCTCAAAGAACCAACTCTTAATTTTATTGATTCTTTGTATTGACTTCTTGTTTGTATTGTATTGATTTCAGCCTTGAGCAATTACTTCTAGCAATCTACTCCTTCTGCGTGTTTCTTCTTTCTTCTTTTTGCTCTAGGGTTTTCCAGTGTACTTTTAAGTTACTTTTTGTTTCAATGTAGACATTTAGTGCTGTGAACTTACCTCTTAGAGCTACCAGTATGTTAAAAGACCTATATTTGATATCCTTATATACTTAAGTGAAAATAATTACTCTCTTCTTTTCTGTATCATGAACTAATTTCAAACATCATTAAGAATAATGGTGCTTTAATCACTTTCCCAAATTCTAGCACACAGCTTAAGGAAAACATTTACTACTACTACTACTACTACAACTAATGTCAAGTTCTGGCTATATAATGTGGACAAGCACCTTTAATTTCCACATCTACAAAATCATCGTATAAAAACCTAATTTAAGAAGACTATTGTGAAAATTAAAGATAGGATGTGAAGTATCTGGGAATTAATGTGTCCACCATGAATTTCATGAATGGCTTCATGGAATAGTTGTAGTTACAGGGAAAAGTTAAAAGATTCGGGTGGTCTAACCCAATATAGGGAGAAAATATAGTATCCAATGTGTAAATCATATATTTCATCAAAATTGTTCCTTTTTTTTCTTTTTTCTTTTTTCTTTTTTCTTTTTTTTTTTTTTTTTTTTTTTTTTTTTGAGACAGGGTTTCTCTGTGTAGCCCTGGCTGTCCTGGAACTCACTCTGTAGACCAGGATGGCCTCGAACTCAGAAATCTACCTGCCTCTGCCTCCCAAGTGCTAGGATTAAATATGTGTGCCACCACTGCCCAGCTGTTCCTTTTTTCTTAAGTCATGCTGAGAGTATTCAGTCACATGGCTACCAAAGGCAAGAAGATCCTACTTGAAGTTCTGACATTCAGGGAGAATGACACAGCTTGGATCTGGGGATGATCCAAATAGGAACTGGTCAAGAACTGGAAACAGGATGGTCCATGGCTAGACCCAGGAGAGTGGGTAGAAAACTGAAGTATTCCCTTGTGTGTTTCATTGGGTGGAAGTTCGGGGTTTGGTTAACCGACAGCCTTCCAGACTAGTGATGACTATCTGGGCAAGCTACCAAGGTCCTGGCGACCTTCTGGAAACTGTCTAAAACATCTGAAAATAAGATGAAGGTCATCTCAAAGTACTGACGTTACAGGCCACATGGTACATGTGACATTAGTCTATCCCATGCAATGACCTTTCCTCACACTTTTCAGGAGTCACTGTTACCAATACCTCTGTGGCTGAGCCAGCTAGGAAATCAGCATTCACAGGTCTACACTGATCAGCTTAGCATGCTAGTCTTAACCAAAGACATTTATACCAGAAGACTACAAGCTTCATAAAACAGCTTAGTAGTTTGTTAATTGATTTTAATTTTGTTAAATTGTTTTCAAAGATCATTGTTCTACCTTTTGACCATGTACTATCTTGTTCTTCATTTAGAAAACGGACACTAGATCATTTAAAATTGTGTTTGTTACTTAAAATTACCTACAAAAATAGTTTAATGGAAAGACTGACCTTATACATGACATAGGTTGCTAATAACTTGGAAGCAAATGTTTTTTACTATTTGGGAGAAACAATCAAATTTTCATTTTCTAAAATAACTTTAAAATTACTTTGAGAGTTGCATCAATGGTGAAAATCACTTGCTGCTCTTTTAGAGGACCTGAGTTGGGTTTCCCACACTACCATGGTGACTTAAACAATTTATAACTGCAGGTTCAGGGGTTCCAACATCCTCTTCTGACTTCTGCACACACTGAATACACATTATATATATATATATATACGTATATATACGTATATATATATGTATATATATATATATAATTACACACACACACACACACACACACACACACACACACACACAGAGGCCAAACACTCATACAACTAAAAGTAAGTAAATAAAGAACTTCGTTGCAAATTGTATAGCATATGTTATCCATACAGGTCTCTTTAAATAGGATTAGATTAGTCCATAGCCTTAAAGTTAAGAAAAAAATACTCGACTCTGAGTAACATAGTCTCTCAATGTGTGCAAAACAGAATGGTCCTTATCACCATGAAATGTTTTGGCATCTCTCAAGCACTTTACTCTCAACTGGATGGCATGAATTTTCATATTGCGACATGTCTTTTGTTTCCAAGGAAATCCCTTCTTTTGAGGCATTTGGAAATTAGCAAATAAATGTTATAAAAATTCAAAAGTATTATATATATATATATGGTATGTGATACACACACATTTATGTAATATATATTAGGTAAGATGTATATGTCTGTCTGGGTGTCTGTGCAGCTGTGTGTCTGTGTCTGTGTGTCTGTGTATAAATCAATACTAAGAAACCAAGCAACCCAACTTTAAAAAAATGGCAAAGGAACAAATCCTGAAGCCAGGCTGCTCTCAACCTTGGTCAGAGAAGTTTCTTTTTACAGTTGGAAGAAGTCAATGAAGAGATGCACAGCAGTGTAGGAGGCAGAGAATGGCGAGGGGTCTCGTGAAATGCTATTTTCTGGACATGACATGTCGGTCTATCAGAGAAATGAACTCCCAGAAGCTGTGAACACTGGCATCTGTGCTGCAGAAGATCTCCAGGCTCCACCCCTCACTAAGTGACTTTTGGATAGCTTCAAGATGAAAGAGAATTATACTTCTTCATGATATGGACACTGATGAGGTCCCACATACCAGTGGGTGATCGCACATGCACATATGGGTAAGAACTAATTGAATTACCAGGTTATATAATTTTAAAAAAACACACAAAGTTGTTTGGGAGATGTGTTGCTGGTTATGGATAGAATTGGAAGGAAGAAGTGGGGATATATGTCATAATTAGTTTCAGTTGACAACTTGACACATTGAAGCATTGCTTCCATCAAATTCGCCTGTGCATATATCTGTGAGGGCATTTTACTGATTCCTAATTGATGTGGGAGAGCCCAGCCAATGCCCAACTAGGCATTGCTATCATGTCAATATGGAAATGAAAATTAAAGTCACAAGGTACTTATGATTACACAAGCTACACCTAGAAAGACCAGTGCCAAGCATGGATGAGAATGTGGTAGACGCAGAATTCTCACAGGTCTACTGATGGCAGTGTAAGATGCTGCAACTTTTTTGGAAAGAGACTCTTGATAGAATTCATGGAAAGTACTCTGGGAGGAATAGAAGAAGCATGAAGTTGTATAGGATGTACAGTATAACCTTCTATAGGAACCAGCACATTCTAATTTGTGTTAGAGGAAGTGTGTCACTGTGGAGGCAGTGCTGTGAGGTCTCAAATATATGCTTAAGGCTGGTCAGTGTTCCCCAGAGCCTTCTCCTGGCTGCCTGTGGAAGATAGCCTCCTTCTGACTGCCTTTGGATCAAGATGTAGAACTCTTTGCTCTTCCAGTACAATGTCTGCCTGGATGCTGCCATGTTTCCCACCAAGATGATAATGGACTGAACCTCGGAAACTGTAAGCCAGACCCAATTAAACATTTTCCTGTGGGACCATGAAAGGTGGCCTTGTTCCTGGTTGAGCTAAGGCTCAAAACCCTGGAGACCTTGAAGGGATGGTAGGTGTTTTGCCTGTTCCTGGGCACTAGGCCCCTCTCACTAGCTTCAGCCTTCTATAGATTTGCAGACATCAGTAACATAAGGGCAATGCCCCCAAGCCCCTCCATAGGTAGAGGACGTGACCTGTGGTCACATAGGCTCAAGACAGATCCTCATTTTAATGAGGTGCCTAAAGGCCTGGAGGACTTAGCCGATAAGCTTTCCTTCCCAGACACTCCTCCCTACAAAAGGTATTTAACCTCAGGCCCACCCTGAGAAGGGGGTGTGGTTTTACTCATCCACTTTCCACCATGACAATAAATGTCTTAAAACCATGTACTGCCTTTTTTCACTGGGCTCCAACACGGGGAACCAGGGAGAAAGCCTTCACCTATAGAGTGGCAGTCTAATCTCCTGTAGAAGACCTTTCTGCACTCCAGCCATGGCCGCCACCAAGCTCAAGCCCCACACTACAGCCCACCACTGCCCTCAAGCCAAGAACTATCTCCGAGGGACCAGCTGGAGGCCCCCTTCACTCCATTCTTAGCTCTTCTGAGGCTTCCAGCGGTGCCTGGGTGTCAGAGAGCCTGAGAACCAGATGGCCCCAGCCTTGTAGTGGGCCCAGGGACCCCTGAACCAGCTCCAGCTGTCCTGTACCTCAGACTGCCTCCCCACCTCCGGAGTGGTGTCCTGCGGCTTCCCTATGGCCCAATATCTGCCAGCGACACTGTGAGGTAAGCATGGTCAAACCTCCTGTGTCCTGCCTCCTCAAGTGGCAGGACCCTGTGACAGAGCAGACAAGGGTACCCATAGCCCTACATTTTCCTTTATAGGAGTTGCCTTGGTCATGGTGTTTCACAACAGAAACCCTAACTAAGGCAGCGGCACACTTCAGGCAGACACAGCCTCAGCAGGTCCTTGTATTGCCAACACATACCATTAAGCCTTTGAGGACTTTCATCTACTAAACATAAATTGAAAAACTGAGGCAGTAAAAAAAAAATATACGTTTGACTAAATTAGCCTGTGAAAAAATTAATGGACCACAGCAAACACAATATGCCTCCTATCCTGCCTATTAAGACAGCCACTGCTCACAAATGTGCAAATGGGCAAGTCCACCCCAGTTGTTCTGTATGTCACACTTCCTAGCACTATCTCCACAAAGAAAGAATACAGAAAAACTACCAAGAACTTTATGTTGATTATATGTAAAAATGAATCTTTTTTAGGTTATTGGACTAAGTGAAATATATTAAAATTAATTTTTACCATCTTCTCTGTACTCTTTTATTTTGAACTTGCATGCCGGCAAGCAATGCATCAAAGAAAAAAATTTTCAATGAGTTGAATTTCAAGCAACTAATGACTTTCATAACAAAGGCATTAACCAGGCAGCAAGCGGTCTATGAAAATAGAAAGGACTCCTCAAGGCATAGAAGAACTATTTCTGTCAGGCTGTGTGGGGATGGGCAGTGTTGTATATGGCAGATTGGTGACCATCAAGTGTCTTTTTCCCTTTAAGGGTAAAGCAAAGACTTCTTTAATGGCCAGGCTCAGGTTGCTGGGCTCCTTTGGATTGGTTGATGTGAGTCTTCTGGTATTGTGTCAGCTGGTTTCTAATTTGGTTATATGCCTCTGTTTCCCTTCCACACATGAGAAATCCATTCTTATTTAGTCTCATGTGCTGAAGCCCAGTGCAGGAACTCACTCCAAAGCAATGCCTCACATTTATTTTACTTAGTGATTAACATGCATGGCAAATGCTGCATTTATGTTACAGCACTAACCTAAATCTTCATTGTACCCACAGGCATCATTTCCTAGTTGTTTTTACAATGCACACTTAGAATTCACACTCTTCATACAACATAGATAGGTACAACCCAATAGGGAGATGCCCACTAAGTTGTCAATGGCTAGCCATGTGGATGCCCACGTGCATGGCTTCATGTGACTTTGGGGGGGGGACAGCCCCAAGTATCCTAGGCATCTCAATTGATATCTCAGAAACAGAACCAAAGTCATTGCACCAAGCAGTCATATCAGAAGAGGAAAGACTGTTTGTTGTTCAGGAGGTAGGAGACTGGAATTGGAGGTTTGACAAACCTATGTGAGCCTGGTACACACCGAAAGTTTGAAAGCACCCATCCTTGTCAAATTGAGATAAGTATTCCTAGATCCAGAAGGCATGGCTTCACCAAAGCACACTTGCTTCTTCTAACCCTTTGGTTCTGGAGCAGAGAATACAGGTGGACAAAACCCAATCATGACTTAGAACAAGATGAATTCTCTTTCATCAGGTCTCAGATCTGAAAGTCACGTTGCTACTGTGCAGAGAGGTCACCCTGAGAAATTTTAAAACTTTGCACATATAATAGATTCTCAATGTATACTTGCTTGTTGATCACCTTTAAAATTAACCTGGGAAATTTTGACATATTCAGTATTAAAAGACATGCTGTGTGGGGGTGACCCTTCTAGAATGATTTTCTGGGCAGCAAGCCCTTCCTCCAGCTACTGCAGTGATAAGTGAATGAACAGTGTATACCAGTTACATTCTCCAGGGACTTGTCCTGGCATAACTGGAGCCAGCTTGCTTGGAAGCCTTAGATGGCTACCCAACCACTACACTCTCATCACACCTAGGCCTTCCCCCTCTACTCCCACTGTGTGGCCAGCAGCTGACTGATATAAGATTCTAGAGCTTGGCCCTTTAACCTCATGGTGGTCTCAGACACTGCACTAATATTTAAACTACAAACTCACTCTCACCAAAGTCAAGCCAGAGACCAGATCCTTGCTTAGCCCTCCTGCTTCCTTACTTTGCTTTGCTCCCTCTTACACAAAGATTTCCTGAGAATGCCTTCCCATTAAGCACATGCAGCCCTGTCCATGCCTTACAGTCTTTCTTTAGGTAATTTAACCAGGACAACAGGTGACTATGTTTCAATTATCTACTGAAAAATGTAGTTTTCTCATTGCCAAACCAACTGCAAACTGCTTAACTCTTCCACCAAGATAGTGACTAGGAAGCAATGAAAAAATAGTAATATCCAAAGCAAAGCAAACACAACAGAATAAACTCTAGGTATTCAGCTGTCCTAAATCTCTACCATTTGACCACAACGGCTAACTGGCCGGAGAAATGGGATGACTGTCAAACTACAAAAAGAACAAAGAGAAAGACTGGTTTATTTGCCCAGATGCAGCAATGGCCTTGAATAAGTTGGAGTCTAGGAAGCCTCTAGGAATTTGATAACATTTAGGGATCCCTGTCTCTAAATATGTATGAAAAACATCTGTTTGCCTGTCTGTCTGTCCATCTGTCTGTCTGCCTATTCATCCATCCATCTTTCTATAGAGATCTGTCTCTGTCTCTGTCTCTCTCTGTCTCTCTCTCTCTCTCTCTCTGTGCCGGTGTGTGCATGCGTGCATGCATGTGTGTGCATGGTTATATCAAATGACTAATCCAAGACCAGTTTGCCACTTATTTTGCTAAACAAATATTTCATACTTATGTTATTCAACCACAGTATGTATCTACTCTCGGTCTCTCTCATGTGTCAGTCATGTACATATTCCCAGTTGGGTTTTGTCTGTTTGTTTTTGTTTGTTTCCAGACAGAATTTCACTGTGTAGCCCTGGCTATCCTGGAACTCGCTCTGAAGACCAGGCTGGCCTCAAACTCACAGAGACCTGCCTGCTTCTGCCTCCTAAGTAATGGGATTAAAGGCATGCTCCTTCAGGCTCAGCTCATATTCCTAGTTGTTAAACAACCATATTGCCAACCAATTTCTGGGAAACCTAAACCATACATGCTCACATACACATGAATTTATGCCACATCCTACCTCCTTTATTCACTCCTGTGCTAAAAACAAGCTCTCTTCCTTTATAAAAATTGTATTCAATACTTTGGAAGTTTCATACATATATATACTAAATTTGGAGCATTTTCACACACACACACACACACACACACACACACACACACGACACGCACACACACACATCCCTTTTAATTTTTTCTTTTCTTTGTCTCATTGAATCCCACCCCTACTTTGATCTCATTTTATTTTTCCCCACATAGACCCTCACTGAGTTGGGACCTCGTGATCTGATCCCCATGCATGCTAAAATGATAACTGGCCCAATCCTGTTCAAGTAACCACAAATGCAGTTGAGTTCATGAGTGCAACAGTCAAGCTGTATGCAGACAACAATGTTTTGCATCACTCCTCAGCAGCCTTTGGCTCTTATATTATTTTATACCCTCATCCTTGATTTCTGAGCCTTGGAAGAAAGGGAATAATTGAGATGCTCCACTTAGGACCAAGTAGTCCATACTCACTTAGTCTGCACACTTTCAGACATTGTGAGTCGCAGTATTAGCTGTTTCCTGCTTCAGAAAGAAGCTTGTATCTATGATTAAAACTGACCAAACCATTAATTTAAACACATGAAGATGAACATTTACAAGGCAGTGTGACATGCCATTTAAACAAAACAGTAGTAGGTCCTCATTTGTAGGACTAAGGCCTGTTTAGCCACAGGTTCTTGGCTGGGTTTACAGTATCCAGCAAGAGTGTGAAACAGACCTCAAATATACTTCGAAAGTGACCAGTTGTCCCTATTGTCTTAGTTAGGGTTTTACTGCTATGAAAAAACACCATGACCAAGGCAACTCTTATAAAGGATAATATGTAGTTGGGGCTGGCTTACAGGTTCATTATGATCAAGGTGGGAGCATGGCAGCATCTAGGCAGACATGGGGCTGGAGGAGCTGAGAGTTCTGCCCCTTGTTCTGAAGGCAGCTGGGAGAAGATTGGCTTCCAGGAAGCTAGAATGAGGGTCTTAAA
Source organism: Uromys caudimaculatus (assembly GCA_028551405.1). Taxonomy (NCBI): domain Eukaryota; kingdom Metazoa; phylum Chordata; class Mammalia; order Rodentia; family Muridae; genus Uromys; species Uromys caudimaculatus. The sequence goes on along the minus strand of CM052717.1, from coordinate 1,820,654 downwards.
GCCCATGCCCACAGTTACACACCTACTCCAACAAGGCCACACCTCCTAATAGTGCCACTCCCTGGGCTAAGCATATATAAACCACCACACCTATGACAGCCATGCCACTATTGCACTAGTGGACATATCGTACCAGGCACTATATCATGATAGTTCATAAGGAGCACAGCTACATAGCACAGTTGATGATTTTCCTCCCTTAGCAGCTTGAATGCCACCTTCCAGTGTTATGAAAACTAACCATTGGAGAAGAAATTCCCTGCTTAAATCCAGCATGATTTTGGGTTTGCAAGTAAAGATATTTCAGAGTGTCTTCAGAGATAAGGCATTCTGATCTCAGAACAAGCTCTTTTCTAGTCTTCAAAACTCTGTCTGGTCTCCTAGTTTTCTACTCCATATTTCAGTTTTACCCTGTGAAATCTCATATCTCCATCCTCACTCTTCAGAGATTCCAGTCTCTAATCAGCCTATTGTTCTTCACCTTAAAGTTTATATTTCTTCCTCAGAGAATAGTCTGCTTCTTTCTGTGCTGTGCCCTTTCTCTACATCTTGATCTCCAAAGTTACAAACTTGTTCTACTAACTTTCACAAGTAGCTGGCTCATTTCTCTCCTGTGACCATCCTGCTAAAAGTTAGTAACTGATACCTATTTATCCAGCCTAGAGCTCTCCCTATAGCAACAGAACCATAAGCCTGACTTCTCATGGTCTTTCTACTGATGCATCAGATCAGTGGGTCTATAACTGAGCTCACCACCTCTCTCTCATTCCAAAGTTGTCCTTTGTTGTATATTCTGGTCCTTGTTTACTATCACTGTCCTCCTCCCTCGAGCCAACCAATCATTTATCATGCCTCCATGATCTACTTTAAGTATTTTCAGATCTATCTCTACTTTTATACCCCATAGAATCTTTAACCATCATCAAAATCAGTCTCCCTCAGATCCTACCTCTACTACTGCTAGATTATCCATATTCTAGCTCTTTTCGATTTTTAATTTGTGCTTTTTCCATAAAGTTTAATGAACAACATCAATTTAGAAATGAAAGAAACCATTGGCACAGCAACAAACCCCATGCAAACAAGAGTTTAAATCAATGTAAGATACTGAGGAGGTCATGCCTATAACTACAGCTTCTGTGAGGCTGGGGGCAGAAGGATTTCTGTGAATTCATCTGGCAACATACTAAGCTTCAGGACAATCTGGGTTGCAGAGAAAGACCGTCTCTCAAAACCAAAATGAAACAAACAAAAAAAAATGGAGAAGTGTGGTAAGGGTGCAATATCTACTACCCTAGGTCTTAGCCAACCGCAGCTTACCACGTAAACCCCAAAAATACTTGAAAAGCTTCCATGAAAAAGATTGAAAAACGCTGCAGACTTCAAAGAGCTCTTTAAAATGGTTTGATGAGTTACGTGTAAATGAACATGCAGATTAAATTTCCACCTCAGTCCACATGTTCTTGAAGAACTGACAGGAAAGGGCTTTGCCAAACATGCTGGGGTCTGCTGAACTCAAAGCAGTTTGCTATATTCAACAAGTCCAAATGTGGCAGACTCCCCCATCTCTGCACCAGCTATACTAATTCAAACCACAAAGATGAAGTAGCAAGTGTCAAAAGTAAGTAAAAAAAAGTATGGAGAATGAATCGGGACTACTTTTCTGCTTACTTACTAGAGGAGATAAGCTATAGAAGCTAGCTTCCTTTTCTGGGTTTTATTTGGACAGTTACTGGTTTAATCTAGAAATATATTTTTGAGTATCTACTACATGCCAATCACCATTAAGAAATCAAATAATTATATGCCTTTTATATTGATTTGGTAGTGTGTAGTAAACTTCTTCTGCAAGCTGTAATACATCACAACTGCTTGGAAGACCTTGTCTGAGCGCAGAACCAGGGAAGTACAGACCGTGTTCTAATCCACATCTTCTTCAGCGAAGCATGAAATATACACACTGATTCTATATTCCTGACATGGTTCAAGAGTTAGAGACCACATCATCAATGTAGTGACTTGCTACTGCATGTTGGTCCTAAATAGCATAGGTCTCAATATCCCAGCTCTGGACTGGAGCATATTAACATGTGGGCTGGCGTTACAGCATGTAAGTCAAGATCAGAAAGTACCATGAACTGCCACAAATCTAGTACAACCTGGAAATAAAAAGTGTCAGTAAATTGACTAATGCTAAAACTAAGCAAATCTTAATTTGGGGTTTTCAACATTTAAAAACATAAAGTTACTAGTTCTCTTCATTGAATATACTGTTCAAAAATCTCTGGTATCCAAGTTCTTGATCCCAAGGCAATATGAGATTATACCTGATTCAAGAGGGAGTGCTATTAATTAACACTTTAGACATTTCTGAGCTTGTCCATGTGTTCCTGATGAGAAATAAAATGGGATCCCCTCAGTGTCCCCCAAGGCGAACCCCAAAACAGGGGAGACAGCTGATTAACTGAGCTTAAAATCTTCAAAAGAAAAACAGAGAAGATTATAGGATGCAGAATCTTTTGATTTTAGTCATTCTGAGAAAAGGGACCTCACATTCTATTTCCTTTTCATGTTTCCTTACAATACCTAATTCAAAAAAACACCATCTATTAACTTGAAAACTCTCTGCATGCAGGCACAGTGGAAGAAGGCAGTCAGGGGAGGAAGGGTCCCAGCAGAAAGCACCCCAGTGGAAAAACCAATCTGCATTTCTATTGGTCGGTCGCTTTTTGAATGGGGGGGGGGGGTGTGAGGGCTGAAGGGTGGGAGGACATTCAGCTTGAACTCTGCAGCATATTCTCTGCCCAGGTTGGAAACACGCTGGTTAAGACAATGAGTGAAGCCACCTTCTCCTTTACTGATCTCGAGAAGTGAAAGGGCTGTCTCTTGTGGCTCATTGCTATCGGTCTGTTCTGCAGCCACTGTCTCACGGCGATTGGGTTACTTTAGATATTACGGAAATGAATCGCTATGTTGGCAGCCACCCCGTGCTAAAGAAACTCCGTTCCCTAGATCAAGGGTTGCAAAATCAAACGAGAAGAAAAATGAAAACACACACACACACACACACACACACACACACATACACACACACACACACACACCCCTCTTGCAGAGTTTGGAGGCTTTTGTATTTTCCTTTTTGTGGTGTTGTATCGTTGTCATGCGGTCTGAGGTCACATGCTGTATCCTCAGTTTTTAAGCTTCTGAGCTTCACCAAACAAAGGCACTGATCAGATCCTCCCAGAACATAAATTATGTCAAGCAGTAAGTCAGGCATCTCTGGAGGCAGCGTTGACTTTTTTAGGCCACCAGGACAACTATAACTGAGTTACTGCTCCTGTGGAATAAGGAGACTCTTGTCCTGATTTGAAAGAGCAAGTTCAGTTTCTTAGAGGCTGGACAGCAGTCTGGTCACATGTCAGGGGGTATTCCTGAGACTTTACACACTGTTCACATGAATCAGAGAAGGGCACACTGTGATGAGCAGACGATGTGGAGAGAGGAGAATCAGTAGCTTGACAAATGGATACATTTTGGAATGGCCAATCCTGTGTCACCCCTCAATCCTATTTCATTGTTCAGATCAGTGTTCCTGGTGCAATATGGAAGAGATGAGCAGGCAGGCTGGTAACCCCAAACTACAGAGCCTCAAGGATTAAGGCCACAACCTATAGCAAGAGCAGGATGGCTCGTTGAGCTGTATGCAAAGGATCAGGAGCTGTCTCTTATCCTACCTCCACCGACATTGATCCCACTGACAAAAATGTTGTGTAGTCAACTTGCTGTCTGAATGAAAATAGTTATACATTGCAAACATGCTCAGCTAGATGGTATACAAGTCATCTTATAATCTATTTTTTATGAATGTATACTAGATCACTTACAAAATTTCTATGAGAAAAAAATTAATTTTGCTATTGTTTGTCCTCAGATATCATAACAATGAAAAGGAATACAGACATAATAGAATATTCTAAATGATAAAAAAAATTGTTACAAGAATTACATGTTTAAACACCTTAACATATTTCAGAAGTTATTTTAGGGATTTTTGTATTTTTAAAATCTCATTTGTTCCTCTCCTGTAAATATATATTCCAGAATTATAAAAGTTAATGGTATAGGGAAATATTTAATTGCATTCCTTCATTATTTCATTTGATGTTATGTTGTATTATTTATGTTGTTAGAATTTTCTTAAACTAATGAATTATTCCTTATTGTACAATTCAATTATCATTCAATTTTAAGCCATATAAAATAAAGTTACAAAATCCTACCTCTCCCTAACCACCACCAAAAGCAGTCTGAGTGTTTGTTTTTAATATTTTATCTACTTTGAACTCAGTAACATCTCTACATTGAAGAACAAAGAGGAGAGAAGACAGAAAAGAGGGCAAAATAGAGGAAGAGCAGAGGAAGAAGAAAGGTTTCTTTGCAATCATTTTCTACCCATAATTCATATAAATTACTTTATAGTTTGTAATAACCCACATTATTCAAATAAACATAGAGACTGCCTCCTTTTAATAATTGAGATGTCTTTGCAGCATGGATCATAATCTGGCTATAAGTGGTATAAAATAGTGCTAGTTTTAAAATAATGTTTTTATTTATTCTTAGAGAATGTCATATGATATATTTTGTTTATATACCTTTCCATCCCTCTGCCATATAAAACAGTTTATGCTGGATGACTGACTACTCCTGGCTGTGGAACTTCCCCTGGAGTATGGATGATATAGCCCTGTGTCACTTTGTTCTGTTACAATCTAAAGTAAAATAAGGAGTCTTGGGTATATCTTTGCATATGTAAGGCTATTTATATCTGTAAGACTTCAGGGAAATGCAAATCAAGACAAGTCTGAGATTCCACTTCACACCAGTCAGAATGGCTAAGATCAAAAACTCAGGTGACAGCAGATGCTGGTGAGGATATGGAGAAAGAGGAGCACTCCTCCATTGTTGGTGGGATTGCAAGCTGGTACAACCACTCTGGAAATCAGTTTGGCGGACCCTCAGAAAAATGGACATAATACTACCTGAGGACCCAGCTATACCTCTCCTGGGCATATACCCAGAAGATGCTCCAACATGTAATAAAGACACATGCTCCACCATGTTCATAGCAGCCATATTTATAATAGCCAGAAGCTGGAAAC
>CM052717.1:1803791-1815389 GCA_028551405.1 Uromys caudimaculatus | reverse complement strand
TCACAATGGAGTACTACTCAGCTATTAAAAACAATGACTTTATGAAATTTGCAGGCAAATGGATGGAACTTGAAAATATCATCCTGAGTGAGGTAACTCAGTCACAAAAGAATGAACTTGGTATGTACTCACTGATAAGTGGATATTAGCCCAAAAGTTCGGAATACCCAAGTTTCACTTTACAGCAACCACTGGACTGAGTGTGAGGTCCCAGATGGAGGAGTTGGAGAAGGGACTCTGAAGTCCTGAAGGAGCTGAGGGAGTCTGCAGCCCCATGGAAAGAGCAACAGTGTCAACTGGACTGACCTCTCCTCCCCCCACCCCCGGTCCTCCTGGAGGCTGGACCACCAACCGAAGAATACATATCGAGGGGCCCATAGTTCAGACCACATATGTGGCAGAGGAGGGCCTTGTTGGCCATCAGGGGGAGGAGAGGCCCCAGTAAAGGGGAATGTCAAGGTGGGAATATGGGAGTGGGTGGGCGGGTGGGTGGGAGGTGAAATTCCCTCATAGAGGTGGGGAAGGGGTAGGGGATAGGTGGTTTCCAAAGAGGAGACCTAGAAAGGGGGAAACATTGGAAATGTAAATAAAGTATCAAAAAATAACAATAATAAAAAGAATTCAAAAACAAAACAAAAAATAAAAACAAAACAAACAAAAAAAAGAGCTTAGTTTTAAAACTGGAGGTCACAGTCTTCATTAACAGATGCTCTGCCTACAAATCATTGTTTTTCTTGTTTCTGCTTGTAAAATCAGTGAGATGAATAAACGCAGATAATTGTTTCAAAAAAAAAAAGTCCATCCATTTGTTTGTGTGTATGTGTGTTTGTGTGTGCGTACGTGCGTGTGTGTCTGTAATTTCTTTTTGGCTCCAGGGTTAGCTATATTAAGGGAGATGTTAGATCCAAGCATTCCAATTTTGCATTTGTGTGTCTGTGTGTGTGTAGATCCAATGTTGATATCAGTCATCAATTGCTCTGTATATCATTTACTGAGGCAAGTTTCTCAATTAAACATATGCCTTGCTGACCACTTAGTCTAACTAGCCAGTTTGTCCCCTGGATGCCCTGCCTTTCAATCTGCTGGATTACAGGAGTCCATGATGCCCACCTGGCTTTTACATAGGTTCTGAAGACCTGAACTCCTGTCCTCCTACTTGTGGGCTAGGCACCGTTCACCACATTACCTATGCTGACTCTAACAAGTCACTTCTCCTTCTTTCCGGTTTCCCCAGACCCTCAGTAATACTCATTCCTGTCTTCTGGGCACTATGTCTCCTCCCAACTCTGAGCTCTGTGCTTGCTACTGCTGTCTGTGCCACCCTTGCATAATGCTCCAGTAGCAGCTCACACCCACTTGGCACACGAGGTAAGAATTTTCTAATTCCCCTATTAACTCTCTCTATTCCCTTCCTTCTCTCTCTCTCTCACTTCATGCCTCTCTCTAAACATGTGTTACTAAAGAACACATTAACCATTTGATTTTGATTCATGAAAACACACATGCACACACACACACACACACACACACACTCAAGAATTGTAATGGAGTCTCTAAAAAGAAAATCAGAAACTGAGGCTCTTGACATTCATTCTTCCTAGCTATTAAATATGTCAAGATGTAATTTTAGCATTTCTCTTTCACTAAGTGACCTGGGGAATAGTCACTCACTACCTCTTTTTCTCAAAACAAAACTCTTGACTTTCTGATCCTATGATTATCTTTATTAGAATGAGGACTTAAGAGAAACAGTTCACTCTCCTACTCATCCTTATGAGCACAAACTTAAAGTATGACACTGTACACTATGAAAAAAAAAACACCCCATAGTTTAGACAGAAATGTCTAGACACTCAGTGAGGTAAATGGGCAATCACTAGAGCATAGCTTGCTCCCAGGAAAGTAAAAATATCTGTGAAGCAAGTGGCTTTGAGGGGTGCACAAGAAAGTGGGTAAACACCCTGCTCTAGAACATTAATGTTGTGTGTGTGTGCAATGGAAAGAATCATACCCGTGTCAGGCAGTTAAATCCATAATATGTTAAACATTTGCCTAAATTCCTCCCACAAGGGTACTTGGGGCTATTGTGCATTTAGCCTTTCTTTAGACTGTGAGGCTGAAGGTCTGGTGCTTATCACATCTGAGCTGCTGCCTGACTTAGATATGTAAAAGGCCATCATGAAACTATTAGACCAGCAGCTACCAAATACAGTGGACCAGTGGATCCACACTCATAGGCCCAATGTTTGCATCCTCTGCTGTATGTCCAGGGTATTGCTCTAAGCCATTGTCACACAGTGTTCATGTAGATGAAGCCAATCCTTCTCAGTGCTCAGACAACATAGAGGCTTTGCCAACAAGAAATGAAAATTAATACTCAGAACAGGTATAAGTAGCAGTAAAGATAAACCACTGCCTTTCCTGAGCACAAAGGGCCTAAGGTTATCAGTTGTCCACTGACTGTTTGGTCATTTTCTTCCCCAAATGTGCCATCCAAGGATAATGCCTTTAGGCTAGGTGTTAATAGCATTGGTAGTTAGATCAGTCTCGGTGAGAAAGATGGAGATTATACTCCCATCCCATCACCATGACTGGTGTATTCATCCTACCACTGTGTCTTTTCTGTGCTAGACACTGCTCAATGTTCAACTGATTGCTTCATTCCTATTAGTTTAGTTATTTAATCTGTTTCCTACTTGTGAATCCAACCGAGTTGCATTAATGAGAGATCTTCCTGCTTGTGCCTATTCTTGTAGGTCCATTGAGGTTCTTTCTTCGAACTCTTTGTCTACTGTCTTCCCACCTTTGCCGTTCTTCACCGTCCATGGCATCATGCACATTCTTACTTTAGGCTTTCCACATGAAGTGAAATGTGTTACTCAACATTCTTCCCACACGGAACATTCTTCCCTTGGGCTCTGTCCTCCAGAACCCTTTCCCATGGGGGTTGTGTCAATCTTCACAAGCTGATCTGTGGTTGCATCCAGCCCTTTTCTCCTTTACCAGCTGGTCACAAGCTTCTCTCCATACTCACGTAGCCCTACATGTGGCTTTGTCTGAGAGATGGACACAGAACCAGTTCATGATAAACAGCATGGTCTACAGGCCAGTTCCTGCCCTGCTACTTCAGCTCTACAAGGACACAGTGGCAAAGCAACTGGTGATATTGGAATATTGTATGCCTTCTACAAGTATGGAATTCAACACTGTGGTTTTTCCACAAATACCACACGGCATCCTTTCCCACCACAGACACCTCTGGCACCAAAGAGTCTGTTGAATCACAAGCCCAGAGCAGCAGAGTTCTTTCCTAGTGGAGGCTCCATTTGCATTTCGCAACCTTCCATATCAACAGTTAGTAAATGCGTCTGAGAAGCATCCCACATGTGGAGCATGCTGTTCCCAGAACCCAGGGCAGCCTCACAAATGCTGGGCTTTTTCTTACAAGTGGTGTGAGATGATACAACTTTCCCCATTAATTTAGAAGGAGGTCCAAACCATGACCCCAAAACACTTAACAGCCAGAAAGTGCTATTGACCTAACGAGCCGCTGAATCTTCGTGCAGTTCATCTCTGACACTGATGTAGTTGTGTTGCATCAAAGTCTCTAACAAACTTCCCACTTCTTCCTAATTGGTTTCAGTTAGCGGGATACTATCAGTATAGAAAACCTATGTGATAAATGGAGGAATGTCTGGATCATCCAGGTCCCTTCAGGGAGTAAGAACTAACATAGCCATGAGGGAAGATTCTCATTGTATAATGTTTTTATTTATTCAACATGAGTGGAAACTGCCTATACCACTTCTTCCTGGTAACCAGAAAAGAATGTATGCAAAGTCAATGGTTGCATACCACAGTAATTTTCTCCAGCAAAACCATTGCCCAGGGCTCCTTTAAGAGTTTATGAAGCACCCACTACTTGGTCAGTCTATGCATGTCTATATATCCTTCCTATGCATCCTTTCTATCTTGAGGGGTGCCATAAATCCACACTACTTTCCTTGGATGAAGCATTGACTTTGATTCACCATTGTTGATGAAAGAGGGGAGTGGAAAGGAAGTTTCAGAAGTTTCTATCGGCTTCTATCTTTTGCTCTGACAGCTCTGGCCCACTGGCTAATCCAATTTTGTGGAGTTTCTACGACCTGCAAAAATATTTTCAGACCCATTATATACTCAGCCAACAGCAAACTCACAACCAACTATATTCAAAGACTCTGTGTAAATGAACCTGGGTCAGAGGGTGTTTACTATCATACAACTTTATTCAAATTCTAACCTATGATGAGTTGACCCCAACTCTGCCCCTGTTGTCAAAGGTTTTGGTATTCCCTTTCCTGTAATGTAGTCAATAAATATTCTTCTGAATCTGTTTTAGTTGCAGCCTGAACTAAATAGCTGTCCTCTTTCCTTCTGTGACTATAAACTGTCCTCAAAAACCCAGGCAGCCTGTTCCCAGATGTGGATCGGGTTAGGTAGAATAGGCCAAGCATGTGGAAGTATCACCAATGAAAACATCAACCTAAAGTCCCCTAAAGATACCCTCAGTATCAGGGTAACACTTTCAACTTCCATAAGGAAATTAAATTATGTGACTGCAAAGGATAATGACTATTTAGTAACTATTTACGAAGTTAGTAGATGAACTCCTTAAGTGCACTTCTTATGTCTGCCCGTGGCTTCACTGCTTCCGAGATGGACTAAAACATGATGCTGAGCAGAGATTTCTCTCCTCCTCATACTCTGGCAGGAAAGGTATTATGTCTCAAAACACCAGGGGATACCCGGTGACCTGCTGGGGAGCGTGAGCTGGAGCAGTTCCTGTGACAGCATGTGCTACTTTGCCTTAATAAAAATTACCAAACTAAAAACAGATGACAGTTGCAAATGCTAAGAAACTGAAGCATAGAGACAAGCCCCTCTGCCTGGTCCAGTTTTTCCTCATTTGCTCAGCCAATTCTGGGGTGTGTGTGTGTGTGTGTGTGTGTGTGTGTGTGTGTGTGTGTGTGTGTTAATGAAGACAGCAGGAGGCCCACATCCGTATGTCCTGTACAAGGCTGTAGCCTAAAGAAAAAACTCCCTGGGATATAGACCAGATTTGATTAAATAACAGGGTGGTCTGTTCCAGAAGAATCCACTACACACAGGGGGTCTCCTTTGATTATTTCTACTTTTGTCATCAGAAACAAGCATGGGTACCCTCACTATTTTCTTGACTGTTCCTTTATTGTGTTATTTTCTTCTGTATCATTCTGTCTCATGTTTTCCTCTGTCTCTTGCTCCTTAGGTAATTCCACCACTCAGTGGTATTGTGAAAAGTGGTATTATTAAAACATTGTATGCCAAATGCTACCATTATGTTCCATAAATCCCAAAGAAATAAGCACCAGATCCCGTCGTTGAGAGGTGCACAGACTAGTTTTTGAAGGACAAATTGTTGAATCCACTTTTGAATTTTCCGTTATTTTTCAAATCTGCTTTTTCCACCATAATCAGGATATGAAGCAATTTACTCCCTTGTTAAGGGAGTAACTTCCTTCATGTGCCCAGACTCTTCCTATCCTACCTGTAATGTATGGAACTTTAATACGGAAAAGGTTAGACATTCTTTGTAATATAAATTACTCTTATTGAATCACTGGTCTGTGCAAGAACCAATAATCACTCAACATTGATTCTAAGGAGAAAAGAAAGAAAGCATATCTACAAACCCAGGTTTAATCCACCTAGAGATCAGCACACAATTCATAAGCAGTTTCGATACTATTACTCAATCCGGTTTCATTTGTTCAAAGAATTCTTTGAATTATAAATAAAAAGAATACTTCCAAGGGGCTGTGAAAATAGTTTAACCAGTGTAGTGCTTTCATTCAAGTGTGAAGACCTCAGTTCAAAGCCCCAGGACCCAGATTAAAAGATGAGTATGGCTTTGTGGGACCATAATCCCCACACTGGGTAGGCAGAAACAGGTGCATTCCTGAAGCCCATGTCCAGCTGGTCTACCTGAATCAGTGAATTTCAGCCTCAATCAGCTGAATCAGGTAGAAGCAAAACTATTTAAATCTTTAATCTTATGTTCAGAGTTAGGGGGAGAAATAAGATATAATCTCAGTATACGTATCTACTTTCCGAAATCCAAAAACTAGATGGGGCAACAAACAGGGAGGACCTCAGGATAACAGCAGCTATTTAAATTCACACCTTGTTCCCAAGTTTCAACAGCCAATGACATCACCTTCTTTTAGTCTGTAAACTTTCTCATTCGTTTTTTACTTTTTTTTTTCTTTCGATAGATGTAATTCCTCCGAAGGAGCTCTAGTGTCATGTGAGCTCATCAAACAAAGTAGAATGGAAGTAAAGAGCCAAGATCTAGAAACATGGAAAAAGAAGCAACAACTGTGGCTAAGAGGAAATAGCATAAGCAATCACAACACACATAGAAATAGACATGTAAGATGTGTGGTGCTGATTCCCAAGTAGACAAGCATATTAACAAAATAAAAGATTGATGTCTAAGACACATCTATTACCTGACAGTTTAATACATGTAAAAGTGACATCTTATTTATTTATTTATTTATTGAGGCAGGGTTTCTCTGTGTAGTTCTGGATGTCCTGGAACTCGATAGGGCTGGCCTCAGGCTCATAGAGATTTGCCTGCCTCTGCACCACGCATCCTGGGATTAAAGGTCTGTACCTCCACCATAAGGCTTTAAACTATGCTCAGAAGAGTGGCCTCAAAACAAGTAGGTAATGACCTTGGGAGAAGAGGAAGCATTTGTTTCCTTATTTCATCTCTGATCTAAATCCAAAATTTAAGTAAACATAAGATTCAAAACTACAAAGAAAACCATATATTGATCCCTCTCATGTTCTACAAGACACTGTATACGATAGATTCTTATTTGCTATTTATGACACATTGGACTTCAAAGAAATAGTTGAAATCACTTGAAAAATAGTTCATTTTCCAAGAAAATTCTTACATCTCTTACATAAGATTTTGCTCTAATTATTTGCAGTCGCTGTTATGTCTTTTCAAAGAAGCCTACCCCTGACATGAAGCCCCCCCCACCCCACTTCATGTCCCTATGCACACTGATGTTAAAATGAGAACCAAGTGGCAGTGAAAAATCAACCGGCATATCTTTTCAACAGTGAAAAAAATCAGATAATTAGGCAGTCTTGAGAAAACCTCTCAGCTTGTAGTCTCACATGGATTGAAATTTAAGCAATGGAGCTTTGCTGTTGGAACCTTGTGGAGGGTGAAGACACCCCTTTGACTCTCTCCAGCATAAATATCACCATTAACCTTGAGTGAAGAATATGGTTTGTTACCGCTTTCTTACCACAATATGGTATTGTGTGAGCAAGAAAGAACAAGAATGATTCATGTACCCCTTCTGACCCTATGTCCTTGTGAGACCAGGCCAATCCCTGTAACTGCTTTATGGGGATCATGATGTCACCATCAAGATATAAACTGGCCTTGAATGTTATATCTCTGACCTGTCCTGTATCCTTTTTCCAAATTCTGTTTCCCAATAAAGCTCAGAATTGAATGTCAGAGTGTGCAAACCTGTGTCCCTGGATGGTTTTTGGTTTGGTTTTGTTTCTGCCTATAGACAAAGAAGCAGATCTGCAACAGTGACTGCAAGTCATGGGGAAAAGTGTTTTATGCTGAAATATCTTGCTATTTTAAATCTAAAACTTATGTCGTTATTGGTTTGATGTTTGTATTTTAATGTAATTCCAAATGCATAGCTTTGTTATATTGGAAAGAAAGAAAGAAAGAAAGAAAGAAAGAAAGAAAGAAAGAAAGAAAGAAAGAAAGAAAGAAAGAAAGAAAGAAAGAAAGAAAGAAAGAAAAGGCAGATCAAGGACCTGTCACAGATACTTGGACCTGTCACAGATACTTACCCAGATTCACAAATGACTTCTGTTTTCTCATTTGTTATCTTTCATTCTCAGACACTTGAGCTGTAGCTCCCATGTTCCTTGATCCCTAAACTCTAGTGTGCATCTCTTCAAGGAAGACTATTTTCTAACATAGATGGAGTAAATGTCAAAGTTATGGCTTGTGATGTTACTATATATTAACTGCATATTTAAGTGCTGGTTTTCTGCTTTAAACCTATTCATTTTAATATTGTACTGTTTATAAACATCATTTTTAATTGGCTAGTCCTTAAGGTGAGTAAACTACTTTCATAAGCATCATGCCTAGCCAGTTATTATCTACATTAGACCAAGGAACAGGGCTATGTGTAGATCCAAGGGCTCTGTACTCTGTGGATGCATTATTGGTTTTACAACAAATGCTCCATTAATTAATAGACTCCATATTGAGAAAAAAATGATATGGGAGTTGGACCTTGTTGAATCGCTGGAGAACTGTTGGCATGGTGACACATTTGACTTCCCTACTGACATCACTACATAGCCTACATTAAATAAGAATAAACACTGAATGAGAAAGGTGAAGGGAATGAGAAGAGTGATTGACGGGTGGGGAAGGAAGTGCAGTAAGGAAGAGACTTCCTGTGGATGGCCATTAAGTCACCAGGTGTCACAACATTTATGGACTGCAGATTTGGGTTATCTTCCCAAGTTAGGGTTACACAGTGTGACCAAATTATAAAAGATTCTATCCTTCATATTAGTCCTTAAATTTTTGCCTAAAATTAGTCATAAACGCTTTCTCAGAGACAACTTTTTTATTTGTCCCATATCTTACTCCAAAAAAGAATTTATGAATGTTTATATAAATACATAAAATAGATCAAGAAAAGGAATTTTTGGTTATTTGATTTAGAAAAAAATAAGGCAAAGTAAAAAATACAAGCCATGGTGAAGTTAGAAGACCCACAAAGGCTCCTTTGCAGCCTCCTCTATGGTTTAAATGTTCTAGAGCCTAGTTCTAAGTGGGGAATAGTGCTTTAACATAGTTCCTATGTTCACCTCTGAAGTCAATTATACTGTTATTACCTTCGTACAGACGCGCATGCTGAAGTTCAAAGGTAGAAAACTTTTCAGTAGTGGCGACACTGGGCTATAAGCCTCATGTGTATGTGTGTGTGTATTTGTGTGTGTGTATTCGTGTGTGTGTGTGTATTTGGGTGTGTATGTGTATTTGGGTGTGTGTGTGTATTTGGGTGTGTGTGTGTATTTGGGTGTGTGTGTGTATTTGGGTGTGTGTGTATTTGGGTGTGTGTGTGTTCTCTTGTTTGGAGATGCACACATATGTGTGTGTGTGTATTTGTGTGTGTGTGTGTGTATTTGGGTGTGTGTGTATTTGGGTGTGTGTGTGTGTATTCTCTTGTTTGGAGATGCACACATATATGTGGGTGTGTATTTGTGTGTGTGTGTGTGTGTGTCTATTTGGGTATGTGTGTGTTCTCGTGTTTGGAGATGCACACATATGTGTGGGTGTGCTTGTGGAGGCCACAGAACAAACTCAAGTGTCATTCCTCAGAAGATTCTCACTTTGTGACATCAGGTCTCTCAGTGACCTGTAAGTTGCCCAGCATGTGAGACTGTCTTGTAAGCAAGCCCCTTAAATTTGCCCATCTTTGTCTCCCTATACTAAGATTACATGCACCATCATGCCCAGGTTTTTTTTTTGTTGTTGTTGTTGTTTTGTTTTTTTTATCCATGGTATTAGGGAGCCTCCAAAATTAATTCTCTAGATTTTATCTAGCTCATGTATAAAATGGTAGCGAACAGAGAAGTTTGACAACATCTTAAATCTATTGAATGAATGAATAAGTGAATTATTAAAATTGGCCACTTATTTGGCTCTATACCTTTTAACATCAAAAGTAAAAAAGAAGACAACTTCAGTTCAATGGATTTGAAGTCTCTCAACATAAAACAAAGTAATAACAAATAATATACAGTCCTCCACAATGGTCAGAAGATGAAACAGAAACAACATCACATATACGCCTATAACTGTGGAGAAATTAAAACCTTCAAATGCAACAGCATAAGAAGGCCTGTGTACCCATCTTTCAACAACTTACAACTCAAGGTGTATGTGATTTCTGTATATGATTCAAAGTGCATTTCACTGTGGGTTTCTAAAGGATAAGCCCCAACATTTTCATAATATAGCCAAAATCTCATGATGTCTAATAATAGAATAATAAATTTTATCAGATTTACAAATTTTTTTATTTTTTTACCTATACATCCTGTTTTGGGATATTTACTTTATTTACATTGCAAATGTTTTCCCTTTCCATTTCGGAAACCCTCTATCCCATCCCCCCCTCCCCCGGCCTCTTTGAGTGTGCTCCCACACCCACCCACCCACTCCTTCTTCCCTCCCTAGCATTCCCCTACACTGGAGAATCGAACAACCTCAGGCCCAAGGTCCTCTCCTCCCAACAAGACCCTCCTTTGCCACATATGCAGCCAGCACCATGGGTCCCTCCATGTGTATTCTTTGGTTGGTGGTCCAGTCTCCTGGAGTTCCAGGAAGTCTGGACAGTTGACACTGTTGTTCCCTCCATGGGGCTGCAAACCCCCTCAGCTCCTTCAGTCCCTTCTCCAACTCCTCCATCCAGGACCCACACTCAGACCAATGGTTGACTGCGAGCATCTGCCTCTGTATTTGTCAGGCTCTGCCTGAGCCTCTCAGGAGACAGCTTATCATGCTTTCATCAGCAAGCACTTCCTGGCATCCACAATAGTGTCTGGGTTTGGTGGCTGTATATGGGATGTATCCCCAGGTGGGGCAGTCTCTGGATGGCCTTTCCTTCAGTCTCTGCTCCACACTTTGTCTCCATATTTCCTCTCGTGAGTATTTTGTTCCCCCTTCTAAGAAACACTGAAGCATCCACATTTTGGTCTTCCTTCTTCTTAGGCTTCATATGGTTTGTGAATTGAATCTTGGTTATTCCGAACTCTTGGGCTAATATCCAGTTATCAGTAAGTACATATCATGTTTGTTCTTTTGTGACTGACTAACCTCACTTAGGATGATATTTTCCATTCCATCCATTTGCCTGTGAATTTCATGAAGTCATTGTTTTTAACAGCTGAGTAGTATTCCATTGTGTAAATGTACCACATTTTCTGTATCCATTCCTCTGTTGAGGGACATCTGGGTTGTTTCCAGCTTCTGACTATTATAAATAAATATGGCTGCTATGAACATAGTGGAGCATGTGTCCTTATTACATGTTGGAGCATCTTCTGGGTATATGCCCAGGGGTGGAATAGCTGGGTCCTCAGGTAGTACTATGTCCAATTTTCTGAGGATCCGCCTAACTGATTTCCAGAGTGATTGTACAAGCTTACAATCCCACCAGCAATGGAGAAGTGTTCCTCTTTCTCCACATCCTTGCCAGCATCTGCTGTCACCTGAGTTTGATCTTAGCCATTCTGACTGGTGTGAGGTAGAATCTCAGGTTGTTTTGATTTGCATTTCCCTGATGACTAAGAATGTTGAACATTTCTTTAGGTGCTTCTCAACCCTTCGAGTTTCCTCAGTTGAGAATTCTCTGTTTAGCTCTGTTCCCCATTTTTTAAATAGGATTATTTGGTTCTCTGGAGTCTAACTTCTTGAGTTCTTTGTATATATTGGAT
>CM052717.1:1757117-1803691 GCA_028551405.1 Uromys caudimaculatus | reverse complement strand
ATTTGTCGATTCTTGATCTTAGAGCATAAGCCATTGGTGTTCTGTTCAGGAAATTTTCCCCTGTGCCTATGTGTTCATGACTTTCCCCCACTTTCTCTTCTATTAGATTCAGTGTATCTGGTTTTATGTGGAGGTCCTTGATCCACTTGGACTTGAGCTTTGTATAGGGAGATAAAAATGGATCAATTTGCATTCTTCTACATGTTGACTGCCAGTTGAACCAGCACCATTTGTTGAAAATGCTGTCTTTTTTCCACTGGATGGTTTTAGCTCCTTTGTCAAAGATCAAGTGACCGTAGGTGTGTGGGTTCATTTCAGGGTCTCAATTCTATTCCATTGATCTGTACTGATTGTCACTGTACCAATACCATGCAGTTGTTTTTTTTTTTTTATCACTATTGCTCTGTAGTACAGCTTGAGGTCAGGGATGTTGACCTCAGAAGTTCTTTTATTGTTGAGAATAGTTTTTGCTATCCTGGGTTAGAATAATAATTTTTAATATCTGCTCACTGTTTTCATTTATAGCCAGGTCTTAAACTTCATCATTTAAAATCCAGGTGAAATCTGTGAATTACAATTTCTCTTAACTCTTGAAATAGTAAACTTAATGATAATACATAATGAAAGAGCATCAGTCAACAAGTAAAAAAAGAAAACAGATCCAATAATAAAGAGACAGGTGGCCACAGGGCAGGTCTAGTTCAACTCTACTTTCAATCTTGAATAAGTGAGTTTCTTTATTCTAAAAAAAAAAAAAAAATGGGTTGACAAAACAATTTTTACTTTAATTCAATAATGATTGCTTAAACAATCTCATTATCGGTAAAGGGTCAAGATTAGAGCTTGGTAAACAGCAGGCTCAAAATTAAGAAGGGTAATTACTTGAAGATACTCATCAAGTACTCATGAACATTATCTGCAAAATTTTGAAGTAGTGTCCTTCACATTACTTGGAGTCCCGTGGGCTGTTTCTTTTCAAAGATGAATTTTGCCCTTTTGCTTCTTAGGCTACAGTATGTACTCTTCTGATAATTATTATAACCAAGCCTGGGGTGAGGGAAATGGATTAGCTGGTAGAGTGCTTGTTCCAAGCATAATTATCTGAGTTCTACCTCTAAACTCTGGGCATGGTAGCCCATGCTTGTAATCCCAGGACTGTGGAGAAAGAACTGGGCAGATTCCTGGGGATCACTGGCCAGTCAGCCCAACCTAATAGCTAAACTCCAAAAAGAGACCCTGTCTTGAAATAAAATGGAGACTATTCCCAAGAAACAACCACTGAGGTTGTACTGCAGTCTTTGTATGCACACACACAAAGAATTAAGTCTCTAAAACCTTTGACTCCATTCAATATACAAATATTTATCTTTAGCCTTACAACTAGTCTCTTTCCCAAGTTAGGCTACCTGGCTGAGAAAAGGATAGTGGAAAGACAGGGTGAGAAAAAATATTTATTGAGCTTCTTTCATTTGCTAGGCACTAAGCTTAAGCACTCTGGATTTCTTTCCTTAATTCCTAAGAAAGGTTAGGTAAGAGGCAACAAGGGAATCTGAAGCTGACATTGTTTTTTCAAAGTCCAGACTCTATCCCCACATAGAAGCTAGATACAATGGTATCAATATCACAATAGAGTTGTGAGAATAAAATGAATAAGAGAGAAACTGTTTTAAACGTCTTGTAAATTTTAAAGTGCTGTGCACAGATAAAAGAGAGAACATGCTCAAATGAATGCTTAACTTCTAATATCTAAGATTCAAGTGTATGTATGTATGTGGTCACTCAGGTGGCTCCTCTGAGTCCCTAATAGAATAAGGAATGCATTCAGATGCCCTTAAATTCTAATTCCTTTCCCTCCCCTGCACACATCTGTATTTATAAACAACTTCCTGGGCCACATCTGTCTTCTCCCAACTTTCCCCAGGGCTGCCTGCTGCTGTGGAGAAAGAGAAGCCACATCAATTGTTCACACAGCCAGCTGAGCACATAGCAAGAAGCATCCGGGAAGTCCTTCTTAAGACATTTGTTTGCATTAAAATCATCACCCTTCGACTCCCCTATAAATTGGCTTTCCTACACAAACAGTGAGCTCACAGTCATAAAGATTCAGACCCCATCTGGTAAAAGCAACATCATGCATGGTGTTCTATACCACAAGGGATATGGACTGTCAGACTTGAACCTTCCCCCAAAGAAACCAGGACACCAAACACAATGGAAGAGAAGAGTGTGGCACGCCAGCCTCAGTACTCATAGCAAATGGATGACACATGAACTTCAAAGAACATTTTACAACACACTGCATGGTCAGGGGTGGCTGGAATTGAAAAGACAAAACAAACATTTCCATTTGCTACGTAGGAAGCAAACCAATTGCAGTGAGTCCTACCCCTAGGCCCCCTGCTTAAAACCAGGGTCTGGAGCAAAAAGTGTACAGAACATGCAGAGCTCATTACTGTGCTTCCTAGTAATGTGAACAGAAAGCCTATTTCTGAGATGATGTTTATTACCATATCGTGTATTCTCTTAAGAGGTTCAACAGCTGCCGTCTAACCAATGTCTTAATGGAAAGCAAATTTAAGACTCGGAAGCTTTGCGTGGTGGTGTGGAGACTGGGGGGCTGACAAACAGAAGGGCTTCCTTCCTTCTCTCCTAATTTCTCTGTGCATCTCTCCATCTCTATGTTTCTGTGTGTGTGTGTGTGTGTGTCCTTCTGTCTCTATCTTTCTCCTTCCTATCTTTCTCTTGTCATTTTGCAAACATTTCAATACAAGATTGAATGAGTTATTTAACCAAATCAATGCATAAGCATTAGGCACATCAATTATTTAGAAAACTAGAAATTATAAATAAGTGACCAATGCTGTCTACAAATAACTAAATCTCTAATTGTACTAATGTATTATTCTCAAAAGATGTGTCATCATCATCCCACCAGAAAGAAATGAGAATTCAATTTAGTTTCACAAAACTTTTTAAAATTTAATGAACACTCATACCTGTTAGGATACCTTTAATTTCTAATTCCTTTTTCTTCCCTCCGTACATCTTATTTTCTTTTACTGCTCAAAAACTAGAGAAATGCTTTCATACAGTGATGTTCCAAATCTTGTTGATCTAACAAAAACAATCTATCCCTACTTGTAAAAATGCTGAGCCCAAGAACTCCTGAAACATTTTTTAAAGTTCAGAATTTTAACACCATGCCCAAGAATAAGCTTGTGACACGTAAACGCTGATTCTATAAACAATGTAAAGTCAGATGAAGAGCCAAAGTAATAGAACAAGAGCACACAAGTTAAATATTACCACTCCCTTCCCCAGATTCTTCATTTATTTTATTATAGATGATTGGGGTAGATGCCACCTAAGCAGGAGTTTGTTGGGAAGTAGCTGGATATCATGATATAATTCTGGGTCAACAGTCTCCTCACACAGTGGAATGTTAAATGCATCTCATTTTCTGACTCCTCGTGATTGGTTCTCATTGTCCAGCTAAAACGAGTTGGAACTTCCCAATTATATTTTGCAGTTGAGCACATGTGGAGCCCAGCAGTAAGTGCTGTAGACCTCAAAGGGAAGGCCTCCACATGAAATCCATGGTGTGCATTTCCAGTGTCAAAAGCAATTAGTTTTTAAATGGATACTTGGGTTTTAAGGGTACTCACACAAGGCTTTCGCTGGTGATGGCCTGAGTGATGATTTCAGTTCTGTTCATCAAGAGCAGCTGCCTTTCCCATCCAGCCACTCTGGTCCAGCCCAGCACCACCACGAATCTGCTCATTCCACATGCACCCTGGTAGGAGTCAGTATGAAGGCATGGACATCTCTCAAAACTGGAGGTCAGTGGGATGAGAACAGTATTTGTGAGAAGCATTCTTCTTTAGTTCACCTTATGATACATATCTTCTTGTTTCTTGATTTTCTTAATTGTTATTTTGTTATCAATTGTTAATTCATATTTTCCTAACTGTTCTTAGAAGTTTGAAGATTCTGCAAGGGAATGAACAATAGTGAGCACATAATTTAGACTTCTCTAGTTCCTATATGATTGTGCCTCTCACAGATTCACATTAAGCAAAAGTTCTATATACAAATAGAACAATTCTACCACTGTTGTTTCATCATGCTGAAATTCAGTGTTTTAGTCCCTTTCATTGCTCAGCCAACACAGAGTCATCATTTCTTTACCATGTGAAAGGTTGTCAATCACCAATATTATAGTTCAGTGACTTTCCTTAAAAGTGGTTTTAAGTTGTTTACTGTCTGTATGAGAAGGCATTGTCATGGTTGGAACTTGAGGCTAAGTGAGTCTTGGATATATGTGGCCGTATGGTGGGGATGAACTTGGGGACCATTTTACCTGTAGCCCAGGTATCTTCTGGGGACTCTCACTGCCTGAATGGATAACTAAGAACACTGGATAGAGAGAAGGGACAAGACAACTCTATAGTCTGTTACTCCATTTCCCCACAAACCCAGGAGTCATCTTTCCCATCCCTGAAAGCAAGATGATTTTAAAGACAGAAACAAGGAGACTTTCTCTATACACTCTGTAGAAGTTTGATGTTCCAGGTCTCTCCAGGTAAAACAACATTTTCCTCTGTTGTCCTTAAGTAGCTGGGCACCTCAGGGATTCAATTTATCCTTGAGGATACCAAGCAGAACATGCATAGGGCCTAGAAGAAGCTAGGTAAGGGGTTACAGTACATTTGCCATATTCTCAAGACCCATGGGGGCATTCCAGGGAGAAAGGGGTCTGAGCATCAGCATAGAAAAAAAAAAGCCCACTTATCCCAAAAATAGTGAGGATGGAAGACAGCAGTTCACACTGATTGATATTGTGTAGGGATACTCAGTGTCTTACTCCAGGCCAATGTAGAGACTGATCAGTGAAGTTACCCCTCCCCCAAATATATGCTACTCCATTTCAATACATTTTGAAGATTAGACTCCAACACTGAGATCCAAAAGGATATAAGTGATGGATCCACAACACCTATCTGGCACTAAGGGTCATTGTTTGAGAGATGAGTACCTTGGTCACAAGATTTTAAGGAATTTGTAGAAAAGGCCAGAAATATAATAATCAATGAATTAGTGATGAAACATTATCTTGATTGCTAATTGATATAGTAGGAGGACCAAGCTCACTGTGATCAGCACTATTCCCTGGGCAGATATGTCTAAGCTCTATAAGACAGCTAGCTAAGAATAAGCATATGAGCAAGCCAGCATCCAACGTTCCTCTGTGGTTTCTGCTTCAAGTTTCTGCTTCAGTCCCTACCTTGACCTCCCTCAGTGGCAGACTGTGACTTGGAAGTGTAAGCCAAATCAGCCTTTTTTTTTTCTCCTAAGTTGCTTTGGTCTGAGTGTTTCATTATAGTAACAGAAATTATACTTGAACAATGATAACCTTGGGACAAGTGAGCAGTTGGTACTTGGTGCCATTTGCTTTAGAATGTTAGCTAATTTAAGTCAGTTTAGCACACACTGGGTACTTTATAAAAGCTCCATGTTAGCTGTTGATGCCTAAGTTTATGGTTCATGTTTATGTTGTAAGCAAAGAAGGAGGTTGGAGTATGCGAGCTATTAGTCACTGTATTCATTTTATTATTTACGTTGCTATGATAAATATGCTGACACTAGCAATTTAGGGGAGAAAAGGGTTTTTTCTTGACTTACTATTTCAGAGGGATAGAGTCCACTATGGTGGAGAATCTATGACAGCAGAAGCATGAGGCTAGCTTGTCACATTACCTCAGCAGTCAGGGAGAGTGTGTGGGAAAGAAGGCCAGGCCATAAAACTAAAAATGATGAACTTCGCCCAGCAAGACTCCACCTCTTAAAATACCATAACTGAAACAGCACTGCTAGCTCGGGACCATGTGCTCACACACATGAGCCTATGGGAAACCTTTCGTAGTCAGACCATAGCAGCCACTAAAAAAACAAATAATTATAGAGTAAGTCATAGTTGTCAAATGAGCAGATACCTACCTTTCTATGGACTAGCTCTATATTCGAACATGGAAATCTCCCATGTCACTTCTCAGCTAGTGTGTTCCTTTTTCAATTTTCCTGTTTGAACACCTCTGAATAAATTATCATTATAATACGCTAGGATTTCAGATTTGCTCAACATATATGGAATTCTACAACCACTTCCATTCTTTCACCAAACAAAGAAGGTGACTCCATAGCCAAGAGTTCTTCTTACTACAGACAGACATAAAGCAGCTTCAGAATTGCTGAGAAAGCACTTGGCCTCCTGACCTTGCCACTTCATCAGGCATTAGTAGTAAGTCATATAACTCTCCAATCTCATTTCATTCATATAATAAATGCTGACATTGAAAATGCCTGCAATCAGGTAAATGGATGGATCTTGAGAATATCATCCTGAGTGAAGTAACCCAGTCCCAAAAGGACATGCATAGATATCTACTTATAAGTGGATATTGGCCATAAAATGCAAGATACCCATGCTATACTCCACAGACCCAAAGGAGCTAAACAAGAAGGAAGGCCCAAGTGAGGATACTTGAATCATACTTAGAAGGGGGAATAAAATAGTCAGAAGAGGCAGATGGAGGGAGGGAACTGGATGGGAAAGGCAATAGGGAGGGCATTGGGGTAGATCAGGATCAGGTGTGGGGAGGGACAAGAGGGATGGCCAAATGGCCATGAGAATGAATGGAAATCTGCATCTGATAGGGGTGGGGATGGAGAGGTTTTCTTCAGGAAGAGACAGAGAACTGGGATAAGGGAGGCACCCAAGAATCAATGGGGGTGTCCTTAGCTATGACTCAGTGTTGAGGATATAGAGCCCTAAGATGCTACCTCCAGTAACCAAGAAGGAGTTCCAGTGGAACAACAGGGACACTAACCCACCCCAAAAACTTTCCACCCAAAATTTATCCTGTCTACAAAAAATGCAAGGAGAGTGGGTACAAGGAGCAGAGACTGAGGGAATGTCCAACCAATAACAGATCCAACTTGAGACCTATCCCATGGGCAAGCATCAATCCCTGGCACTATTAATGATACTCTGCTATGCTTGCAGACAGGAGTCTAGCATGGGTTCCCTGAGAGGCTCCACCCAGCAGCTGACTCAGGCAGATATAGACAACCACAGCCAAAAAGTGGATGGAGCTTGGGGACTCTTATGGAAAAACAGGAGAAAGGATTGTGGCCTAAAGGGGATAGGAACTCCGTGGGAAGACCATCAGAATCACTTAACCTGGATTTGAGGCTCTCGGAGACTGAACCACCAATCAAAGAACATACACGGGCTGAACCTAGGTCTCCCCGCACATATGTAGCAGATGTGCAGTTTGACCTTCATGTGGGTCCAGAACAACTGGAGCAAGGGCTATCCCAAAAGCTGTTGCCTATATGTGAGATATGTTCTTCTAGATGGGCTGCCTTGTCTGGCCTCAGTGAGAGAGGAAGCACCTAGCCTTGCAGACTTAATGTGCCAGGGTCAGGGGATACTCAGGGGAGCATATGGGTGCTAGGAACTGAACCCAGATCCTCTGGAAGGTCAGGCACTGCTCTTAACTGCAGATACACCTCTCCAGCCCCCATAGCGTCTTATTCATTGCTGTATGGATCAGACTAACTGCCCAGTGAGTTTCTGAGGATACTTCTGTCTATCTTCCATCTCACCATAGGAGTGCTGGAGACCACACTTACACCACTGTATCCATGTTTACACGGGTTCTAAGGATCCAAACTCATGTCTTCCTGCTTTGCACAACGTGTGCTTTACTCTCTGAACCATCTCAGTAGTCCTGTGATCTTATTTTTTGATCTGTAAATCACTTCAGACTTCAATTATTACCATTGGCAACTTGACTAAGAACGTCTAGACCACAGAATCCCATTCCAAATCTCTTCCAGTGAACTCTACCCTGTTACAATACAAACTTTTGACACTACTGCACATGATATCTTAATGTAGGCCTTATAATATAAGACTAGTAGCTGCCCCTAACTATCCACAGATGATTTCAGAAATGGACATTTTGTTTCCAAGGAAGTAGTTGAAAATCATTAGAAAAACATTCAAAATGTGGTCCACAGCAGGCACCCAGCGTGAATCTTGAAGCAAACAGTGAAATCTTTAAAAGCCGACTTTGTGTTCCAGAGGTCAGAGGTCAGCAGAGCAGACACAAAGCACATAGCAGCATGGAGCCGGAAGAACCCCTCAAGCCATTTTGGGCTTGGCAGGGGAAAAGGATTTTTAAAAAATGAAGAAAGTCATGGTAGCTACACATAAATATCACCACTGTGGCTCAGGTAAGGCAAGCTATTTACAGTAGCTCATTTTCAACACATACCTTCTCAGTTGCCTCTTGTCTGAGATGAGAGAGATATCAGATTCCTCCTATGTCAACTGTAGGCTGAGGACAGGTGATACAAATATCTCATACAAGACAGAGGCTGAAAAGTTACCATGGGAAACTCAAATCTCAGCTCTTCAGAAACAATTTGGCATAAGAATTCACTGTTAAGGTATAATTATCAGTCAATTCTTTCACTTAGGAATATCTTTCACAAAATGGCAGTGAACACAAGTTGGATAACTTGGAAGACAGAAGGTGAGAGTCTGCTAAGAAAGTCCTTGGAATTGAACCTTGAAACAAGAAAAAGGAAATGCACCTGGGGCATGCATTTACTATTCGCTGTTAAATCTTTTCTTTCATTGAAATAATCACAATATCTGAGCAAGGGTGGCACACACTTTTAATCCCAGAGCTTGGGAGGCAGAAGGAAGCAGATATCTAAGTTCAAGACCAGCCTGGTCTTGAGCTAGTTCCAGGACAGCCATAGCTACACAAGGAACCCCTATCTTGAAAAAATAAAAAAATGAAAAAAACAGAGAAGGAAGGAAAGAAGGAAAGAAAGAAAGAAAGAAAGAAAGAAAGAAAGAAAGAAAGAAAGAAAGAAAGAAAGAAAGAAAGAAAGAGAAAGAAAGGGAGAGAGGGAGAGAGGGAGAGAGGGAGGGAGGGAGGGAGGGAAAAAGAAAAAGGAAAAAAATAGCACAGTATACACCAGTGAGACTAGAGAACCTGCCAATCTAGGAATCAGGACCCTGATATTCTGTTCCTAGTTCTAAGTCAGCCTTCGGCTTCATCATTCAAAGTCACCATCATCGTCGGGCAACTTCCCTACTCCATACGCTCTTGTCCTCCAGTCTCTTACTACTAAAGCCACTTTAAAGATCAGAAAGCTGATCCCCAGGAGGCCACTTGTTAGCGGTATGACAGGAGTTGAGGATATGAAGGAAGAAGTTTATGGCCTGGTTCTTCTCTATCACATGCCAGCTATGTGGTCTCTCGCTTAAACTTTGTGTGAAGTTTACCCAGTATACCATCTAAATATGAGCTTGCCTTCCACAGTGACTATGCATCTGATTTTTTTTCCATGCTCAGAGACATAAAATTCTTGATCACCAAAACTATAGTTCAGGCGGAGGTACGTTGATTTAGAGATCATATAATCAAATAATAAAGAATCTTCTCTGAGCAAAAACATGACTCTGTGTGTATATACACCAACATAAGGAGAGAGGTCAGAGGCAGAAAGCCAGCAAGAGGCCATGAGACCTGCTCTGGGTCCTCCTGTCTAAGGCCATGATCATGCTCTGACAGCCTGCCAAGTATGACTTACTAAGCCAGTCATTTTGTATATGTTCCTTCACCAAACATAATAGTTTGCCCAGGTGTTGAATGTAAAGCAAAAGGACTTCGCAAGAGCTCAACCTGAAGACACTTTTCAATTCAAATAATAAATATTCTTAAACACGAATTACATAGTCTATTTTTATAGAGACTTGGGTTATAAAACATACCATGTCTGGAAATAACAAACTAAAAATAATATCCTCTTATGTTGAGGGGGACCACAGGGTGGCTAGTTTTAATTGTCATCTTGACAAATCCTAGACTCACCTGGAAGAGAGTCTCAAAGAGGTTTTGTCTGTTTTGAGTTGGCTTGTGGGCATGTCCGATGAGGAGTGCTTTAATTAAGTTAATTAAAGTCAGAAGGCCCAGCCTGCTGCAGGCGGCACCCTTCTCTAGGCAGAGGGGGGTCCCGAACTGTGTAAGTGTAGAGAAGTTGAGCTAGACACAAGCACACAAGCAAGTGAGCACACATGCATTAATCCTCTCTCCGCTTTGACTGTGGATGTCACGTGACCAACTGTCTTACGCTTCCACCACTGTGACTTGTCTGCAGTGACAAACTGAATCTAGAATTGTAAGCAAAGATAAAGCCTTTTATCCGCTAAGTTGCCTTTGGTCAGAATATTTTATCACAGAAAGGAAACTAAGGCAAGTCATGTGCCAGCAAAATGATAGCATTTTTACATCCAGCATTTTTAACCTATGTATACTATACATTTCCTAGTACATATTCAAATATGAAATTGAGATTATTGTAAGCCTTTGTATTCTGCTTTATTACTTTGATAAAGTAATGTAATTTATTAATGAAAATTTCATGCTTCTACCACCTATTGCTAGATATATTCATTATTTCAGTTTTTTGTGTTTATAATTAATGCCACAATGAGCACCCTTCTACATAAATTTAGTAAAATAAAATTTCAAAATCCAGGAATATATCTACAGCACACAGGTATTATTACAGTAATTTACTGTGCATCAAACACTACACTACATTTTACCAGCACTGTTAGCTCGATCTTATGGCATACCTAACTAAGATTTGCTCTCACTAGATTAAAAAAGCTGACTCTGTGGTTAAGGGTGCTGCAAGCTTGATCCACTAAGAATAAGCCTACTGGAGAAGCATTAAAGAGCATTATATTTAGGGGCTTTGGAGGAAGCTATGAAAATGAGTTATTTTATACCCAATTTCACGTTGAAGTTAAGCCTGTCTGTTCTGCATTCACATAGGAAGCCAAGTGTGGCAGCAGGGCATCCTTTGCCATCTCCAGAACCAAGGATCAGACACCACCTGAAAGGAGTTTTAGTACAAAGAATCCCGGAAAGCAGGGTGGGAAACAGCATTCAGCCAAGAGGGAAAGAGACAAGGGCCTAGGAACAAAGACTGCCTGGCTGGACTGAGAGAGAGAAGAAGGGAAAACACAAGATGAGTATCAGAGATGACTTCCTGGCGGGGAGAACGGTGGAATTCGAGACTCGCTTCCCTGGGGAAAGGTGGGAAGCTCCCTCATTCAGAACACTGAGAACCAGACAGAGCAAAACAGCAGCCGCTCGCTGCAGGAAGAAACCCAGCACTAAAAGGGATGAACTGGATAACCTGAAAGGCCGTTCTCTCTGGTCTCGCTTTGATTTCAGCAATCTAATCCTTCCGGGATGTAGGAAATGTTGTAGGAGGTGCTTAGCTCTAAGTTTGTGAGGGAACTTAACTCTGATGGAAGGCGTTACACTGACATCCTGGGAGACAAAAGCTTTCTATTCATTCCTCCTGCAGATACAGCACCGACAGGGATACACTTCCCCACTGGCTTAACCAAATGGAGCCTGGTCCGAGCATTGAAATACAAGGAAAGCTGCATTCTTTCACGACTTTGTTTTCTGTTTCTCTTCAAAGCTTCATAAGATCAGAGGAGACCTTGGTTATAAAGATCTACCCTCAAACTGAATCTGCTTTTGCCCAATTCTTTTAACAGAAATGCTACTCTGAAAGAACCAAATAGAATATTCTAAATATCCATCTAAGAGGCATTGAATAAAGCAGACTACTTTCTCCGGATGATGATAAAAAGCCTTGGTCTTGCTTGTTCTCTTTCATACATGGAAAAATATAAAGATATTTGGACAAACTGGATCCTAGATAAGTCTACATGCCCTCGGCTATCAAGTCAAAAATAGTTTTAATATAGTTTTTTTTCTTACCTTTCCTCTGTCTCCACCTCTAATATCCCTCTGACCCAATTCTTCCCAATCATAATGTCTGTTCTTCCTTAAGTTTGCTTTCAACATGCTCAAACAAGGGATCTCAGTTACAGGAATTTAGGATGGTGCGCTCCACCCACCTGATGCTGAGCCCATTGCATCAGAACCCTGAGTTTTCTCATCTAAACTTCCCTGAGTGGCTGTTTTGTTTCCTTGAATTTTTGAAGAAATAAACTAGAAGTAATTGCAACATTCTAAGTATATACCAAATAGCAATATCCAAGATCCAGTTACTTGATCATCCTTGCAAAGTGTGTGCAAAAACTGGGTATTTCATTCCCTGTATCCCTTCTTCTGCCCCAGACCAACAACACTGAAACGCACGTGGAATTGCTTATCTCTGTTAAGCCTTGATCTCACCATGTCACAATGCAGATTTTATTCTCTGCTTTTCTGGACTCAAATTTCCAAATTATGAGAATAGAATGCATGCTATGTTTTAATTTTCATTTGACCAGCTATATCTCCTGTGTGTGTAAGCCAGAGAGGCAAACTCTCAATTCAGTGTCTGGAACAAAAGATGTAATCAAGTTGGTCGTGGGTCTAACTGCCAGTCTCAGAAATGTTAGGCATGAGTCATAAAATAAAATACATTAAGTTTTAAGTGCCCTTCAGTTTTCTACAGTGATTGAGAGCAGTCTTCCATATTGAGATGATGAATAGATTCAATTACTAATTAATTTTCCTACAAAAGATTTTTCTTACCCTGCAAAATACTTTGGGGAAACCTATGCCTTGCTAGTGACCCCACAAGGGTTCAGATAGCATCTCAGCTTATGCCTGTCCAAGGAGGTTGAAACTTATTTTTCCCCTTTAAGTTGAAGTTTCAAAGTGAGAAGAGAGGAAACTGGACTTGTCAAGAAGTAGTTGTTACCTTGGATTTCCTGCCCCTTCATTACAGACAAAAGCCTGCTATATAGTTACCTCCAACTGGCACTTGGTGTACATGAGATACTATGGTGTAGGTTAGAAATGAGTCCAGTGAGAATCTGAGGAACTTGACCCAACATCCCACTCTGAGAGAGACAATCTAAAGTCTATAAATACATTGCTTTCCTGTAATGGAAAAAAGGTTTGTTTCTTTGTTTTTGATTAAAATAGCAGGTGCTACAGAGATGGCTCAGCAGCTATAAGTACTTGTTCTTGCCGAGAACCTGGGTTTGATCCCTGGGACCCACATGGGGGCTCACAATCTGTATCAGGTTCTAGGGGATCCCCTTAGGTACAAGGCACGTACATATGTGTGGGGAAAACACTCATACACATAAAATAAATAAATCTAAATAAAATCACAGAAAAAATCTAATAAACTGGGATTGTTTCCATGGGTAGCAAGAATATAGTGACTCTGCATCTAAATATCTATGGGTAAGGTTTGGTTAGACATAAGAAATGCCACTCCCATACAAACTGGACCACTTCTCCAACTTCAAAACTAACTCAAAGTCTCCACAACTGACCAGCTATCTGTAGGCAGTTCTCTTGAAAAATGACCTTATATAAACTGCACAGTTATGGAAGCCTTTGTGTACTTCTCAGAATGAAAGAATCTATCTAGAAAAACAAGTGCATCTGCTCTTGTCTGTACTTTGATTCACTTCCCTTTCCAAAAATGAAAGTGAATTACCTACCACTCTGTGTGTCTTTCAACCTTTGTAAGGGAGAAGAGTTTGTCAAGTATCTCTGCCAAACAGAAAGGCCCACACCCACTGCCAGGGTGTAAAGCAGTGAGCTCAGCTGAAAAGCTACAACACATGAAACAAGGAAGCAAAGCCCTTGCATATCTGTGTCTAGTACTCTGGTCATGGCTTATTTAAGGTTGTGTCACAGATATTTTACAAACGGATAAAGTTCTTGGCCCAAAGAACCTGATGTCTTTCTTTATATTCAATCATTTCCACATGGTGTTTATGCACATTTTGTAACTTATAAAGAGACTTCCCATTCAGCTGGGTTGCCAACAAAGAAAAGAAGCATTTATTCTGAATAAACGAAATAAGTCCTGTGGCTTAAAAAGGTTTTCTAGGGGATGTGAGATAGCTCAGTTGATAATGTGCCTACTGTACAAGCATGAGATCCCGAATTTAATCCCCAGGTCCCACATAAAATGCTGAGCTTGGTAGCTCATTCTTGCAATCCCAGGGCTGGGCAGGTTAACCTAGGCAGATCCTTGGAGTATTTGGGCCAACCAGTCTAGCCTACTTGTGAGCTGTTGTCCTTAAAGAACTTATCTCAAAAAAAAAAAAAAAAAAAAAAAAAAAAAAAAAAAAAAACCAAAAGGAAACGAAACAAAACAAAAACCAGGTAGATTGTTCCTAAGGAAAGGATATAAACATTACCTCTGGGTTAGACACACACACACACACACACACACACACACACACACACACTTGTTTATTGCCCCCAAAGAGTCTTTGTGTTCATATACTGTACCTACTTTGGTACAAGCCTATTCCAATATAATGCTCATGCCAGAGCCAAGTTTGATTGAGAAAGATCCAGACTCAAGAGCTGTTGAACTGTAACTACCAGAATCTAAGAAAGCTTATTTATAACCTTAGCAAAATAAGCACCAGCTCCACAACATAATTTGCACCTTCTCCCCATGGAAGCCGACTGTTAAAATGCTCATAGCTCAATAAACTATGGGCCATTTGTCTCTAATGCTAGAGCTCAATGGTAACCATTTTCTTCTCCCTTCTGGGTTTTTATATTATTTCATAGAAATAACTTTTAAAGTGCATTTTACACTACATTATTACAGAGACAATTCTTACATCTGACTTCTGCGATACCTGAAAGAACACATTTCTTTATTTCAAATTCACTTTGTTAATTACAACAGCTCTTGATTTTGTATATTAGCCATGTAAGAACTGGGCTGTGTGACTTGTCTTCACCGGGTAGATAGGAATTGAGAGTCCTTGTCCAGATGATTTCTCTCTCTCTCTCTCTCTCTCTCTCTCTCTCTCTCTCTCTCTCTCTCTCTCTCACACACACACACACACACACACACACACACACACACACACACACACACACAAATGGGAAACTATAATGCTTCTTATAACCATATTCTGAAAATTACTTAGCTCACATTCTATTAATCAAAAATGAAATCTAGGAAGTAAGAGAGGTGGTCTACCCCAGGGAAGAGCACATTGATTGGCTCTTCAGGGTCAAATAGTCACCCCTGAAAATAAACCTACAAGTAACACTGTATAAACTGGCCAGTTTGTATTTAGGAAAATATAAGTACATACATGCAAATGCAAGCATACAATAACAGTGAGAAGAGAGGCCATAAATTTGAAGGAGGGGGAGGGGTGTACGGGTAAGTTAGGAAGGAAGAAAGAGAAGGGAGAAATGATATGATTATATTATAATCTCAAAAAAATTTAGAAAGTATTTGAATCCAGTCCAGTTTCAAGGCAATGGAAAAGTAGCTCCCATCTCTTGACAGAGGAGTGGCAACAAGAAATAAAAAGAATTAACATCTACAATTTTCATTATAATTCACCATGCAGAAAATGCCTCTCTTCTGCCATTAGTGTTATATTTCTCACAAAGGTTTAAAAGCCCTTCTGGGTGTCTTTGGTTTCTTACAAAGTTTACTTTAAGGAGTCCCTTTCTGTTTTTCACATATAACCCCCAACTTACAGAGTTCAGAGTACAGCCAAGAGGCTGGACCAGTGAGTATGCACAAGAAACACTGAGCCCTGCTCAGGCCCTCCTGCCTGCTAGAAACACATTGGAAATCAAGTACAGCTTCGAAACTTACTCTTCTCTTTGGATAAACTCTCTTAAAGGATGATCCTCAGTTTCCTCAAGCTTCTAAAAGATTTATCTTTCTGTGTGTCGCTAGCATGTCTAGATATATTGGAGGCTCCAAATGACCAATGCAAGCTATTCTACACAGAGCACTGAACAGTTGTTTAACAACTGCTAGCTTCTATTTCCCCCGTCTTGTGGATACAACCAAAATTCAGAGGCGTTCACATAATCAGTCTATCAATAACTTAGAATTTCATCCCATCTTCTAGTACTGAGTATAGAATTCTTCCAACCCTGCTGAGAATTATTGGAGTGAGGTTCTTGAATTCAAATATACAAAGAACAGATTCTTCAGTGAAAGAAATATAGCCGAAAGAAAGAGGTTGCCGTGATGGCGAGGATGGATAGTAAGTAGGAATTGGGTACCAAAATAATCACTAAATCTGGTCACGTTTTTTTCCTAGAGCCAGCCTTCCCACATTCTCCAGAAATCTTGTCTTAGCATGTTGTAGATAACCCTGGGGCTTTTTGTATTCTAATTCAGCCCTCATGGGAGGGGCTTCAGAGAAAGAGTGAGTTATACCTGTGACTTCTTGTGAACCAATCCCCTAATGAATAAAAGAGCCAATCACTAGGCGGGTAAGAAGGGACTTCTGAATTGGAGGAGGAGAAGAGAGGAGCAGGATAGAGGGAGAGCCCTTTTGGAACGGGCACAGAGATAGGTAAGATGTAGCTAGTAGAGTCTCCTGGTATCATGGCAGATCCGAAAAGATTCGCCACCAGAGGAATCAGACTTTGATAAGGTTTACAAGATTAGGTTTTAGTTGATTCACCCAGAGACTGAGTTATTATTGTATCTGAACTAAGTTTGTCTTGCATTTTCCTTCACGAGGCGGCTCGTCTGGGTTCCAGAGAGAAAGGTACAGCGGCAAAGTGTGGGTTTGCCTGATGTGCACCACAGAGGCCACGGGGGTATTGAAGCTTGGGGCTGGCGTGGTAGCGACCTGCCAGTGGGAACCTAGTGAGCTGGGTGGAGAGATCGTGGAGCTCCATGAGATGAAAGCAGGTCGGACATGCCAGCCCACCGAGGTTGAGAGAACCAGGGCGTAGTGCAGGAACATGTGCTACACCATCCTTCCTTTTTAATATTCCCCGAAACATTAGAGTATTTACTTTTGGAAGGATATAGGGGGAGTAGGGATGTGGTTTAGTTGCTAGAAGCCTGCCTAACAACCTGAAGCCCTGGATTCGATTCTCCAGCACTGCACATATATAATGTGTATGTAACTGTATAATGGTGCACATTTGTAATCCCAGCACCAGTGAGAGGTAGACAAGAGGATCAGGAGTTGAAGGTGATCCTCAGCTATATAGTAAGTTCAAAGCCACACTGGGTTACTTGAGACTCATCTCATAATAATTAATAATAATCAATTTATTAATATAATTATGATTTTAATCATTGTTTATTATTTACAGGCACACACATACAAAACCTTTTGCATTTCTAAAGCTAGTCAACATTTCTCAGCCTCAGGCTGCCCACTCCAAACTCCCTATTAATCCCTCACATCCTGCTTATAGTTAAATGGAATGCAATATTCCACTGGCCCTGTTCTTCTGATCTCCCAGCATGACGTCATTGCTGTGTATCAGTTACTAGGTGTGGGTTTCCTTTTGCACCAGCTTGTCTGCTTTCCCAGTGATGAAATGAAACCTTCCCTAAGGAGAGAACCCAACACCATCGCCTCCTGCTTGGTCAGCTTCCACGGAACGCCTGTGGCAGCCTTTGCTTCCAGCAACAACAGGTTTTGTATCCATAACAGAAGCAGCATGAGCCTGCAACTTGACTTGGTTTTCTTCAAGTCTGTCATGTAGCCAACACACTTTCCCAAGCCTTATCCTAGAGCCATAGCTGTTGGTTTTCATTGGCCCCACCACCTGACATTTGGTGTCATCAGATAACATGAGCTTAGGTTGCTCACTCCTTCACTTAACAGAGTCTAGTGATTGTGCAAATAAAGCCCACTTCTTTATTGATATAGTTAAGTGAAATCTGAGAGGGGATCAAGTCATCTTCATCCAGAGCATAATGTATTATTTGCTGGGAGTAATACCTAAGTGACAGACAACATTATGACATTTTCATACAAGGAATTCCACTTTCGAATTAATTTAACCGTTCCTTCCTAGGGGTATATAACAAGTAGAAGCACAAATGAGCACACAATGTATTAAATATCAGTGTCATCAGAGCAAGGACAGAGGCTGCAAAGGAAAACAAGTGTTCTGTATTCACCTGTATACAGTAGTCAGATGGAGCCATGCTCAGTCAGTGGGTGTCCACTTGTAATCACAATATTCAGGAGGCTGAATGAGGAAAAAAAATCACATGAACCATATTGGGATATCCTAGCTCAAAAATAAATTTAAGAAAACAAACAAAGGGAGGTGGGAGAAATGGAGAGCAAGGGAAGGAGGGAAGAATGGAGGAAGAGAGACTAAGTGAAATTCAGGCTGGAAAATATCACCTAGCTCTAACCCATTTTATTATCTTTTCAAAGTATACAATCTATATGGTTATTGTCATAAAATACTAGAGAAAACAAATAAAATAGAGAATGATAAATCCATCTATACTCATACAATTTCAACGTAACTATCATGAATGCTTTAGGAAAGATATTTCCAGACTTTTGCCCTGTGTATGCAGACAATTTTTTAAATACAATTAGATCTCCACAATGATTCTTTATACTTAGTAGAGTTTAAAGGTACATCTATAGCTTGAAATATCATCCTTATTACTTACTAGGAACAAAAAATGCCTTTAAACTTTTGCTATTCCTCATGCCCTGAAATCACTCAAGTCTATGTCTGTCAATAACTGAGTAGGTTAGACCTATATATGTCCTGGTGGCATGCACCTCACCTAAAAGGTATTCTTGTCTGAAACATTCAATATACATCCAATCATGAAAAAACATTAATTCAAAATGGTAATGTGTGGCTTTTTTATGAAATAGTCTCTAAGGCCTATGTGTTGAAGCTTAGTTGACCAGGTGGCTAACCTAATCACTGAAAAGTAATTAGACTGGGGTGGGGTAGGAAGTATGGAGTCTTGACCCAAGCAGTGCATTAATTCCTTGATGGATTTGTAATTGTTTTGGTCTACTTATAAGTGATAGAAACCTTAAAGGGAAATACTAGTTAGGGGTGGTAGGTGATCATTAGAGATTTGTTCTCAGGCGCTGTATCTCATCTGTAACTCCCTCTGTTTCTGTTTCTCTCTGTTTCTTGGCTGTCTGGAGGCAAGCATCTCTGTTCTCCACGAAGGCCTCTGCCATGCAATATTCTATGTGGAGACTCCCATGGATCCTTGAAATCAGGAGACAAGTAAATCTTCCCTCCATAAGCTGTTTTTCTCAAGGATTTTGTTACAATGAAAAACTAACACAACAGGACATTCTATAGGATGTCTGCCCAGGATTTTCCCTAAGAATAAAAGGGACAGTGTTCAGAGGCTCCTGAAAACTGACGATATATCAAAGCCAAAAACAAAAGTTCATTGAAACTTGGACCAGAAAAGAAAAAATGCTATGGAAAATATTATAGAACAAGATAAATATACTTACAAATCATGTTATAAAATTCATGATATTTTCCTAAGATGTTAACAGGTTTGTGAAAAAGAAATATTCTTGGAAAGAATATTGGAAGAGGAAACACACACACACTCAAATATGTATTACACACTTGCACACAAAACACACACACACATGTACAATCATACACATTCTCATACACATATGCTCATACATTGACACACAAAAACACACACAGAAGAACGGATTATCAGCAGATATTTTTGCACCCTTTTTAACTTTTCTGTGGGTTTGAATGTTTCAAAGTCATATATATTTGTATACATGAGGCACATAGATACACATATTTCCATCCCACCTTAATATTGAAATGTGACTCTATTATATGTTTGTTCTATAATTTAACAAACTCCTGATTTTCAATGTTTTATTTGTTCCTGTCTTTAATACATGAACAAATTTGAAAATAATTCCTGTAATAGCTATTCACCTGTATGCTTGTCCACTTGGGTAAATTCAGGCTAGAAATTGTTCAGACAAGTATGTGTGGCTTTTTTTCTTAATTTTTACAGCATTACTGCATGAAAAATAATTGTCTTGTCTATTTCTGAATATTTTCAAGACTTAAGACATGACAATTCTCATGATAAGGATTATTATTGTCAAGTGGTAAGACTTCTAATGCTGGTATTTCAGCTCAACCAATTATTTATTAAACTTCATATTCTCTGTTCTTAGCTATGGAAAAACTCTGTAAAATTTTTTTGTATCTTAAACTCTACTAAAAACAATGTGCTGGCTATCTTTTCTCACCTTGATACAAGCTATAGTCATTTGAGAAGAGGAAAGCTTTATTGAAAATATGCCCTTATTAGACTGACTGTGGGCAAGCCTATGGAACATTTTCTTGATTGATGATTAATGTGGAATGGACCACCTCACTGTGAGGGGTGCCGCTCCTGGGAATGTGGTCCTGAATGCTATAAGAAAGCAGCTGAACAAGCCAGTAAGTAGTGTTCCTCCATGACTTTTCCAACAGTTCTTGCCTCTGGGCTTTTGCCTTGAGTGCCTGC
The DNA here is from genome assembly GCA_028551405.1 of Uromys caudimaculatus. Lineage (NCBI taxonomy): Eukaryota > Metazoa > Chordata > Mammalia > Rodentia > Muridae > Uromys > Uromys caudimaculatus. The sequence continues at coordinate 1,783,288 of CM052717.1, read as the reverse complement.
CCTGACTTTCCTGTACTATGGACTACAAATTGTAACATAAAATTAACCCTTGCAAATTTGCAGTCCCATGAAGGGAGCAAGAGTGTCAATGGGCCTGACCCCCCCCCCAGGTCGTCCTGGAGTTTAGACCACCAACCAAAGAATACACATCTATGGACTCATGGTTTGGACCACATATGTGGCAGAGGATGACCTCGATGGCCATCAGGGAGAGAGGAGAGGTCCTTGGGCCTGAGGGTGTTAGAGGCCCCAGTAAAGGGGAATGTCAAGGCGGGAATATGGGGATGGGTGGGCGGGTGGGGGGGGGTGGAATTCCCTCATAGAGGCGGGTTGGGGAGGGGATAGGGGGGTTCCAAAGAGGAGACCCAGAAAAGGGGAAACATTGGAAATGTAAATAAAGTATCAAAAATTTAAAAAAATAAAATAAAATAAATTAACCCTTGCTTTCCAAGTTCCTCTTGGTCCTAGTGTTTAATAACAGCAATAGAAACTCTCACTAAGACAAAAAGCTTTCATGGTAACCTTAAATTACTATATAGGAAAATATCAGTCACTATTTCTTGTCCTGACCATCTGGTCTAGCAAGGTCTACCTTCAATATTTGCACCAACATATCTTTGGATATTATTCCCAACAGACATGGCTTTCTTAACATTATCAGAACCCAGGCATGCCAGACAAGAGCTGCAGCCTTTGGTACTTTGTGAGACAACTGCTTGAGGATATGGATTCTTACTTCTGCCATAGAGATACCACAGTCTGACTAATGTCTCAAAAAATATCCCCCAACAGTCAGTGTGAGACTTACATCATTGAAATAACAACTACATACAGTCTAAGCCAAACCTTAGTCTCAACCCTCTTGGGCTATTTAACAATCTTTGCTTACAGGTTTTTTTTTTTAACATATTCAAATACAGCAAGCACTTGCTCTTGACCCCCTCTTCCTCCCTCCCTTTCTTTCCTACTCAGTCCATACACTCATGTGTAGAGAATATTTTCCAATATCTCACCACCTCAACTCTGGCTGAGTGACCAAAAGGAAAGGAAAGTTAAGAAAAATAGACACAGCCCTTTTGTGTAGTATTTTTTGCCACCAAAAGTGAAATCATTGATCCAAGTTTTGTTTGAGTTGGACCAACTTTAAATAATAATAATAATCAAGAAATCGTCCAATAACTGAAACAAAAATTACAACTTATGGGAGCATTAAGATATAAACTCATGTTGGTTTAGTACTCTGCACAAGTTGTAGGATCAACATTTCCTGGTGCTACTTCTCGTGTGGTACCCAAGCCCACATCACATTAGCTACTAACAGAATACATCCAAAGAAAACAGATAATCTCTTCTATGGCAACCCTTAATCCCCTTCCAAGAGTAGTTATTTTTCTTACGAGCTCATGGGAGCTAAGAGTGAGTTCCAATCTCTTTTTGCAACAGTTTCTGCTGTTCCTATCACAGTGAACACACACTGAACTTGGTCCTTTTGCTGACTTATGAAGAACAAAATACTGCCAGATGCAGAGCTTGGGTGGGATGCCGCCTGTAAAGGGAACACAGGAGATTCAGATCCAGATAACGCAGGGGGTCTGGACCACCAATTCTAACTTAAAGCAAATCTTCGTAACCCATCAGATTCACAGATTCTATGGCCACCGAGCTCCAGTGTGGATTAGGTGGAGAACTCCGCAAGTTAGAGAAGTCATACTATGTTTATTATTTTAGCATGCATTACTCCAAGAGGAAGTATTTAATACAATGAGGTGATTCTGTGGTTTTTATTTAAGAAGAGGTCAGCTAACATAACAGCCAAGAAAAATCTTCACCTAAGATTATCATGGAGTTATACAAAGCAGGAAATTCAATGTCAAAAAAGGATGTTTAAACATTTTCCAGTAAAAAGTAAGTAAATATTTAAGTTGGATAGCCACTGCAATATTTATTTTTTCACAATCAAAAAATATTTATATATTTATTTCAAAGAATTGTGTGGGCTTATTTATTTTGCCCATTAGGTCAGTATTCAGAGGGAGACAACAGGCTCTACTCTTCATCCTGGGATGGTGCAACCCTTGGCCAGTACTTGGTCTGGAGTCAGGATGTACAGAGAACTGTCCCAGCTGGTCTACTTAGAAGCTATCTGACTTTAGATAGTGTCCTAGTCAGGGTTTCTATTACTACACAAAACATGACCAAGAAGCAAGTTGGGGAGGAAATGGTTTATTCAGCTTACACTTCTACACTGCTGTTCATCATCAAAGGAAGTCAGGACTGGAACTCAAGTAGGTCAGGAAGCAGGAGCTGATGCAGAGGCCATGGAGGGATATTACTTACCGGCTTGCTTCTCCAGGCTTGCTCAGCTTGCTTTCTTATAGAACTCAAGACTACCAGCCCACAGATGGTACCACCCACAAGGGGCCCTCTCCCTTTGATCACTAATTGAGAAAATGCCTTACATCTGATCTCATGGAGGCATTTTCTCAACTGAAGCTTCTTTCTCTATGATAACTCCAGCTTGTGTCAAGTTGACACCAGTACAATTGACCCCTTGTCAACTTGACACACAAACACATCACTATTAAGCCTTAACCCTTACTTTCTTATTCATCCCCAAGACCTAAATAACTTTAAAAGTCCCACAGTCTTTGCAAATTCTTACATATTAAAATTTCAATCCTTTTAAAATATTCAATCTCTTAAAACTCAAAGTCTTTTTACAAGTAAAAGTCTCTTAACTGTGGGCTCCACTAAAATACCTTCTTCCTTCAGGAGGGAAAATATATCAGGTCACAGTCACAATCAAAAGCAAAATCAAACATCAACCGTCCAATGGCTGGGATCCACTCACAATCTTCTGGGATCCTCCATGGGCTTGGGTCACTTCTCCAGCTCTGCTCTTTGTAGCACACACCTTGTCTTCTAGGCTCCAGATGCCTGTACTCCACTGCTGCTGCTGTTCTTGGTGGTCATCTCATTGTACTGGCATCTCCAAAACACTGCTGTCTTCCGCCGCAACTAGGCTTTACCAACAGCCTCTCTTCATGGTGGCAAGCCTCACCTCCTTTACAGGACCCCTTCAGTCCTGGGCCATCAATTGCAACTGAGGCTGTACCTTCACCAATGGCCTTCCGTGGCCTCTTGAAGTACCGAGCCTCAACTCCTTTGCATGATCCCTTCATGCCTTCAAAACCAGTACCACTTGGGTGACTCTAACACATTACCAAGTCCAGCCACAGCACGAGGTACAACCTTGGCTATCTCTGGAACACAGCTTCTTTGTGCTCTCAGAAAACACTCCCAGAAGACATCACCTCAATGATGCTGGTCTCTTCTTAATCACTGCTAATTTCATAGCTCCAGCTACCCATCATCAATAGTCCCAGTAATGCAAAGGTTTTGCTTTAATAGTTCTGGTATCTTGTTAATCACAGCTGATTCTTCAGCCCCTGGTAACCAAAACCATGAATCTTCACAATCAAAATATCAACAGCCCTGATAAGAGCCTTTAATCTTCCCTCTGAAATTTCACAAGCCAGGCCTCCATCTTCTGCACTGTTCTCAACATTATCTTCCAAGCTCCTATAGAACGTCCCACAGAGCTCTTAACATCCCAATGGCTCTTCTAGCTCAAGTTCCAAAGTCCTTCCACAGGCCTCCCCAAAACATGGTCAGGTTGTCACAGGAATACCCCACTATGCTGGTATCAATTTGTCTTAGTCAGGGTTTCTATTCCTGCACAAACATCATGACCAAGAAGCAAGTTGGGGAGGAAATGGTTTATTCAGCTTACACTTCTACACTGCTGTTCATCACCAAATGAAGTCAGGACTGGAACTCAAGTAGGTCAGGAAGCAGGAGCTGATGCAGAGGCCATGGGGGGATGTTTCTTACTGGTTTGCTTCCCCTGACTTGCTGAGCTTGCTTTCTTATAGAACCCAAGACTACCAGCCCAGGGATGTCACCACCCACAATGCCCCCCCCCCCCCGTGATCACCAATTGAGAAAATGCCTTACAGCTGGATCTCATGGAGGAATTTCCTCACCTGAAGCTCCCTTCTCTGTGATAACTCCATCTTGTGTCAAGTTGACACACAAAACCAGCCAGTACAATACCTTTAACCATTTTCTGAGACCCTCAGAGCTTATTTAGGCTTTTACATCCTCTTGCCTTTAAATACCTCAGAACTTGTATGGACTTCAACCCTTTTTTCTTTTCCTTTAATCATTTATGAGAGACACAAGTAGCATGATATCACACCCTAGCCAAAGACCTATTGAGATTTGATTGCTGCTGGCAAAGGTAGTCAGTCTTCTTCAATAGAGTGGCATTTAGTACATTAGCCATAATCTAGAGCAAGCTCCATGCCCAGAAGGTATTAACCAACACACACTGGATTTGAGTGTGTGTGTGTGTGTGTGTGTGTGTGTGTGTGTGTGTGTGTGTGTAAGAGTTGATTTCTTTTTTAAGAGAGAAGAAAAAACATGAAGTTGTGTGGGTCATAAGGTATGAAAAGTTCTGGGAGGAGTTGGTAGAGGGGCATGAATATGGTTAAAATATATTACATAAAATTCTCAAAGAATAAATAAAAATAACATTTAATTAAGAAAAACAAAATGAGAAAGCTAGCAAGAATCAGGGTCACAGAGATACAACACAAGACATTGACATAAGTAAATCATAATAGCCAGGTAAGCTGTCAATTTGCTCTGGACTTCAGTTTCTTCATATGTAAAATTCTGTTCTGCAAGTCCTTATTCACTTGACAAACCTACGGCACACTGAATACACATTTGCCTTGCAGACACCTTTTATGGTGTACTGTCTAATGTGGTAACAATGTCCAATCCTACGTATTTGTCACTTCACTTTCATATCATCTCCTTTGAGCCTGAAAACAACCCCATTCTGATCCACAGATGAAGCAGGACTTCCCACTTCCTCCCACTGGGGAGGGAATGGACTTGGCCATAGAACAAGTTAAGAACTAGTATGCACCAGCACACTGGTAAGAGATAGGTGAAAACTTCATGTCTCCAATGTTCAACAGAAAACAGTCTCTACCAAAATACTCTGTAGAAAGAAGAGTATTAGCCATGCCCCCGGCCACTGGTTTGTAAGGATATCTGATATTCATACACAAGTCTCAGAAAGACAGGTTCTAGTACTTGTCCAGCACTTTAGATCAGGCTTGGCTTTGTCTCAGGTTTTCTTCTAACACACCAGGTACCCCTGGGCTGGCAATCTACCCCTAGACTAAAAAAGCTACAATTCTGAGATTCTCTTGGCTTCAGGATGGAGGATTGCCTGGGAATATTGTGAAGGAAATGCCTGCGAAGTTCTTGAACTCCTAGGAAAGGAAGAACGAAGGCAATCAAGTTTATAAATAATCTTCTACTAAAGGTATTTCCAATGTAAAGTGAAGCTGTCAGGCCTTCATTTTTCTACCATCTCTTGGTTGTCAGGGATGCAGTAAGTTCATCAAGACCATAATTATCCTCCTTTCCATGCTGTTTCCCTAATGATGCTGGGAGCTAGTGTCTCCTTCTGGGAAGTGCTTGGAAAAGGTGGGTAACAGCAGATCTGCTCATGCTTGCAAATATACTAAGATATCCTGGGAACTGTTCATACACTGAAAATTATGAGGCGTGTTTCTTTTTTAACTTCAAAGATTGAAACAGGGATGGATATTCTGTAGAATCCCCCAGGACTTTACTGCTCCTTTCAGCTGAGGTTGACCACATTCTTTCTATGCTCCTGTCTTCAACCCTAAGTGGGGAAACTGATCAAACGCATTCTGCACATTCCACCAAGCCCACAGAGTCAGTCTCCCATTTGCAGAACTAACCTCACAAATGCACAGATTGTCTTCAGCTTCCCAAAAGAGAGCAGTTTCCCTGACTAGAGCACCCTTTCTCCAACGCCCTTGTGGCTTTCAACCCTGCCTTTCCGGTCCTTGTCACCATTTTTTCCATTTCTCTCAGTTGGATGGGAGAGAACTTCCTTTGAGTGTTGCTCCATCCCTCTCGTCACCACAATTCCATCTTCTTAATTAATGCTATCAAGGTTGCTTACCTTCTCTGTCAATGTTCTGCTAGGGATGAGGTGCCCAGAGACAGCTCTGGTTTAGGTGGGGGGGGAAAATCACTTCATGCAGTGTGTATGTGAAGAGTTTGGCAGATGAAAATTCAGAAATGGTGCCAATGAAGCAAATGTTTAATCCTGGAGAAAGTCCTTTACACAAATGCAGCTGATGTAGGGAAAAGAAACAAACATGCACACAAATGGGAGACACCGAAGTTTACACACACACCACAAGAAAAGGAAATTCAGAGCTAGCGGTGCCATTCCTTCCTTTAACTCATGCAGATGTTATCTTCTTTATAGGTTTGGGACAAAGTACAAAATTTCACATCGGGTAAATGCAAATAAAGAAAATGACCGTGTATTCTCTGTACTTGTGTGGTTATCTTCCATTTCTCACAAAACATTGTTGAAATTAGTCTCCCTCCCCTTCCAGCTAGAAAAAAGAGATCAAGGCCAAAAAGCCCAAAATGAGTTGGCACTATGTTGTGGGAAATAATTTTTAAAAAATGCCTCGAACGTTTCTGCACTTATGCCAGCAACTCTCAGCCATGGTGCGGTTCCCCCTCCCCACTCTCTGCCGGCCAACTCTTCCGCAAGGCCAGAACTCCTGAGTTCCCTTTGCTGCCACACCAGGCCCACACAAAGACCACCCCGTGGTCAGCCGCCACAATACCCATCTACCCAGTAGAAACAAAACTCTAGAAGCTTATAATTAACAAATCAGATTTATGTATCAATAAATTCTCAGTTCACAAGATGCCAACACAATAATTTCAAAACCAATTGATAATGATAAAAGCTACCCACCTAGATTAGACAAATTATCCCTATTATTCTATCCTTTTTGATATCATAACTACCTGTGGCTATTTAAAGCCACGCTGGTTCAGGTTCTTCTTCCTGTCCATCCACTTCCATCTTGGCTTCCTCTCTCTCCCGAGATGCTCTCTCTCTTTCTCTCAGTCTCTCTCTCTCTCTCTCTCTCTCTCTCTCTCTCTCTCTCTCTCTCTCTCTGCCACTCTTAGCCCCGCCTCCCTTTTTTTCCTGTCCAATCACAGGCCTCCTGCTACACTAATTTTTAAATAGATTGGACAAGAAAATCCTGCCAGAGCACTATACATTATAACCTGATATAACACCATTTTCTCAATAACATGCTTTCCTCTGAAAGAAACTTGCTTTACTTAAAAAGAGTTCAGGCCAACATTCCTACAGTAAGATTGACTGCTGTAACATTACTCTGAGTAATGTATGTTTTATACCTATTTTATGACATTTACAATAATATGAAAATTATTTTATAATACTTCTTGCTATTTACCAACTTTCCCTCTGTTCTAACAGATCAACATGCTTGCCAGATCTAAATACATCTGATTATCTTGTACTTTTAAATTTATTTTTGATGGGAACTCAAAATTATCAAACGCTAGTTAAATCCCCAGTACAAGGAAAAGATCAAATTGATTTCTAGCCACAGTTCTAGATATGTGTGTGTCTGAACTTGTGTTTGAATTCTCTCCTTTAGATAATCATGATATCTTATAAGTTTATATCTTGACAATACCTGAGGGAGTTGGGAAATCCCTCCTCCTTTCCTCTGTCCTTTTTATGTTTTGTGTATGTGTGTATAGATGTATGTTCGCATGTGTGTACAGGTGCCAGAAGTCAAACTCATGTGTTATTTCTCTAGATACATTCGTCTTGTGTTCTGAGACCTGTCTCTCTTTGGCTTGAAAGTAGACAAGGCTACTGACTGGCCAGTGAGCCTCAAGGATTTGACTGTCTTCATGTCCCCAGCTCAAGAATTACAAACATGTGCCACCACCACACTCAATGTTTTTAAAAGCGATTTTCAGGGATCAAACTCAGGTTCTCGTGCTGGAGCAGCAAGTATGTTACTGACTAAGATGCCTTCCTAGCCTCTGTCCTTTTTTTACTTCTTAATGTGTCATTACCAAATCTCAACTTTTTTTTAGATTTTTTTTTTATGCGTATGAATGGTTTGACTGTATGTATGTAGTGTGCTATATGCATGCCTGGTGACTTTAGAAGTCAGAAAGAGTAACAGGTTTACTGGAACTGGAGTTACGGGTGGCTGTGAGCCACCATGCAGTTGCGGAGAAACAAACCGAGATCTTCTACAAGTATAGCATGTTCTCTTAACCACTAACCTATCTCTCTATCTATCTCCTGGACTTTTCTAATCAAGCCACCAAATTCTGCACACACAAAAATGTGTCCTAAAGCTTGAAGCTCTGTAAAGGGATGCTTATCCAGAGTGTTGATAAAACTTAGATTGAAGTGAACTGGTATATCAAGTAGGGAAGCAGGGAACCAAGAGACTAACCAAAAGCAATAATGCATAGCCACTAAAGGGGAGACTATGGGGAAAATGTCAGAAGGGAAATATTGGGGAGGTAAACATGAAACTGAGCAATTCAGTTAAAGGAGTAGAGAGTGGGTACAAAAACTCTGCAGGATCAGTAGAGTCAGGTGACTAAACCTGAGCAAACTGAGAACACAAAAGAAACAGTGATTTTGGAGCGAATAGAACTAAGCATAGCTAGAGAGATAAGTGGTAGGGAGGGAGATAGATAGATAGATAGATAGATAGATAGATAGATAGATAGATAAAGACTAAATATAAGAAAAGGAGAACTTAACACACTTTCAAACTTAAAAACAAAATAATTGTGTCTGCAAGTCTCTATTTTAGAAGAATTGTAAAATACAGTTATATTGACTCCCTGGAAAAGAGGTCATGGAATTAGATAGGTAATCTTCAATCCCCTTCCTGAACTACACTGCCATCCCTGAGCCTTATCCCAGCTTTGTACCAGGCCACCTGCTGAGGCCTTTCCTTCCTCTCTGCCCCCATTCCCAAGGGACTGTGAGATGCTCTTGGTACACCCAGCTTCCCCTCGTCCTCTCTGCCCTCTCAGCACCATCTGCCTCATTCTAGCTACTCCCTTTTTATTTATGTCAGTGTCCAATACCTAGAAACACTTTCTACCCTGAACCCCTGGGTCAATACCTGGCAGGACCTCTGAAGCACTCCTTACCAGGCAATCCACAGCACCCCACTCTGCTAAGATCCAAAGAAGACAACAGAAACCAAAGAACATAACACCCACCCAACAAAGACCAGATCAGATATCAACACCTAGAATTACAATCATCCCAAACCCAGATCAATAAATACCAGTGTAAAAACACAATAACAGCCATGAAAATATGTATCCACTAGAGTCAAAAGAATCCGACTACAAGTCCTGAGAAATGCAAAATAACTGAAACACAAGAAGAGAACTTCAAAATAACTATTACAAATATGTTCAAAGACCTAAAGAGGATATGAATAGATCCATTAATTAAATATATGAAAACAGGAACAAACACTAAAAGATATGGAGTGAAGAAAACAGTTCAAGTCAGGAAAGTGGAAATAGAATCACTAAAGAAATCAAAACAGAGACAAAACTGGATGGAAAACGTATGAACTATAACAGGCCCTCAGAGCAACAGAATATAAGAGATGGAAAAGAGAATCTCAGGCATTGAGGACAAGATAGAAGAAATAGATACCTCAGTCAAAGAAAATATTAAATATTTTAAAAATTCAAGTGCAAAACATCCTGGAAATCTGGATCACTATGAAAAGACTAAATCTATAAAAAATAGAAATTGAAAAGGAGAGGAAATCCAGGTCAAAGGCACAGAAAATATCTCAACAAAATCATAGAAGAAAATTTCCCCAACCTAAACCCTAACAAAATACAAGAAAAATACAGAACTACAAAATAAACTAAACCAGAAAATAAATTCCCTATGTCACATAATAATCAAAACACTAAATGTACAGAACAAAGTAAAAATATTAAAAACTGCAAAGGAGAAAAATCCAATAACATATAAGAGGGGGTCTATTAGAATAATACCTGGCATTTCAATGGAGATTTTAAAAGCCAGAAGAGCCTGGACAGAAGTGCTCTAAGAGACCAAAGATATCAACACAGACTGCTATACCCAGCAAAACTTTCGATCAGCAAAGATGGAAAAAGACATTCCAAGATAAAAACCAAATTTAAGCAGTTTTTATCTATAAATCCAGCCCTATAGATGGCTCTAGAAATAAAACTTCAAATGAAAGATGCCAAACACACCAAAGAAAACACAAAAAATAAATAATCTCAGACCAACAAATCAAAAGGACAGGAGCTCACACACTACAACAAAGTAATGGGAAACAACAAACACTGTTCACTGATATCTGTCAACATCAATAGTCCCAATTCCCCAATAAAAAGACATAGACTAGCCATGCAGTGGTGGCGCACGCCTTTAATCCCAGCACTTGGGAGGCAGAGGCAGGCAGATTTCTGAGTTCGAGACCAGCCTGGTCTACAGAGTGAGTTCCAGGACAGCCAGGGCTACACAGAGAAAAACCCTGTCTCGAAAAACCAAAAAAAAAAAAAAAAAAAAAAAGACATATACTAGCAGAATGAATTTAGTTCATCCTTCTGCTGCATCCAAGAAGTACACTTTAACATCAAGGATAAATGTCACCTTTACATATAAGAATAGAAAAAGATATTCCAACCAAATGAACCCAAGAAACAAGCCAGTGTAACCATTTCAAATTTTGGCAAAATGCACTTTAAACCGAAATTAGCCAGAGGATATAGATAATAAATACTCATCATAAAAAGAAAAACAAAAAACAGCAAAAACAAAAAACAACAAAAACAAAAGGATATTGCAATTTTAATTGAGTACACACCAAACACAAAGGCACCTAAGTAAAACACTTCTACAGTTTAAATAACATATTAACAGTCACATAGTGAGAGTGAGTGAATTCAGTGTCCCACTCTTGCCAACAAGTTGATTGGTACAGAAGATTATAAATAAACAAAAGAAGATACTTCATTCTCAGAAACTCATGAAACTTTCTCCAAAATTGACCACATATTTGGACATAAAGTAAGTCTCAAGAGGTACAAGAAAACTAAAATAGCACCATATATCCTATCTGACCACTGTGGGTTAAAGCTGGATCTCAACAAGAAGAACAACAAAAGCCTTAAAGACTTATGGAAACTGAACAACTCAATACTGAATTAAAAATGGGTCAGATTGAAATTAGGAATAAACTTTAAAACTTTTTGAAATTGAATGAAAATACAACCTATGAAAACTTATGGGACAGATTAATGGGGTTTCTAAGTTGCTAGTTCATAGCACGAAGCACCCTACTTATATAAGGAAATCTCATATTAGTAACTTAATAGCACACCTGAAAGCAATAGAACAAGAAGAAGAAATTGCACCCAAAAGGGGTAGACATAATCAAGTTCAGTGAAGAAATCAAACAAAAAATAACAATAAAACAGAGTGTCAAGGAAACAAAGGCTTGATTCTTTGAAAGAATCAATAAGATAAACAAACCCTTAGCCAAATTAATGAAATGGCAGAGAGAACATCCAAATTAACAAAACTAAAGCTTAAATGTTATGATAAACATAACAACAGATGTTAATGAAACCCAAAGAATCATAACAACATAATTTTAAAAACTTGTTATCTATCAAATTGAATAATTTAAAAGAAAAGGATAACTTTCTTGATATATACCACTACCAAAGTTAAATCAAGATCAGGTAAGAACTTAAATAGACCTACGACCCCTGGAGAAAAAGAAACAGTAATTAAATCTATCATCCAGAAAAGGCCCAGGGACAGACAGTTTTAGGGAAGAACTCTACCAGATTTTCAAAGAAGAATCAACCCTAATATTCCTCAAGCTATTCCACAAAATAAAAGCAGAAGGAACATGGCCCAATTCTTTGTATGAGGCCACAGTTACCTTGATACCCAAACTACATAAAGGCCCAACAAAGAAAGAAAATTAAGATCAATTTCCTTTCTGATACAGATTCAAATTTTCTCAGTAAAATACTTGCAAATAGAATCAAAGAACACATCAAAATGATCATCCACCATGATGGCTTCATCTCAGACATGCAAGGATATCTCAGCATACAGGAATTGAAAACTTGTAAATTGCCATGTAAACCCACAGATGGACAGTGCACAGAGAGTGAGAGAGCTTGCAACACTCAGTACTGTATGGGATGTCTCCATCACCACCCTTCCATTGGCCATTGCTCAGGGAACCTTTGGGAAGAGAAGGCAGAAAGTGAAAGCCAGAGAAGATGAAGGACACAAAAGGCTTTCCAAGTACAGCATGATGATGCACATATGACCTTACTGAAACTGTGACACCCTGCACAGAAGACACAAGGTTCTAAGCTAGACGCAGTACCAGTGTGACAGAAGCCATCTAGGAAAGTCTATGGCAAGCAAGTGTGTCTTCTGGAGATGGCCCACTGGTTTTGCATGGATGTGATGGGTGAACTCTGGAGAGTCACAGCCCTAGAGACTTTGTCTCAGGATTGCTTCTCTCTGATGATATGCCTCTCCTGCCACTATTAAACAGCCTAATGATTTCTGGTGATTAGCTCACCCTATTGGGCAAATTTACTACAGATCAACATAAAGATAAACTTTCATGAATTAATGCTGCTTAGATGAATTAATGACATTATAGAATTTCTGATTTGATTCAAATAATCTTAAGAAGAAAATTTAAGGAGATGGTTTTAGTTGTTTCGCCAAAAAGATGTAATAAAATTAGAATTAAGAATAGAATGTGAAGAATAAGGAATATAATGAGCCTTCATAAATTGCACTAAGAAGAGAAATAGGCTTGGGATCAAGGAAAAACATTCATTCTAGGTCAGGTCCAAGGAAGAACCCACAGGTGTCCATTGTAATAAAGCAAGGTCATGTGAAACTGTTGATTTGAACTTATAATGAGCTTATAGAATGAAAAAAAGCTTTGAACTTGCTATTAACATCCTTCTGTAATTCCCTTTTGTGTAACATTTTATCTATAAGGTAATTTTATAAAGAACTTTTGTCTAAGAAGATGTAAAAAGGCTGAGAGAAAAAAATTAAGGGTGGCTTTTGGGTCTCTGGTCCATCCACCAAATGTATATATGTATAGATATGTTTGTATGTATGTCTGATATATTATATATGTATGTGTCTATATGTAATATGTGTATTTCAATCTGTACATATGTCTGTCTATATGTATGTACATATATTCAAATGTAGTATGTATGTGCACTTGTGAAATTGATGAAAATGGTCAGGCCCAGATAAGTGTGTGTGTGTGTGTGTATGTGTATGACTTTCTCTTTATCCTTTTCTTTCTCACCAGCCTCTTAAGAGTAAAAGAGTTCAGAGTTTTGTTCCATCAGCAGTTCTGACCTCTAAATCAGTCACCCACCACTATGAGCAGGAGGTGGAGGGGGCTATTAGTACTGATCCCACTCACTGACACCATACCTACTTGCTTCTTCCTCATTTACGTAGATGCTGGGCTGCCCAGGCACCAGTGCATAAAGGGGAAGTAGACATAGCCCTCATTTCTTATCCAGAAGCTATCTCCACTTGATAACTACTCGCAAATGAAAATTTAATCTTTTTGAACTGAATCTCACTGGGTATACAACTTACCCTTAAGATAAGTCTCATGCCCAGCAGTAAATGGCAAGGTGAAACCAATTCAATAGCAGTTTTAGAGGTTCTTTGTCTCATAATGCTTTGACAGGGCTTCCCTCCACTCTTCCAGGTGCTCTCTGTAAATATTAGTTTCCAGTTCTGTGGTTTTCTGTGTGAGAGATAGTTTGTCTATGCTTTTGTATTTGTTTCTTGTTCTTTTTCTTTGGCTCTTTGTTCTCTGGTGCTTTGTTTTGTCCTATTCTGGTTTCTTTGTTTTGTTTTCTTTTATTTCATTTTTATTATTCTTTAGATGCCCATTTGTTTTTCTAACAAAAGACAAAGGGTAGGTATTTAGAGGGGAGGGACCATAAGGAAGATCTTGAAGGAGTTAGGGGAGAGACAACTGTAATCAAAATATATTGTCTTTAAAAAGTGCATTTTCAATAAAAAATAAATAAACAATACAATCGTATTGAGAACAATAATGAATACATATAGAAAAATAAATGACAAATAAACAAACAAATACAGATGTTTTAAAAACAATAAATTAAAATTCAAGAGTTTATGTCTCCAGTAGGCATGCACCAAAAGATTTCTATAGAAATTTCTCTAGGCAAAAGAAGATGGTTCTAGACAGAAAGATAAAGACCATCAAAGGTGAACAGTATGCAGCTAACCCAATTTTTTTTTTAACTATAGAACAAAATAACAATGGAAAATTTACTCCGATTAAATCTGTACAACAGAACACAACCATAGGAACTGCCAAACAGCATGGCAAGAGGAGGCCTCACTGTGGCAGCTTGAATTTATTACTATTCTCACAACTGCGAGAGAAAATACCTAAAAGGAACCACTGCAGGATGGAAGGTTCACAGTTTGAAAGCACACAGTCTGTGATGGCCAGGAAGGCATGGCAGCAAGTGCTGCTTGTGGTAGGAACAATGGGAGCATGAGCAGTCAAGGAACAGAAGTGACACATCCAGAACAAGAACTAAACTATAACCCATGAGGCCCACCATCATGGTTCATTTCCCTGGGCTACACTCCATCTCCTAAATGTTCCAAAACCACCACAAATAGTGCCAACTGGAGACAAAGCATTTTAATACATAAGCCTAGAGAGGACATTCCACACTACCAGAAGAAGAAAGCAAGTAGTCAAGAGCAAACAACACAAATCAAAATATTGACCCACATCGAGTATGTCTTCCCCAAATCACTGTTGGGATTTGTTGAGGATGCTCAGAGGAGCCAGCCCAGCGTTTCATGCGCACTTGCCTTCTCTTTAATCCTACTGAAAATGCTGCCATTCTCCAGCCTATGTTTGCCAGCCTAGATCAGTAAGAGGTATCTAGTTCACTCTGTGGAAATGTTCCACATTGGTCCAGTCACTCAGAGCTTTATGTAACCTTAGAAAGTTAGTGGAAACAATAAACTCTGAAGCAGAAGGCAAAAAGCAATCCATTCCTTTACCTTTCCCTGCTTAAGAATAGATCCTAGCCTACAGCACAGCCAAATGTTTTCCAAACTTACTAAAGGTCTTTCCTGATGACATGTCTATCAGCACAGGAGCAGGGTTGGCTTTACCCTGCTCAAACTCTCCAGTGATTCGTATTCTGCAGATACAATGAAAGTTTATTTTCCTGTTGCTATCATAAAATGCCCTGACAAAAACAAAACCAGTTCAGAAAGAAATGGGGTTATTTCAGCTCATAGCTGAAGGGTATATTCCATTTTGGTGGGGCTATCTCAGGAGCAGGAGCAGGCAGTTGGTGGCAGAAGCAGAACAATAAATGTTTATGCTTAGTTCACTTTCTCCTTTTAATTCATTCTAGCCTACAGAATGGTGCCACTCACAGTGGGCAGATCTTCCCACCTTAATTAACATAATCAAGATCACCACCCAAGGCATGCTCAGAGACCAATCTCTCAGGTGATTTTAGGGCTAATCAAGTGGGTAATGCTAGCCATCACAGCTATGCTAACCCCAAGGCAGCCAGGCCTGTTAAAGCCCTCTTCCCGTATACTAGCTCTCTTTTTCCATCTCTACTTATTTCAGGCTTCTCATTGGTTCTTGAACTAGCAGTACATCCCCATCTCGATGGCTTGCAGTTTCATCCCAAAGTACCCACATAGCTCACTTTGTTCTTTATTTGTATTTTGGATCAATTATGGATAATGCATGATTTACATTAATTACTTCCCAGAAAAGATGCTATAATGAGCTAAAGTTTATGGCCTCCATAACCATATGTTGACCCTCTAACTACCAATGCAATGGCATGGATCTTTGGAGGTAATTGATTTTTATAAAATCAAGTCAGTGGGACCCCATGATGAAATTAATTCTTTTATAAGATACTCTTTCTCCATCAAGTGAGGACACTGTGAGAGACAGCTATCTTCAAGTCAAGAGTGAGTTCTCACTGATCTTACATGTCTCAGTCTCCCAAAGTGTAAAAAAAATAAATGTGCATTGTTTGAGCCACTCACTCTATGGCCTTTTGTTATTAAACCTTTAGCAAACACAAAGGCCATTTCATCTATAGAACAGCAACAGTCACTCTTAGCTACCTTTAGTCAGTATCTATATTTAAAGGACTATAAAGATACAAAGGGGTAAGGGCACTTAAGATTTAAATTATTGTGAATTTTAATGCACGTAACTGAAATTATGAACTATTGAAAACAAATAACAATTTGAAGAATAAAGATATATCCACAGCCATGTTGCTTAAAATCAAAATGAATGCTCATTCGGAACCTATTGCTACATCTGTTTTTTCTACTTTTTCTTCTTCCTAAGAAGAAATATCAATCCTGAATTTGACTACATCCACTTTTGCTAGCCCTCATTTGAAGATCTCACTTCCTAAGCTCTGTTGAAAACAACTGACGAGCAAAACAAACAAATTGATTCAGATCATAGATTACGATAAATTGTTTAATTAGGTTAGAATCCTCCACATCACATAGCTGGCTGACAAGAGTTAGTTAGGTACTGCAAATAAGTCAAAGCTTTGTCTTCCCTTCATTGCCCGAATCTAAGGCTACCAAAGCTCAAAAAGTAAATGTGCTTGCTGCCAAGTCTTTTATCCTGAATTCGATTTCCAGGACCCACATGATAGAAAGAGAACAGATTCCTACAAGTTGTTTTCTGAGCTCCACACAGGTACCAAAGTATGTATGCTCACATAGATAGATAAATAAATTTATTTATTTATTTATTTTTATTTCAAAGTGTCTATAAAAACATGAAATAAACTATCATCTAGTTACATTTCATCTCCATTTAAGTTTGAACTGAAAATGCTTACAAAATGAAATTTTCCATCTTTAGAAACAAGACAAAAACCCATACATACTAAAGAAAAAAGCAAAAAATATAATTCAATACTAATAGGAATTTCAATACTCTACTTTTGCTAATAAATTAATAATAACAATAATGGATATTTACAAAACTGCAGAAGCTCATATACTCCACACTAGCTAGTGAGTTAAGGGAAATTATATGGGAATTACACAATCCATTGAGATGAATGAAAGCAAAGACGCAGTGTGTCTACACATGAGAGAGGAGTGAATGCTGTGTACAAAAAGGAAGTGTGTTTCTAAACACTACTTTGAAAAGAAAAACTGCAAATTAGTAACTTAAACTTCCACATCAGGAAACTAGAAAGTGAAGAAAAAATTAAACCCAGAAAAAAAAATCAAAGGAAGTAAATAGTAAATAACAGAACAGAAATGAAGACAAACAGGAAATTCAGGGGAAAAAAACAAAAGCAAAGAAAATCAATAAAATTATAGTTCTAATCTCTACAAAGATGAACAAACTTGCTAAAGATCAAGCTGGATGGGGAACCATAGAAGGGAAAGAAAATATCAAATTATAGGGTAGAAAAGAAGTAGGGACTTTACTATCAATCTTAGAGATATAATAAGAACTACTGGAATACCACAGTAGCCATATGCCAACAAATTAGACACCTTAAATTAAATGGACAAATTCCTGAGAAAATGCAGCTTTCCTAAAGATCTCAGGAGAAATGGAAGTGGAATAGACCTAAAACAAATCAAGAGATTGAATTAAAATTTTTAAAATTCCCATTCCCCTCCCAAAATGTCCTCACTTGTATATCCTACCAACTCTGTAACACAAAACAATTGTCAACAATCCTCACAAATACTTACATTTAAAAAAAAAAAAGAAAAGAGGAAATTCTTCCCAAATAATTTGTGGGACCAATCTAAATCTGTTACCAAGAGTAGTTTAAGTTATCAAGGAAACTTGATATTTTATGGATTATAATGTGATATTTAATATATGTTAATGGAAAGATTAAATCAAGTAAATTAATACATGCATCACCTTTCCAATCTGTTACTCATCTTTTTGTGCTAAGACTGCTAACAGTATACTGTTACACAGGTTTTGCATTACACAAAATATCAGCCATAAAGTAATTTTGATATAAAATTCTCAACAAAATATTTGCAATCTGAGTCCAATAGCATATTAAAATTATGCTGTATTATGAAGTGGAATTTATCTGAGTAATATAAGTTAGTTCAACTTAACAAATGTCAGTCAATGAAATACACCATATTAACACAACTAACAGGATTATCTTGACACAGAAACTACTTGACAAAATCCAACAACTTCTCGAAGAAGAATGGATAACAATTATTTTGGATATGCCCAGGAGTAGAAAACTAAATCATACAGTAAATCTGTCTATTGTTATATTTTCCCATTAAATATAGTCTGTTCTGTCATCCATACAACAATTTACAATGTGTCAGTAGTCCGCAAGTGTTTATGTTTTGTACAGCTTCACTAATGTATCCCTCTACAGAACTTCAAGCTTTAGGACACATTCTTTGTGTGCAGAATTTGGTGGCTTGTTAAGAAAAGTTCGATGGAGAACTGGGTTAGTGGTTAAGAGAACATGCTACAGTGCCCTCTAAATGCTCCAGTGACCAAAGTCTAGTCCTAGTGGATAAATCAGACAGGGAAATGGAAAAATCACAGCACAGTTTAGTACATGCTATGGGAGACACAGACTCCAAAGAGAGAGAGAGCAAGTGAGATCAGTCACGTGTCTTCTGCGATTCTCTCGATGAATTTAACACTGGACACTTGCAGTTATGCCCACGTTGGGGGGAAGGAGAAGAGAAAAGAATGTTCGTCTTCTCTTGCAGAGTGACACAATCCACCAGTGTAAGCCACAAAACTATAGTTTTTCCTTGGTGGATTTTTTCAAAGATTTAATTTCCTGTGGCAGGGGCTAGCAGCTCTACTGCAGACTACCCACAGCTTTGAATCTTGCCTTTAGCCAATTGTGAAATTTCTGTGTGCCTTGTACTAAGGAGGTTTGACTGACACTGACTTATTTAAAAAACAAAACAAACAAAAAAACAAACAAACTACATCATGGTCAGTGTGCATAAGTTCTATTTCGGGAAGTGGCAGGGTGTGTGTGTGTGTGTGTGTGTGTGTGTGTGTGTGTGTGTCCCCCTGGCTATTCTGGAACTCACTCTGTAGACCAGGCTGACCATGAACTGCCTCCCAAAACCTGGGATTAAAGGCCTGTGCCACCACTGCCAGGTTCAACAGATTATTTTACTAAAAATCTTCCCAGAAGACAGGCTATGTTAGTCCCATTTCACAGATGACAAGACTGAACCCTGCTGAGTAGTTTGAAACTTTTTCTAAGTTTGCAAACATTGTCAAACAGAGCCTTAGCTGACAGTCCATGTTTGCCAATGCCAGTAATGTAAGGGAAATGATTTTAAAAAAATCAACACTTTCATGAACACAGAAGACATTTCATCATGATGTCTGACTGTCCATCACAATTTTAACATTAGTTAAAATTATTGAAATTACATGTCTTGTTGAATTTTCACAACAGAAAGCTTGCTTGCTTGTTTAATCTTTAATTCTGCAGAGGGTAAAAAGGAAGACCAATCTAACAAGCTCCATTTCCCATCACGGAACAGCTGGATTTTCCTCCGGTTGATTACAATGATCTGCCCCAGGACTCTCAATGGGTTGATGGTTGATGTCCAGAAAGGGATCTTCTTGAAACTTATTGACTCCTTAATAAAGAAAGCTCACAAGGATCCCATTTCTCAGTGGGGTTTGGTGGAGAGGCTCACAGAGTCGAGATGTTAGAAAAAATGAAAAGGCGTGTATTGTTTAATAGAGATCAGCTGCTGTGGAGACACTTATCATAACCTTCTTTGTTCCCAAGGCTGGAAGGAGTGGCCAGAGACTCACCAGACAACACCAGCACAAGCAGGCTCCCACAGATGAAAAACACATGAGAAACATCAACTCTGCACCCAGAAGGCCAGGAGGATAGCACGGCAGAGGAGGAATGCAAACCTGGCTGTCCAAGAAGCTCTCCAACTGTGCGAGATGCCCGGCTCCTGGACAGCAAGAGCCAGAGCCTCAGCGCTGCCAGGAGACGCAAAAGTGTTGCAGTTTAAGTGTTACTGGAACGCAGAAGCTTTGCTGCTGCACTTTTATTGGTTTGGAGGTTTTTAGTTCAGGTCTGAGCTAAGACAGTGCCAGTATTTCTCAGTGACCGTTTCACCTGATGTATGATGGCCTGACCCCAGGGCCCTCCCTATCCTGCCAAGCATAAGGACAAATTTGTCTGTGTCTTCCTCACAGAGAGCCTGACAACCACACAGCAGGTTGTGCCCTCCACATTTCCCTGTACTCCAGAGACCCTTGCCGGGACCCGGTGCTTCCTCCTTTCAGCGTCTTCTTCAAAGGCAGTGTTTAAAAAAAACAAAAAACAAAAAACAAAAAAAAACAACGTTGTTTAGCAGGCCCAAGAGCCTTCCATTCTTTACTATTGGGCAGTGACTCTCCTCAAAGAACATCCAACTCCCTGGCATCCCTTCCGTCCCTTGGAAATGGTACCTCAAAAGGAACTTCGGGCGCATTTTTTTTTTTTTTTTTTGAAGCAGTGTTAGCTTCTCCTCCGTTTTTTTCAAACACAAAGTAAGCAGAAGGTTAAATTTTTGCTATGGTTTCAGAAAAATAACACACAATGGTAGTTAAACAAAGAAAACTACTTATTCATATAGAGACTCCTATTGAATTATAAAAGAAAAAAGCATTAACTGTATGAAAGCAATATGGTATTATAGTTAAGAACGAACTCCGAATTCGGCAACCATTGCCTATTTAAAATTATAAAATCTACCAGGCATAACTAAAGTCAGAATTTTAGCTTCTTAGTTTATATGGTAAGGCATGTTCAATAGTCTCAGAGAAAATGGGGCCCCCATGTTTGGGATTTCTTATAAAAGTAACTCTTCTGTAATGACTTAGGGTTCCATGTGGTTATGATATTTCCAGAATGAAGGACTAAGTCAATCCTGATGAAACTTTGAAAGATGCCACCAAGTCTAAGTGTTTCAAAGTCAACACTTCAACTGCTAAATCGTTCCCTCTGTTTTAAAGTGGGTTTATTTGACTGAGGATGGGGGGGAAGACATCCTTCACCAGTAATGCACATGGGCACATCATCTCCATGATTATATATGAAAGAGGATGAGAACCGGGGAAGCCTCCTGATTCATTCGGACACACAAATCATCCAAAGGAGGGGGCTCCCCCATTTTCTCTTGAACTCTAGTAGGAAATTTCCCATGCCATAATTGTATTTGTTATAGTGCAATGATCAAAGCCAATAAATTCCTCCATCTATCCCCATTCAGAGAAACCATATGGCGTCGCTAGGAGAATCTCATGTAATGCTGGCTTGCCGTATACATGATTAAATACCCAGGGGGAGGGAACGCTGGGGAGAGCAAGCGTGTTTAAAAGAAGATGCTTAATGCAGGAACTCCAAGGGACACGTGGATATAGTCTACTTCTGTACGATCTAAAGTGGTGGAGTTATACAGAAAACATACTGCAGGCTGTTCATGAAAGGAAAAGACAAAGTCTTTTAAAATCAGAAATAGGTGATTTCTTTCAGCAGCTGCGTACAAAGAAGCCACTCAGTTGCCATCGGAAGTCAGGACAGTAAGATGCAGACATAGTCACTGTGAAGTGTGCCAGTTATTTCAACAATTTTACTTCTGGTAAAGCATGGGTGAAATGTGAACATGTATCAGAAGGGCTGAACGGATTGCAAGACTCTATCGCGTAAGAAATATGTAGCAAGTAAGGATTAAAAACAAGGAAAATCCACACATTTCATTATCCCAGATATTTTAGGTCTTAGAAAATGACTCCTCTTGTATAAAATAAATAAATATTATTATTTTAATTATTATTATTTAAAAAGCACATGTTTATGCTAAAAAATTAAACTCTTTCATAATAAACTTGTTTCAGTAGCAACTCCCAGAGTCGAATTTGAAGGCCAAAAGAAGTTTCCTTTTCCCCTCATATCCTTTTGATCCATTTGACTACCTTCTTTTTAAAATAATCATGTGCATTCGCATAGTTTTAAAAAGGGAACTTCTGAAATATCATGCATTGAAGAACACTTCATACAGAATGAAACACAGCTATTTCAGTGACTGATTCGGTACATTGTTAAAAGTGCTTGCAGTCATGTAACAGCTATCAAACTCCCGGCCTCTAACACTCGCACTCACTGAGTTTGTTCCCACCCCTTTGTATTGAGTCCTCCTCCTCTTCGCTGGGCCCTGAAAGCCACTGATCTGTTGCTACTGTTGCTATATAACAACCACAGAAAGTGGAATTCTGGGAGTTTTTAAACTTGATATATTTAAGACTCATCTATGTCCTTATATGTGTCCATGGTTTCTTGCTTTCCTTGGTAAGTAGTTGTCCACCATGTAGACAAGCCATTATGCTTATTCTGTTCTCCAACTGATAGCCACCTACATTCATTCCAGTCAGTTATATAAATAAAACTACTCTGAGTTGACTCTCTGTGTGCTTATATTTTCTTTTTCATGTGGATACTTAGAGGTAGAATTGTTGAAAATGTTTTATTCCATTCAATTTTCTCTTTCATCAAATATTTCCCTAACCTTTATTAGTTTTTTCTTTCCTGTTTTGCATTTAATTTGTCCTCTTTCCTAGTTTGTTAAGACAGAAATACAAAATAATGCTTTGGGTATTTTCATCAATATAATTAAAAGTAACTATCAATTTTTGTTAATTTAATTAATTATTTAATAAAAAGTAATGCTTTACAGTTTCATCTGAGCACTCTTTGTATATCCTACATTTCAATATTGCATGTTTCCATTTTTGCTCAGTTATTTCTCTCTCTCTCTCTGTATGTGCGTGTGTGTATGTGTGCGTATGTGTGCACATGCGTGTGCGTCTGTGTGTGTGTGTGTGTGTGTGTGCGCGTATGTGTGCACATGCGTGTGCGTGTCTGTGTGTGTGTGTGTGCGCGTATGTGTGCACATGCGTGTGCGTGTCTGTGTGTGTGTGTGTGTGCGTATGTGTGCACATGCGTGTGCGTGTCTGTGTGTGTGTGTGTGTGTGCATGTGTGTGTGTGCAGTTACACATGCCTGTGTGAGCAAGAACTTGACTTTATGAGATAAGTCTTCTTCAATCACTTTCCGCCATATCACCTGAGACAGGGTCTCTCACTAAACCTTGGCATTCATGAATTGTGTAGCCTGGTTAGCCAGCAAGTCCTGGGGATCTGCCTGACTCTGCTGCCTCCATCCTTACCCAGGTTACAGATGTGTATGATGTCAGTCTATATTATTTTAATATGGTTACTAAGAATCCAAACTCATGTCTTCCCGCTTACAGTCATTTTAGTGACTGCGGCTGTACAACCCCAGTTCAAAATAATTTCTAATTCCCTTGGCAATTTTTACATTTTCAGTGCTTTATAATGTCCCACCACCTCCAATGGAGCCTGATAATTTACAAATATTTTAAGATTTTCCTCTAATAGATGTCTTCCTGATACTGGTTTCCAACTTAAAGCCATTTTAAGTAATTAAAAATAAATTTTGTATGATTACAATCTTTTACTGAGATTTTATTTATGACCCAGAATGTGCTCTCAGTAAATGTCTCTAGGATATTGAAATTAATATTTATTGTGCTGTTTTTGAGTGAATTGTTCTATAATTTCACTTAGGAGAACTAGGCTGATGTTCGTTTCGTCTTCTTTGTCTAACAGTGTTTATGTATATTAGTCACTGTAGCTGTCTTCAGACATACCAGAAGAGGGCATCAGATCCCCTTACAGATGGTTGTGAGCCACTATGTGGTTGCTGGGAATTGAAATCAGAACCTCTGGAAGAGCAGTCAGTGCTCTTAACCACTGAGCCATCTCTACAGCCCCATGTTTCTTACTCATATTCTATTATTATGAAAATATACAGCTGTTTTAAAAATCCAACTGTATCTGTTGATTTTGTCCATTTTTGATAATGGATACATTAACATTTGGACTTATTACTTTTTCTTAGTGAATTTACCTCTAAATAATTATGAAATGTCCCTAGTATAATCATTATCTTGAAATCTACTTGGATATAAATATGGCAGCTCCAACTTTCTGTTAATAGAACTCTTCAATGAATACTTTTTTATATTCTTTTACTGCTGTCTTAGTTATTATTAGTACAATTAGTGGGTTTCTTGTAGGTAGTCTTGCTTTTTTATAAGTTCAGTGACTTTTAATTGAATATTTAAACTGACATTGTAAAGTGTGCTAGTCTCTAGCCACATGTGGCTACTGAGCATTGAAATGTAACTAAATAAATAAGTATTAAGTACACACAGGATTTTGTGATAGCTTGAACATGAAACTCCTCCCTCGGTTCATGTATTCAAATACTTCATCTCCAACTCTTGGCACTGGTTGGGAAGATTGTGGAACTTTCAGGAAGCAGAGCTTTGCTTGAGGAAATGGGTCTCTGGGAGCAAGTCTCAAGGTTTTATAGCCAGATTTCATTCCCTATTTATTTACTTTCTTCTTCCTGGTTATAGATACAATGTGTCAGGTAACTCCACTCTGCTGCCATGCTTTCACTGAGATGATGAACTGTATGCCTTGAACTGAAAGCCCAAGTAAATCTTCTTCCTTCAAGTTGATTTGGTCAGGTATTTTAAATGCCACAGCAATAAGAAGTGTAACCAAGGGGCTGGAGTTATCACTCTATTAAAAGCACTGCCTACTGTCTCGGAGGACATAGGTTCTATTCCCAGCATCCACATAGTAGCTAGAAACCATCTCTTACTCCAATTTCTAGGGATAAGTGTGGGGTAGGCTTGGGCGTGGCTGATGCCCTGGTCTGGTCTTCATGGGCACTACACATACACGATGCACAGACATACATGTAGGCAAAACACCTATACACATAAAAATAATATATCTTTTTAAAAAAAGAAAGGGAAAACTAAGATAAAGTTCAAGATTGAAATGACATTGTTTTATATATTTTGGATTAAGTGATATCTATTTTTTAAATTAATTTTATATTCTTTTACCCTTTGAATGTTGAGAACAAGCAAAAGAAACCTTATTCTAAGTACTACTGTTTCATTTTCAGACTCCATTTATCATAGGGAGAAACTAAACTAAATTTGGGGTCCCAGGCCCTAGAGGAGGCAGGATTTCCCAATAGCTGAAGAGCATCTGTTGTAAAGAAACAGTTGTCTTGAGTCCAGACATCTCAGGAACAGCTTGTAAGGGGACAGTTGTCTGGATCCAGACATCTCAAGGACAACTTCTCCATCTTGCTGGCAGGGTAAAGCTAAGTTTATGTTCCCGGCCCAGGGACCTACTCCTATCCTGATTGATAGAAACTCCCTTGCTCAACCCTTTATGTCAAAATGTGATTGAACAATCCTACAGCCCACCCTGCTCCCCACCACCACCACCACAGAACATGGTTTCATCCTTAAATATGATGTGCAATTTCCCTTCAGGGTCACAGGTCAACTCCCAGGTCTGTTCTGCAGCGAAGATCAATCAATAGTGGCTTGATTATAATACATTTTTGTCATCTACATTGACCTGGTGTATGAGTTATGTTGGATTTAAGCAGACCCCACAACAGAATCCTAGAAAATTATATATGTTGCTTGTTATATTTCAATTTAAAAATTAATTTAAATTATGTATATTTTTCCATATGAATAACATTTTCTGGATCTCTTCATATTTCATAGATCCAGGTTTCTCTCTGGCACAACTTTTCTTTTTTTTTTTTTTTTTCTTAAATCCTGTAGCCATACAGGATTTTTATTTATTTATTTATTTTGATACTTTATTTACATATCCGATAATTCCCCTTTTCTTTGGAAACCCCGTGTCCCCTCCCCCTCCCCGCCTCTGTGAGGGAATTCCTCCTCCCGTCTACCCGCCCACCCATTCCCATATTCCCACCTTGACATTCCCTTTTACTGGGGCCACTAGCACCCTCAGGCCCAGAGTCCTCTCCTTTCTCCCTGGTGGCCATTGAGGTGATTCTTCTGCCTCCTATGTAGTCCAAATCATGGGTCAATAGATG
>CM052717.1:1734503-1756617 GCA_028551405.1 Uromys caudimaculatus | reverse complement strand
ACCAGATGGAGGGGTTGGAGAAAAGTCTGAAGGAGCGGAGGGAATTGGCAGCCCCATGGAGGGAGCAAGAGCGTCAATGGGCCTGACCCTCCCCCTGGTCGTCCTCTAGTTCAGACCACTAACCAAAGAATACACATCTATTGACCCATGATTTGAACTACATATGAGGCAGAAGCATCACCTCGATGGCCACCAGGGAGAAAGGAGAGGACTTTGGGCCTGAGGGTGCTAGGGGCACCAGTAAAAGGGAATGTCAAGGTGGGAATATGGGAATGGGTGGGCGGGCAGGTGGGAGGAGGAATTCCCTCACAGAGGCGGGGAGGGGGAGGGGACACGGGGTTTCTAAAGAAAAGGGGAATCATCGGAAATGTAAATAAAATATCAAAAAATAAATAAATAAATAAAAATTTTTAAAACATTTATTTATTTTATTTATATGAGTACACTGTAGCTATCTTCAGACACACACCAGAAGAGTGCGTCAGATCCCATTACAGATGGTTGTGAGCCACCATGTGGTTGCTGGGAATTTAACTCAGGACCTCTGGAAGAGCAGTCAGTGCTCTTAACTGCTGAGCCATCTCTCCAGCCGTAAATTTTTTTAGATTTATTTTATGTCTATGAGTGTTTTGCTTGCATGTATTTATGTATATCATCTGCATGCCTTGTGTCTATGGCAGTCAGAAAAGGACATCAGATTGCTCAGAACTGGAGTTATGGATGATTGCGTGACACCATGTGGGTGCCAGGAACAAATCAGAATTCATGATGATGTGTTGGGGTTTAGCGTGGCATACCCAATTTGTCTATCTACATGTGTGTGTGCTCACTCATACACACACACACACACACACACACACACACACACACACACACACCTGATATTAATCACCTAACCCTGTAGGCACTTTTCATTAGGCAAAAAATTAAATTCCAAAAGAGATTGGAAATATCAACAAAGCCAATCAATCGAGGTAGTCCTGTAGAGCTGGTGTTTTTCAGACCAGGGAATCTTTTGTTTAATATTGTGCCTTGATTTCTCTCATTGTTCCTTTCAGTTTCCCTGAAGTTATTCAAAAGTCTGGTAAGACTCATCCCAATCTGAAAACACACTGGGAATTCTGCTTCTCATGACTGATTTGTATCACAAGAGGAATCATCAATACGGGTTTGATCTGTTTCTGTAATCAGCTGTTTCTTTGGGAGAGCAGAGTTATCAGAGTTTAAATTATGGTTAAAAGGGTATACAAGGCAAGCAATAACATGGCCCTTTAATTCCCTCCTTTCTTTCTAGTGAAACACAATGCTAGGCACAACAAATGGATATCTAGGGGTAAATCCAGTTTGATTCTCTTCACAACACACACACACACACACACACACACACACACACACACACACAGAGTCCATCTTCTCTTTTCATAGATGTTTTCTTCTTTTCTTTCTTTTCCCTTCTTTCTTTTCTTTTTCTTTTCTTTTCTTTCTTTCTTTCTTTCTTTCTTTCTTTCTTTCCTTCCTTCCTTCCTTCCCTTCCTTCCTTCCTTCCTTCCTTCCTTCCTTCCTTCCTTCCTTCCTTCCTTCCTTCCTTTCTTTCTTTCTTTCTTTCTTTCTTTCTTTCTTTCTTTCTTTCTTCCTTTCTTTCAAACTGACAGTTTATCACCACCCCCCGGCCATTCCACTTGTAAATATCTATCTTTTGTTCATGCTAAGATGATTTCCTATTTGACAAATTCTTCACTTTGCTGTACTCTGACATCATATGCACAAAGAAAAATGCACAATTCCCTTCGGAATTAACTGATAATAGACTACTGTTGCTTAGTACCCCACTTAGTCTGAGTGGACTAATAATTCTCAATTAGCTGCTATTAATAAGTCAATGTATATTATTTCCCCAGTGTTCTTGCTTGCTTTCTATTGCTGTATAAAATGCTTATCTACGTGGGGAGGAAAGGGTTTATTTATTATATAAAACTTACAGGTTACAAGCTTTCATTAAGGAAGCCGAGGCAGGCATTCAAGTCAGCAACCTGGAAGCAGAGACCATGGAGGAATTTTGCCTACTGGTTTGTTTTCCCTGGCTTTCTCAGCTTGTCTTCCTACACAATCCAGTACTGCCTGGCCAGGGATACTACCCACTTTGGCCCACATTAGTCAATAACCGTAGACAAGATCTCAAGTCAATATGACATAAATGTAGTATTAGATTAGTTTTTAACTATGGCCATACTGCCCTAAATGAATCAGATCTTGGGATCTAAGCAGACTTGGGTTTGGTTAGTATTTGGATGAGAGAAATTAAATTCCTATTCACACATGAAAGTAGAATTTAAGCAGAGAACAAGTTCATTATTTTTTAAATATGTATTTTAATTACTTTAAATTATGCAAGTGCACATGTGTGCACACATGGTGTGTGTGTGTGTGTGTGTGTGTGTGTGTGTGTGTGTGTGTGTGTGTGTGTATGTATGTCCATGTGGGCATCTTTACATGACTGTAGATACCCTTGAAGGTCAGAGTCATTGAGCCTCTGATATTCCTGTCTCTTCATACTCAGTTACAAGTATGCATCACCACAGTCAATTTATTTGCCACAAGGAATCAAACCAAAGGCTTTGCTGACATGTCTTCTATCAGTTGAGCCACGTCCCCAGCCCTAAAACATTACATTTTTTTATGCATGTGAATTTATCAATGGAGATTCATAATATATTCATTGTAATGCCAACAAAATTGCATGTATATTTGGTACTGCACCTTAAAAGGCTTCTTTCTATGTTGTATTACACATAAACATACCTCTTTTCAAAGAACACTTCATAATAATAGATCATAAGTTAGCAAACCTCAAACCATCCCGTGACTGGATGTTTAAGTTGTATTAGTATTTCACTCACATGAGCATTGGAGCAATAGTTGTTTTCTCAACTATTCTTAGCACATCCTTTTTACGTGTCTATGCCAGAAATGAAAATAACTACATTCCAGCAACACACACACACACACACACACACACACACACACACCCCACATACATTCCCACACACATATGTGTACACACACACCCCCCACATACATTCCCACACACATATGTGTACACACACACACACCACATATATTCCCACACACATATATGTACACACACATCTTAATTCATGGGCAATTTTCATCATTTCTAGCACTGTTGCTTTAACCAGATGAAGTATCTTGAGGTAAGTCTATATTTTAGAGAAATAAGGTGGAGTCAGTCTGGAGGGGTGGAGGTTGAAGGACGAATTCAGTCACTTAGCTCTGCATCTTGATACCTCCCCTCTCCCCAGCCTGTGCCTGAGTCAATTCCTCAGGTTGCTCAGGGATGCACAGGTGAGACAAAGGCAGTTGGCTTGAGCACATTGGTTGGCTGCTTTGACACATATGCCTGTGATTTAGTGCTGACTGTTGAAACTGACTTGCAATCTCCTTTGTCTTTCATTATCCACAGCATATAACTCAATTAGGTCACTCACCACACTGTTTGAAATCTAAAGAACTGAAGCATAAAACCTGACAGAAGTGGGTGACATGGCCCAGCAGATGGGGTGCTTGCCTTCAAATCTGATAACTGGAGTTGGATTCCACATGTTGGAAGGACAGAAATTCCACAATTTATCCTCTGACCTCCGCACAACGAACACACTGTGGCATGGCATGGTATGGCATGGCATAGATACTTTTAAAATGTCAAGTGTTCCTCCTTCCATCTGCCTCTGGTAACTATTTTATTTCTGCTTCTGAGTGGGAGTCAAGCATCCTCCCTTGGGCCCTCCTTGTTATTTAGCTTCTTTGGGTATGTGGAATGTAGCATAGTTATCCTGTACTTTATGACTAATATCCACTTATAAGTGAGTACTACCATGCATGTCCTTTTAGGTTTGGGTTATCTCACTCAGGATGATATTTTCTAGCTCCATCCATGTGCCTGCAAATTTCTTGATTTCCTTGTTTTTTTTTTTTTTTTTTTTAATAGCTGAATACTATTCCATTGTGTAAATGAACCACATTTTCTGTATCCATTCTTCGGTTGAGGGACATCTGTGTTGTTTCCAGTTTCTAGCTATTACGAATAAAGCTGCTATGAACATGGTAGAGCATGTGTCCTTGTGTTATGGTGGAGCATCTTTTGGGTATATGCTCAGGAGCAGTATAGCTGTGTTGAGGAGAACTATTTCAACTTTTCTGAGAAACTGACAGATTGATTTTTAGAGTGGTTGTACAAATTTGCACTTCTACCAGCAATGGATGAGCGTTTCCCTTGCTCCACAGTCTCTCCAGCATGTGTTGTCCTTTGAGTTTTTGATATTAGCTATCCTGATGTGTGTGTAAGATGCTATTTCAGAGTTGTTTTGATTTGCATTTCCCTGATGACTAAGGATGTTGAACATTTTAAAAAGTGCTTCTCAGCATTAGAGACTCCTCTGTTCATAATTTTCCTTTTAGCTCTGTACCCCCTTTTTTAAACTGGTTTATTTTGTTTTTGGGTGTTTAACTTTTTGAGTTCTTTATGTATTTTGGATATTAGCCCTCTGATGTATGTAGGGTGGTTGGTGATGATCTTTTCCCAATCTGTAGGCTGCTGTTTTGTCCTATTAGCAGTGTCCTTTGCCTTACACAAGTTTTTCAGTTTCATGAGGTCCCATTTGTTAATTGTTGATCTTAGTGCCTGAGCTATTGGTGTTCTGCTCAGGAAGTTGTAAAACCTAAAATGCCTTGAAAATACAGTCTCTCTACTGTGGGCTCCTATAAAATAAAAAAGTTAAATACTTTCTTACTTTAAGAGGGAAGAACCAGGGCACATTTACAATCAGATCAAAGCAAAACCAAATTCCAACAATGTAAATAATGTACAATATCAGGATTCACTCATGATCTTCTGAGCTCCTCCAAGGGGCTTGTGTCACTTCTTCCCCCTGAAGCACACACAACTTGTCTTCTAGACTGAAGCTGGCTCCACTACACTGCTATTGCTGTTCTTGGTGGTCATCCCATGGTACTGGCATCTCAAAAATGCTGAGGTCTTCTGCTGTAACAGGGTGCACTTTCACCAATAACCTCTTATAGGCTCCCTTCATGGTGTCAAGCCTCAACTTCCCTGCAAGACCCCTTCAATCCTGAGTCTTCACTTGCCATGGGGCTGCACCCTCATCAGTGGCCTCTCCTGGCTTCTCACAGTACCAAACCTCAGCTGCTCTCTATGATCCTGTAATGGCTATTTCTGGTTGTCAACTTGACTATATCTGGAATGAACTACAATCCAGAATTGGAGGGCTCACCTATGATCCAGATCTTGAGGCTGGAAGATACAAGTTTCTGATCTGGATCTTGGCATGGAGATCTTGAGGCATAGTGGCTATGAAAAGCTTAGGCCCAGGCAAGGTAGTACTCGACTTTAATCCCAGGAGACTAGGGCAAGGAGATCTCTGAGTTCCAGGTCAACCTGGAACAAAACAAGTCCCAGATCCAGGCATGGTGATACACATCTTTCATCTGGACCACACCTTCTTCTGAAGACCTACATAAGGACACTGGAAAAAGGAAGATACACTCTCCTTCGCCTGCTTGTATTTACTTGCCAGCACATCTGTTGGAACCTACTTCCTTAGAAGACCAGCTGAAACAATTAGCCTCGTGGGACTGAGAAACTACTAGATTCTTGGACTTCCCATTCACAGCTGACCATTGTTGGTGTAGTTGGACTACAGACTGTAAGTCATCACGACACATTCCTTTAACATACAGAGACATTTCGTAAGTTCTGTGACTCTAGAGAACCCTAAGACAGACCCCTTCATGCCTTCAAAACCAGTACTACTTGGGTGATTCTTATGCTACTAAGTTTGGCTACCAGAGCAAGGTACCACCTTGGCTACCTCTGCAGCACAGCTTCTATATGCTCACTCTCAGGAAACACTTTCCAGAAGATTGCATCATAGCAATTCTACTCTTTTCTTAAGCACTACTAATTTCTCAGCTCCAGATGACCAGTACTGAATATCCCAGGAAAGCGAAGGTTTCACTTTAGTAGTTCTGGTATCTCATTAATAGCAGTTGATTCTTTAGCCCCAGCAAACCAGAACCACAGAATTTTAAATTGAAATAACAAATGGCTCTGATAAAGCCTTTAATTTTCCCTCTGAAATGTCACAAGCCAGGCTTCCATTGTCTGCACTGTTCTGACCATTATTATCTTCCAAGCTCCTACAGAACAGCTCACTGAGCTTTTCTAGCCCAAAGTCCCAAACAAACCTCTCAAAAACAACATTGTTAGGTCTGTCACGGAAATACCTTACTCCTGGTACCAACTTGTTTTACTTGGGTTACTATTGCTACAATGATACACCATGACCAAAGCTACTTGGGGAGAAAAGGGTTTATTGGACTTACACTTCCACATTGCATTTCAGCACAGAGGGAAGTCAGGACAGGAACTTCAATAGGGCAGGGACCTGATGCAGAGGCAGGAGCTGATGGAGATGCCATGAAGGGGTGCTGCTTACTGGCTTGCTCCTCATGGCTTGCTCAGTCTGCTTTCTTATAGAATCCAGGACCACCAGCCCGGGAATGGCATCTCCCAAAATGGGCTGGACTCTCCCCCATCAGTAACTAATAAAATGTCCTACAGCTGGGTCTCAGAAAGGCAGTTTTCTTCATTAAGTTTTCCTCCTTTCTGCTGACTCCAGCTTGTGTCAAGTTGACATAAACCTAGCCAGGACAATGTATATATGAATAACATATGTTGCAAATATTTTGTTGTAATTCTTTGATTGCCTCTTGATCTTGGTTTTGGATATGTTTTGGGTTTTCTTCCATGTTATTTTACTTAAAAAATAAAGCATTGTATTTATCAATCTCTTGTTTCACTGGGTCTGAGTTTTGAGACAATAAAGCCTTTGCTGACATTCAGATTAGAAAGGGACTCAATAAATGCTTTATTCTAGTATAATCAGGATTTCATTTGGTACATTGAGACATGTGATGAATTTGGAATTTATTGTTATAGTGTTAGACTACATTAATTTTCTTTTTCTAAATGGCTAGACAGTTGTCACATATAAGCCCAAGTTTTGAGATGTATATTGTGTATATAGTGATTTTTTTTCATTTAGAGAACTTAATGTATATGGGTGATTTGTCTACATATGCTTGCATTACATGTGTGCAGTGCCCAAGGAGGCCAGAAGAAAGTGCTGGATCCCTTTGGGATTAGAATGATTAATGATTGTGAGCCACCATGTGGATTCTTGGCAATTGACCTGCGTTTTCTAGAAGATCATCTAGTGCTTTTAACTGCTGAGCCATCACTTCAGTTCATAGATGTATGCATACAGTAATATTTTGGTCTGTTTTTTGTATTTCATATTCTGATGATTTTATTTTAATAGAATAATTCTTCATTGCCCATGAAATAAATGGAGCAAGTGGAATAAACATGTTTCTTCACCTTTGAACACTTAAAATATTTTATTACATTCTGCTTATTGGTGTGTGTGTGTGTGTGTGTGTGTGTGTGTGTGTGTGTGTGTGTGTGTGTACTCATGCCTGGTGTGTTTGCAGAGGGCAGAGAACAACTTGCAAATCACTTCTCTCCTTCTACATGGGTTTCAGTATCAACTCAGGTTGTCAGGCTTGGTGACAGAAACCTTTTCCACTGAGACACCTTACTGGTCTTTGAACACTTTTGAAGTGGAGTGAGAAACTCTATATTGTAAGAATGATAATTTTAAGAACTATTTATTTTTCTCTTTGGAAGTTTCTTTATCTGTATTCCAGTGTCTGATGTTGGCCAGATCCTACTTCGGCCATCTTAGAGAGAAAGAAGAACCTACCTTGGCTAAAAATACATCCAAAGCAAACAATTTCAAGATAGTGAGTGGAACCATTCCTATTTGTGGTTGAATTTGAGAAATCAGGGAAGGAAGAATGAAAATACGAGCTGTTTTTTCCACTTAGTTGGGCAGTTGAATTAGCTGACCTTTAAGGCCTCCTCCACTAAGTTTTATGGCTTCATGAATCATTCTGCTGACTCAAGCCAAGTTAGTGATGAAATGGCTGCGATGGTGTGGGGGTCAGAGGTGAACTGGAGATGTGGTGAGTTTGTGGGAACAAGAGTAAGAAGGAAGAGATCTTAAATGACCAAGTACAGTTAGGGAACAACTCCTCCATCCCTTTCAAAGACTTGGTAACAGAGAATGGGAAGCAAAGATGTACATTGGTGGGAAAATATTTAATGGATTGGAATGGTTTAGCAGGGCTGACATGATCCAGGTGGCGGGGCATTTCACAATTGGTCAGAATTTTGAGGATGAACAGAATATAACAAATTTCACTTGTCAATGAACCAACAGCATCCTTAGGAGTGTGAGGAAAAAGGCTTAAAATTATTCGGCCTGTTTCGGAGTTCATGTACTAGGTCGTTGTGTCTCTCACAGCAATCATAAAAATACTCGTGATTAGTAGAAAGGCTCACAGCAAAGCCTTAGCTTTCTTGCTGCTATGAGAGGATCCTCCTATCACCAAAAGGGCATAAAATATTTAGAGAGTAAAAATGTATGTATAGATGACATCATGGATAAGGAAATACTGCTTGCCTTTGTATGACCCGCTAGGCACGTATAAGAAGGAAATATGACCTCAGATAAGACACTAATATAACACATGTAAAATTTCCTACATTTAAAATGATCATAACCAGATCTTAAGGAGGAGATGTTAAAGGAAAGTCAGAGGTGCCATCTATGAAAAGATCTTTCTGAGAACAGATGTAAAGTGCCTTGAATTTGATAATGGCAAAAACATTTCCTTCGCCCAGTTCAGGTCACGAAGGGGAAATTTAGTCTGCCAATCCTTGCCTTTGGCAGCGGGTGTGCCAATATAATTTTGTCTTAAGAAAATAATTGAAACTAACAACACAGCAACAGCACAAGAGCAAAGAAAAGCAGGGAGCCCTGACTGTGAGGCTGAGAGAAGCACCATGACAACTTCAAGCAGAAATGTCATCTTTTTCCATGACAGCAATGATAAAAATAACCATGATTACTAGAAAGACTCAATGCAAAATCTCAGCTTTACTACTCCTGCCATCATGTATCTTTCTATTATCACAGGAGTGAGGGAAGCCAGAATGAAAATTCATGTGCTTGCAGCCCTGAGACTAAGGAAGACAGATCTACCTTCGAATGGCCTAGTCTCCCTGGCTGTTTTGTGAACTTGGCTTCACTTTTCTCTCTTTCTGAATAAATGAGACTCAGAAGGCAAGAGAGCTACCCCTGCACCAGCCTTCTATGCACAATGTATCTCTTCCATTCTCAGTCGAGCAGAGAACAATAAAAATTCATTTTATTAGCTTGCTGGCCTATTTCTCTTTCTCTTTGGATATTCCATTATAACGGAACAAGATACAAGACAATACTCTAAATTTTTTTTCATTTGTTATGACTCCCCAAATTCTTAAAATATGATCTCCTTTGGAAAGAGTTTCATGAGTTGCTGAGAGGAATGTGTATTCTGTAGCTGTTTGATAAACAGTTCTGTAAATAATGATTAGGTCTATTTAGTCAATTGTTCTCTTTAACCCTGTAGTTGCTGTTTTGATTTTCTTTTATCTGAATGATCTATCTGTTGAGGAGAATGAGATATTCAAGCTACCCACTAATATTGAAGCTGTATCTCTCCACACTTTCCATCCTGTTGTGTTTGTTTCATGCAACAATATTCAGTATGTGTGTAGTTATAATCATTATGCATTCTTGGTAGATTGTCCCCTTTATCAATATATAATGACCCTCTTTATTCGTCCTAGTACATCCAGAGATGTGACTCTTAAATGATTCCAAATCTAGTCAAGGTGCAACCAGAGGTAAACCATGACAGGACTCTTTACCAACACTGAAGTGCAAGTGTGAAGACCAGACCCCACCAGCCAATGGGTATATTTTCTGTTAGGTGTGTAAAATATTTTAATTATTTTTTAATTAAAACTTTAAATGATTTAATTAACTCACAATGCTTTATCAGAATTGTCAATCAAATTCAGTGCACTTGGGCTTGCCAGCTATGTTCTCTGGAAGCAGTCACTCTGTGGGACTGTGGTGTGTGAGTCTTTATTAAGGTTCTGCCTTTGTGAAAAGGAGAGTTGGAGGAAGAACTGAGCCAAGGGAAGAGTCTGCTAGCAAAGCTGGGTTCATGAGATCTGCCCACTTGGAAGGGAGCTTAGAATCAGAGATGCCCATCAGCTTCAGGTCTTTATGGTCCTCAACCATTATGATACCTCCTCTCAGTTCTTCTGGTTCCTGTTTTCAAATAAGATCTTAAGAGAAACAATGATCTGCCAACATCTAAGGCCAACCCTGATGCTGCTGGAGGGTTGGGTACTCACCACAGTCCAAGCAGCTAGGTAACAGAAGTCCCTCCTTTAATATGTAGGTCTGTCTGACACATCCCTGTGTCTGCCACAGAGTGCCAGACACCTAAACCTTGAACTGAAAAGATGAACTAGTGGACAAGGGATAAAGATTTTGCTTAAGGAAACATTATTTCACCTTATCTATAATAGATACTTAGTCAGATGTTTTTTGTTTTGTTTTGTTTCTTACTGCTTCATTATTATGCATGGTACTCATTGAGAAGTTAGGGTTTTTTTTTGTTTGTTTGTTTGTTTCTGGATAACCAGTAATGACCTGCGCTTGCCCTTGAAGAAGTCACAGTTTCTGAGCCTTAGTTTATTTATCTTAAGATGAATGTGAGAATGTTCTATCTTATGAAGAACATAACAATATCATTTGCAGGGCTCTAGAAATAGACTAGCCACTAATAGCTTTCCTAACAGAGTTCTAATACTTAGTCAATGCCCAATATGTGGCAGCAAATTATGAACAAGACATTTTTGCTACACCAGTCATCTCTAATGACCGCCACCATTGGTCTCATCATTGACCACAAGCTTCCAGTGGCTTGTGTCAGTTCTAAATATGTCTGTGTCCTCACAATAATTTGCAGAGCACTTGGACTTCTTGCTTCCAATGAGCTTTGTTTCTTGTTTTCACTTTGCTTCTTATGCATATTTCTTTTTCATGTAACCAAAAACTTTGCTTAAGCTGTATTTCCCAGGCTACAAACTCATGTCTAGGAAAACTGTATTCTTGCTCAACATGAAATCTTACACATTGAAGCATGCTACTCTGCCACAGCTTTTCCTGGAATGGCTAGTATATTCTCAAGATGTTTATCTCAGCATCACTGAGCACCTGACAACAGGCATTCCACTTCACTCACATACATCATTTGTATTGTGTATCATTCCTTAGAGGAATAAAACTAATAGAATGCACATGCACATATTACAAAGCTAGGTTTTAGTTAAGTTCTTTAACTCTAGGTCCTCCGTTCAGTCTTTATTTTCTATGTCAATAATGTCTCTTCAGTATTCTGTTCTTAGAGTATAAAAAAAAAAATCAATATAATCACAGGAAACGTCTTTTTAAAAAGTTAATGGGTATGTGAGGGTAGATGGCTCTCACTAATATCTAGTCTTTTAGTGGATGAGACTCAGCCCTTGATGCTTTTGTCTTGATTTCCCAGAGTGAATGGAGATGGGTCAGTCCAAAGTAGGAAGTGATCCTCTTCTCCATCCTCCTTCTCCTCCCCCTCCACATTCTGATAGAAATGGCACACCAGTACTAGGCTGGATCTGTAATGCAGTGTCAAAGAGATATTGATGCTCATGGCTCAGCTTCAGTCCACACCATATTGTAATCATAGGCATTATGTTTCTGTATTCTTGGGCTTTAACATAAGATGTGGATGGAACCTTAGAAATATGAAGCAGATGTGGGGGTGGAGCAAGAGGTCCAGCTAATTCTCTCAAAACCAGGTTGCTCCAGAGATTTCATTCAGAATCGGATGGAGAAAGACTCAGTTATTTAACTGAGTTCTCTGCTTATCAGGAAGTATACACAGTTTTGTGGACAGATAATTTAAGGATGTAAAACCTCTTTGATTCTGTGCCCTGTCCCTGTCCCTGTTACAGTACCAGTGACTTCAGAGGCCCATAGGGCCTTCCTTTGCTGACAATTTAGTGTATATCCAGAGAAATTCAGTGTGGCTTGGGCTGGTTCCAAGCCACAGAGCTCCTCTGCATTCCTGACCACTCTGCCATGTCCTCTGTGATATCTGCAGAGGAGGACAAGACAGTTTGCAGAAGGGGGTAAAATTCTTTTATTAATCAGAACGATGAACCAGTCAAGTTGGGAAGGTCATCTTTGAGTAAAACGCTCCATCCCACAGACCACCTCAGTGAGAAGACACAGATGGGTGTAAGTGTTTCTGAGTGATAATTTGGGCCCATACGACTTCCTCTGAATACTCAACATATTTCAGTTCAGTTGTCCTTTTTACAGAGTACTTTCTGGAAGCATTTCCATTTTCTTCAACTTTAAAGTCACAGGAACAGCAAACATTTCCTTTTCATTCTTGCATAAAGACAGTTTTTTGACTCATTAACTGTTGGTAATGGAAATATTATCAAGAGATTACACAAAGATTGTTTTTTGTTTGGGCTTTCCTTTTTCAGAGCCTTAAAATGGCCTTTAGGTTTTGGTTCAGAGCACACCTATTTAATCTGGTTGGTCCTGGAATGGCCTGGAGAGTCACAGTGGGCAAGAAGAAAGTGTTGGCGTGGGTTATTTCTTATTCCACAGATTCAAAACACTGACTTCTCCTCAGAGCTATTTTATTTTATTTTTTTTAAAAAAGTGCTATGTAAGAACAATAAAAATGTCAAGAAAAAGATTCTTTTTGAATACCAAGAAGGCCATACCAGTTAGGTATGCCTGGCACTGTAATATTGCATCACAGAGACCATGAGAAGTCCTGTTACTTAGCACTTGTGTAGGTTAGTTTTTTGTTAATTTGGCACAGTTAGGGTCATCTGGGAAGATAGGACCTCAACTGAGAAAATGTCTCCAGCAGATTGATCTGTTGGCAATTCTGTGGGATTTCTTTATTAATTATTGAAGTGGGAAAGCCTAACTCACTATGAGAGACGTCACCTGGGCATGTAGTCCTGGGAGGTACCCCTTCTCTCCTATGGCTTCTGCTTCAGTTACTGTCTCCAGGTTTCTGCTTTGCCCAGAATTTTCTCTGTGATGGATTGTAGACTGAGACTGTAAGATAAAATAAAGATTTTCTTCCCTGAGTTGCTTTTGGCCATGAGCTTCATCAGAGCAGGAGAAAGCAAACTGAGACCTTCTCCATTCTCTCTGTTCCCTAGACCCAGTCCCTCAGTCTCATCCCTACTGTTGCAACAGAACACCAGCTGCAGACTTCCTTTCCTCCTATCCTTCCACCCACCCACACTCTTTGCTATATCCCAACCCCCAACTCAAGCAAGCACTTCCTGCTCAACCATAGGCCACATCTGCCTGAAAAACAAAAACAGGTAGGCTTCCTGCATACCCTCTCTCTCTCTCTGCCTCTGTCTCTCTCTCTCTGCCTCTCTCTCTGCTTCTCTGTCTCTCTGTGTGTCTCTCTCTCTCTGTCTCTCTCTGTCTCTGTCTCGGTCTCTCTCTCTGTCTCTCTCTGTGTTCCCTTAGAACCAGTCCCTCAGTTTACTCTCTAACTCCGCAACAGATCGAGCTGCAGCTTCTCTTCCTCCCTGCCCATATCTCCTGTGGATCCCACACAGACAGTTCCCTCCTAAGTTCCCTCCCCCAACTCACTCCATCCAAGCCTCCAGCACCAGCAGACTCACTCCATCCAAGCCTCCAACACCAGCAGATATTCCTTGTAAACACACCAGCTGAGCAGGCCAGTAAAACAGGCAACACACAGCAAGAGAGGAATCAGAAACCAAGGAACAAGATACCTGCCCAACAATGACAGACCTAGAAATCAGCACCTAGACCCAGATATCTAGATGCTAGGGTAAGAACACAGTATGTCTCTACTAGAGGTCAGCTCTCCTTCCACAGCAGGCCCTGAACATTCTAACATAGCTGAAGCACACACAAAAGACCGTAAAACCAATTGTATGAAGATGATGGACGTCCTTAAAGAGAAAACAAATAAATTCCTTATAGAAATCCAGGGAAATACAAACAAACAGTTGGGGGAAATGAATAACTCCCTTAAAGAAAACTAGGAAAATACAAACAGTTGAAAGAAACAAATCTGTTTGAGACCTGAAAATGAAAATAGAAGCGATACAGAAAACACAAACTGAGAGAATTCTGTAAATGAAAAATTTAGGAATTCAAACAGGAACCTCAGAGGCAAGCCTCACCAACAGAACACAGGAGATTGAAGAGAGAATCTCAGGCAGAAGAAATGGATACAATGGTAAAAAAAAATGTTAAATATAAAAAACTTCCTCACACAAATCATACAGGAAATCTGGGACACCCTGAGGAAAAAAAATCAAACCTAAGAATAATAGGAATAGAAGAAGGAGAATGTTCAGAAAATCTTTTTAACAAAATCATAGAAGAAAATTTTCCTAACCTAAATAAGGAGAAGCCTGTACATGTACAAGAAGCACACAGAACCCCAAATAGATTGGACCAGAAAAGAGAATCTCCTCACAACATAATAACCAAAATACTAAACACAGAGAACAAAGAAAAAAATATTAAAAGCTGTAAGGAAAAATGCCAAGTAACATATAAAGGCAGACCTATTAGAATCACACCTGACTTCTCGATGAAGACTTTAAAGGTCAGAAGGGCTTGGACAGTTGTGCTGCATACTCTAAAAGACCACAGATGCCAGTACAGACTACTATAGTTAGCAAAACTTTTAATCACTGTAGATGGAGAAAATAAGCTATTTCCTGATAAAGTCAAATGTAAACAATAGTTAATCTACAAATCCAGCCCTCCAAAAGGTAGTAGAAGGAAAACTTCACCCTAAGGAGGTTAACTACATCCATGAAAACACAGAAAACAAATAATCTCACACCAGCAAAACCAAAGAAAGGGAAGCACATACACAAACAGACACACACTCACATATACTCACATATACACCCACCACCACCACCACCACCACCACCACCACCAACAACAACAACAAAATTATAGGAATCGACAATCATTGGTCATTAACACCTGTGGTAGGAATGGCACTGTTAGAAGGTGTGGTCTTGTTGGGGGTAGGTGTGTCATTGGGGGTGGGCTTTGATGCTCAGATGCTCAAACCAGGCCCAGTGTGTCATTCTCTTCATGCTGCTTCAGACCCTCCAGACATAGAACTCAGTTCCTTTTCCAGCACCATGTCTGCCTGTGTGTTGCCATGCTTCT
Source organism: Uromys caudimaculatus (assembly GCA_028551405.1). Classification (NCBI taxonomy): domain Eukaryota; kingdom Metazoa; phylum Chordata; class Mammalia; order Rodentia; family Muridae; genus Uromys; species Uromys caudimaculatus. Next base: position 1,741,288 of record CM052717.1, on the reverse strand, counting down.
TGCCATGACAATAGACTAAACCTCTGAAACTATCAGCCAGCCTCAATTAAATATTTTCCTATATAAGAGTTACTGTGGTCATGGTGTCTCTTCATAGCAATAGAAACCATAACTGTTGGCAAAAGGACCTCCAAAAACAGTAATATCACACCTAGGCAACAGTGTGACCCACACACCTGTTGCCAAGGCAACAGCCACCATATTCCCAGAATCCACTTGGCCCACCTCCCACCTTTACCTGTGGCTAAGTCATTATCCGTATATAAAAGGAAGATCATTCTGATCTCTTTTTCTCTCTCTTTCCCCCTTCTCTTTTCACTGCCACCTTTCCTCCCTCTCTTTCAATAAATCCCACGTGGAATTGTTTGGCCTGGTGTGGTCTTTCTGGAGCCGCATAACCATCACAACAGAAGGCAGTGCCTGACCAGGATCCTCGATGGAATTACAATTCCACAGGTGGTATCTTAGCCAGAGACAGGTCTATTACATGCCTTCTGGCCTAAGAAAGGCAGCCTTAAAGCCAGTAAATTTAAAAAAAACTCTAAGAGGTTGTCCAGAAGAACCCATCTCAATTTTTAGAATGCCTCACAAAGGCTTTATTGCAATACACTAATCTGGATCCTGAAAACCCAGAAGGTAAGCAACTTCTAATGACCTATTTTTTTTCCCCAGAGCTACCCCGACATAAAAGCTAAACTTAGGTGGTTGGAGAAGGGGCCCCTAACTCCACAGGCAGAAGTCTTGGTGCTGGCCTTCAAGGTGTACCATGAGAGAGATGAGAAAGCCGAAAAACAAAAGTACCACATGCTGGCAAAGGCTGTCTGACCAGCTTCAGCTGCTAACCCAGACTCCTGGTCTTCTAAGGCTCAGAGACCACCAGGCCCCTGCTATAGATGTGGTCAACAAGATCACTGGGCAAGGGCTTGTCCCACCTCTGGCAAGCCAATGGGACCATGTCCTAGGTGCCATCAGGAGGGACATTGGACTGTTAACTACCCTCATGTTGTGCAGAACAGAGGGACATCACTCCCAGGTAACCCTCCAGCCAACCTCCTAGGCCTGGCTATAGATGACTGACAGGGCCCAAGCTCTCTCGACCCAGCAATGCCTATCACTAGCAGGGAGCCCCAGGTAGCTAACATGGTATGTGAGCGGCCCATCTCCTTTCTCTTGGACACTGGGGCCACTTACTCGGTCCTGACAGAGTTTTGGGCACCCACTTCACCTTTGAGTTTTCTATCGTTGGGGTAGGAGGACAACCTTATCTCCCTTATCAGACCCCACCACTTAGTTGCATTTTTAGGGGTGTACCCCTAGCCCATTCCTTTTTGGTAGTGCTGACATGTCCTGTCCTCTTATTGGGAAGCTTTTAGCTAAGTTGGGAGCTTCTATTTCCTTTGCTCCCCCCATTCGCCTAAACCCAAGCTCGCCAACAGTTCCTCTGCTCCTTCTTCTAGCCAGTGAACCTACTAACACTAACATGTTGTTTCCTTTACCAGCTTCTCAGGTGGACCTCTCCCCCCCAAGTCTGGAACGTCCAGAACTCCTCTGTTGCTAAACATCATTCTCCTGTTATCATCCAGTTACTGGACTCTACCAGGTACATCACCCAAGCTCAATACCCACTCTCTCTCCAGAGCCTCAGAGACTTAAGTCAATCATTTCTGACCTTTTAAGGAAAAAGCTCCTTTGCCCCACCTCTTCCCCCTTTAACATCCCTATACTATCAGTTAAGAAACCTAATGGTACCTATTGACTGGTTCAAGACCTCAGATGCATTAATTCTGCAGTGGTCTCCCTTCATCTTGTTGTGGCTAACCCTTATACTCATCTTTCCACTATCCCCTCGGGAACTTCCCATTTCTCAGTCCTGGATCTCAAGGATGCATTTTTCTCTAGCCCTCTTGATGCCCAGTCACAGAACATATTTGCCTTTACCTGACATCCACTTTTTTACTCAACTTACCTGGACTGTTCTACCTCAGGGATTCCGAGACAGCTCACACTTATTTGGCCAGGCCCTGGCTTCTGACTTACTTTCTTTATCTCTCCCTAAATCTAAGATTGTACTTTACGTAGATGATGTCCTTCTCTGTAGTCCCTCTCTAGAGATTAGCCAAGCTGACACCTCTGCTCTTCTAAATTTTCTTTCCAGTTGAGGCTACAGGGTCTCACCTTCTAAAGTCCAACTGTTCACTACTCAGGTCACCTATTTGGGACTAACAATTACCCCAACCCACAAGGATATTACCTTAGATAGAAAGAATCTGATTCAGTCTCTAACTGTTCCTTCTACAATGGAAGAGATTTTATCATTCCTAGGGATGGCTAGCTTTTTACATCCTGGATTCCTTCCTTTTCCCTCCTTTCTTGCCCCTTATATGAAGCAGTGTTATGCCCCACCCATGAACCTCTTCTCAAACTTGTTACCAAGCCTTTTCAAAGGCTCCAACAGGCTCTCCTTAAGGCCCCAGCCTTACATCTCCCTGACCTGACTCGTCCTTTTTCCCTCTATGTAACTGAAAAGGAGGGATTTGTCCTTGGAGTCTTAGGTCACCAAACTGGGACCTTCTTTTGCACCTGTAGCATGCTTGTCAAAAACAAAAACAAAACACAAAACAAAACAAAACAAAACAAAACAAAACCAAAAAACCCAAAAACTAAATCTAACCATCCAGGGATGGGCACCTTGTATTTGAGAGTCAAAAAAACTAAACTTGGGATCGCCTATAACTGTCCTCTCTTCTCATAACCTGTCACAGCTCCTAACTTACAAAGGCTTACAGATTCTACCTCCCTCCAGGATTCTTTCTCTTCAGGTAGTTCTAATAGAAGACTCCACACTCACCTTCCAATCATGCCCGCCTCTTAATATTTCCAATCTTCTTCCTCGACCTAATACTAACCATTCCCTATCTCATTCCTGCACTGAAACTTTAGAGGAACTATTACCTCATCCTTCACACATACAGGAGGGCACATTGCCTCAAGCCATTTATACCTAGTATACAGATGGAAGCTCCTTTCTATATGAAGGGGACAGGAAAGCTGGCTATGCCATAGTGTCAGACAAGGAGGTGGTAGAGGCACAGGCCCTTCCTACTCACACCACTAATCAACAGGTTGAACTAATAACCATTTCAACTGGCACAGGGACAATCCCTCAGGATCTATGCAGATTCCAAATACACTTTCCATATCCTCCTGTCCCACACTGCTATCTGGAAGGAGCTCGGGTTACTTACCACAAAAGGAGGATCAGTAACTAATGCAAACCACATTATGGCCATACTAAAGGCCTCCCATCTCCCCACAGCTATTGGGATTGTCCACTGCAGATCCCACCAGACAGATGACTCTATTGTCTCCAAGGGAAACAACTGAGCCGATGAGGCAGTTAGAGCTGCAGCCCTTAGGGGCCTGGACTCATCTCACACTCCTCAGGACATCCTCATACTACAACCCACATCCCCACCTTCACCTCCTGACACTCACCAAACTCTGTCCTATCTTCACCAACTTTTTCACCCTAACAGCCAAGCGTTGTCTTCTTTTGTCAAGACCCACCTACAGCCTACTCCTGAGGACTTAAGTTTCTTAAAATCTATCACTACTTCTTGCAAAATCTGTCAGATGTCAGACTCCAACTCAAGGTATTGTAGCACCCCTTTTTCTACCCATCAGGCTAGAGGTTCCCTTCCTGGAACTGACTGGCAACTTGACTTTACCCACATACCCACTGTCAAACGTGCCAAGTACCTCTTGGCCTTGATGAATACCTTCTCAGGGTGGGTGGAGGCATTTCCCACAACTAACAAAAGGGCTCAGACAGTCTTTGATCTCCTCCTCCGAGAGATCATCTCCCAATTTGGTGCCCAAGCCTCCCTCCATACAATGGTCCTGAATTTACTTCTCAGATTTCTCAAATTCTATCTAAGGCCCTAGACATCCCCTGGCATTTTCACATTCCCTACCACCCTCAGTCTTCAGGTAAGGTAGAAAGAACTAATGGCTCTTTAAAAACCACTCTTGCTAAGCTGTCACAGGAATTTCACCTTGATTGGGTATAACTTCTACCTCTGGCTCTTTTCAGGCTATGAGCTCTCCCCAAGCAACCTCTCCTCATCTCACCTTTTGAACTCATGTATGGATGTCCAGTCCTAACTCCTGGTCTCATATTAGCAACTTAACAGCACACCTGAAAGCTCTATAATAAGTACACCCAAGAAGAGTAATAATTAAGGATTAATTAAACTGGGGGCTAAAATCAATGAAATAGAAACAAAGAGAACAATACAAAGAATCAACCCTTTGTTTCACTGAGAAAATCATCAAGAAAAGTAAATTAAATGAGTCCTAATAATATTCTGCTATCAGTGCCTTATCCAGGGTTAGGGTTAGGGTTAGGGAGCCTTTCGCTGTCAGCAGATGGGAGCAATGCAAAGACTCACAGCCTGCCATTAGGAGGAGAGGCAGTCTAAACTGGAGGTCTCCATAAAATTCCTCTCAGAGCTCAGAAAATCCTGAGGCAAAAAGGGTCTAAAAGCCAGAGAAGATGAAGGATACCAGGAGAACAAGGCCTCCTCAATCAACTAAGCAAGGTGAATATGAGCCCACAGGAACTAAAGCAGCAAGTACAGGGCCTACATTGATCTGCACCAGGTCCTCTGTGTATATAGTAAAGCTATTAGCTTAGTATTTTTATGGAACTCCTGGCTGTCAGATCAAGTGGGTCTGACTCTTTTGTCTGCTCTTGGGACTCTTTTCCTTCTGTTGGGTTGCCGACTTTCATATGGAAGTTTTCGCTTCATCTTATTTAAAAAAAATCCATACTGATTATCTGTTACCTAAAGAATTTAATTCCTACATTTTCGTTATGCTTAGAAAATATATCTCACATATTTTCTTACAGCACCGTTTCTACCTGTAGTGAAGAACTTCCAAGTAAAGCGAAAGTTGTAATTTCATGACTAAAACAAAAGAAGAAAAGACACAAAAAAGTTTATCTTCCTATACTTTCTTCCATAGATTTTATACTTTGACATTCCCAGCATAATAAGTATAATAACTTCCTAGTTTAATAGGGTCCCATTGCACATATACTTATAGATTATAGAGCAATGTTTAAAAGCAAGAACTTTCAAAACCATCATGTCATAGCAAAATTGTCATTACTTACTCTGCACATATAGAAAAAAGGTTTCCCAACATAAAGGAAAGCACCGAGTGAGTTTTCAGAATGTGCTAATTCCAGAAGTTGTTGGTAGATATACTGCATTAGACTCTTCTTTTGTATCTCTAAGACAACCACACAACAGTGATTGTAACATTGAAACGGAACACTTCTGTTATCTCCTACCTTCCTCTGTTGCTAGCATTTAATAATGTGTAAAATTCAAGTCAGGAGGAAATAAGGCAGATCCAACACATTGTGTCCTTTTACAATGAATTGGCTTCAACGTTTAAGTACATGAGATTCAGGCTGGAGAGAAGACTTAATCTGGTAAAATGCTTGTTATGCAAGCTTGAGGAAAAATCTTTTAACACCAATGTAAAAAGCTGGCCACCGAAGTGTATTTGTGATTCCAGGACTGGGAACACAGAGATAGAGAGAAAGTTCTCTGTGTCTTATTGGCCAGTGCAGATGAGCTCTAGGTTTAGTGAGAGACTCTGCCTCAAATAAACAAACAAACAAACAAATAAATAAATGGTGGAAAGTGGTTGAGATATGAGAGAACCAACTCTCCAAAAGTTGTCCCTCTGACCTCAGGCATGTGCATACCCACACATCATAAAGTAAAACTGTTTACAAGTGTACAGACACCTTCATGTACACAAACATTTGAGTTCATCATAGCTGTAAAATGAACGCAGTAGAAACGTTTGCTTTATAGAATGATTGTTGAGTGAAAATAAGCCTTCTTTCATTCTCAGAATTCTTTACGGGACACAATTATTTTGTACAAACACAAAACATTGTTAGACAATGATTCTGGAATACAGTGTTTAACAACAAGAGAAAATTTTAGCCTTGAAGCAACTCAGGGAGGATCCAATCTTTCTAGTAAACCAGGAGATTCTTTGAGGTATTCTGATCATGGTATAGAATACCAGGCAGTTGGTCAAGTTCAAGAAAGTGTGGTAGGGCTCTCTCTTGAAACTTTAAGACAGGAAGCTCTGAGGCAGGAAACATCTGGGCACCTAAGCAGGAACACTGAATCAAACCTTTACAATAGAGGGGCAGACCCACCTTCTGGGAGGCCAGTGCATCAGGAGACACCCAATGGGAGTTTTGAAAAGGAGACAGAAGTGATTTGTTCTCAAACTCCTTTTAAACTTCTGCTCGGTGGGTGGGCCAGGGTTTGCAGGTGTCTGTAGCCAGGAGAGCCTGGGCCTCACTCAGATCAGTTTACGGTTTTTCTGTTTTCCTCATCCCTTGTCTCTGCGCCATTCAGCCAATATTGCATATTTAGTGGTTAAGCTCCGGGGCAGGTGGCTATCTGTAAGGCTACTAATTAGATAAAGGAACTGATTTGTGCCGGGGTGCAGATAATGCATGGAATTGTGCCAAGACCCACAGCTCAGGAGTTTATGACCCCCAGCTGCCATGGCGACCATGCCTATTCAGTTGGAGAAGCTTTTTGTTGTAAACTAGGAGGTAGCACATAGGCAGAGCACCCGCTTCTGTGGGGGCTTGAAACCGAAAACTGAACTGGAGGTGAACGGGCAAGAAGGCAGTAGGGCATTAGGCTTCTCATTCATGCGTAGATGAACAGATTGTTTGG
>CM052717.1:1683770-1729003 GCA_028551405.1 Uromys caudimaculatus | reverse complement strand
TATACTCGAAGGATAAACAGGCTGAGAAAGAAATTAGGGAAATGACACCCTTCACAACAATCACAATATAAAGTATCTTGGTGTGACTCTAACCAAACAAGTGAAAGATCTGTATGACAAGAACTTCAAGTCTCTGAAGAAAGAAATCTAAGAAGACCTCAGAAGATGGAAATGCTTATGGATTGGCAGGATTAATATAGTAAAAATGGGCATCTTGCCAAAAGCAATCTACAGATTCAATGCAATCCCCATCAAAATTCCAACTCAATGCTTCATAGAATTAGAAAGAGCAATTCTCAAATTCATTTGGAAAAACAAAAAACCCAGGATAGCAAAAATTGTTCTCAACAATAAGAGAACTTCTGGTGGAATCAGCATTCCTGACCTCAAGCTGTACTACAGAGCAGTAGTGATAAAAACTGCATGGTATTGGTAGTGACAGGCAGGTAGATCAATGGAATAGAATTGAAGACCCTGAAATGAATCCACATACCTATAGTCACTTGGTCTTTGACAAAGGAGCTAAAACCATCCAGTGGAAAAAAGACAGCATTTTCAACAAATGGTGCTGGCTCAACTGGTGGTCAACATGTAGAAGAATGCAGATTGATCCATTCCCATCTCCCTGTACAAAGCTCAAGTCCAAGTGGATCAAGGACCTCCACATAAAACCAGATACACTGAATCTAATAGAAGATAAAGTGGGGAAAATTCTTGAACGCATGGGTACAGGGGGAAAGTTCCTGAACAGAACACCAATGACTTATACTCTAAGATCAAGAATCGACAAATGGGACCTCATAAAATTGCAAAGCTTCTGTAAGGTACTGTCAATAGGACAAAACGACAACCAACAGATTGGGAAAAGATCTTTACCAACCCTATATCCGATAGAGGGCTAATATCCAATATATACAAAGAACTCAGAAAGTTACACTCCAGAGAACCAAATAACACTATCAAAAAATGGGGAACAGAGCTAAACAGAGAATTCTCAACTGAGGAAACTCGAAGGGCTGAGAAGCACCTAAAGAAATGTTCAACATTCTTAGTCATCAGGAAAATGCAAATCAAAACAACCCTGAGATTCTACCTCACACCAGTCAGAACGGCTAAGATCAAACTCAGGTGACAGCAGATGCTGGCAAAGATGTGGAGAAAGAGGAACACTTCTCCATTGCTGGTGGGATTGTAAGCTTGTACAATCACTCTGGAAATCAGTTAGGCGGATCCTCAGAAAACTGGGCATAGTTCTATCTGAGGACCCAGCTATACCACTCCTGGGCATATACCCAGAAGATGCTCCAACATGTAATAAGGACACATGCTCCACTATGTTCATAGCAGCCATATTTATAATAGCCAGAAGCTGAAAACAACCCAGATGTCCCTCATCAAAGGAATGGATACAGAAAATATGGTACATTTACTACTGAGTGGAATACTACTCAGCTATTTAAAACAACAACTTCATGAAATTCGTAGGCAAATGGATGGAACTTGAAAATATCATCTTGAGTGAGGTAACTCAGTCACAAAAGAACGAACAGGGTATGTACTCACTGATAAGCAGATATTAGCCCAAAAGTTTCGAACACCCATGATTCAATTCACAGCAACTGTTGGACTGAGGCTGGGGTTCTAGATGGAGGGATTGTAGAAGGGACTGAAGGAGCTGAGGGAGTTTGCAGCCCCATGGGGAGGGAGCAACAGTGTCAACTCATCAGGCCCCCCAGTGCTCCCAGAGACTGGACCACCAACCAAAAAATACATATGGAGAGACCCATGGTGCTGACCACATATGTGGCAGAGGAGGGCTTTATTGGCCATCAGTGGGAGGAAAGGCCCTTGAGGCTGAGAGTGTTAGATGCCCCAGTAGAGGCAGGGGGAGGGGGGATGGGATAGGGGGTTTCCAAAGGGAGACTTGGAAAGGGGAAAACATTTGAAATGTAAATAAAGTATCAAAAATTTTTTAAAATGTTGAATTAACATATTTGGATTATATAACTTCACTAAAGTTATAAATTGAAATTTAAAAAAAATAAAAAGAATTGGTCCTATGAGAAAATCAATAAAATTGAGGAACCCTTAGCCAAATTAACTAAAAAGCAGGGATAGAAGATCCAAATTAACAAAACTAGAAATGAACAAGGGGGTATAACAGCACACACCAAAGAAATCCAGAAAATCTTAAAGACATAATTTAAAAACACATTACCCCAATTGGGAAATCTAAAAAAAAAAAAAAAAAAAAAAAAATAATAATAATAATAATAATAATAATAATAATAATAAAATAAAACAAAAAATGTAAAAACATTGCTAAATATCTTGATATACATGACCTACCAAAGTTAAATAGAGATCACATTGGCAATTTAAACATTCCTAAAATGCCTAGTGAACTAGAAACAGTCATTAAAAGTCTACCAACACCAAAAAAAAAAAAAGGTAGATTTAGCACACAATTCTACCAGATTTTCAAAAAGGATTAATTCCAGTATATCTCAAATTATTTTACACACTAGAAACAGAAGAAACATTGTCCAATGTTACCTGATACCTAAACCACATAAAGACGCAACAAAGAAAGAGAATTACAGAACAGTTTTCCTCATAAGCATAGATGCAAAATTTCTCCATAAGATACTTGCAAATGAAATTCAAGAATACATTAGAAGTATTGTCCATCATCATTAAGTGGTCTTAATCCTAGAGATGCAGGGATGGTTCAATACATAGAAATTGATAAATGTAATCCACCATATAAACAGACTGAATGACAAAAACCACATGATCATCTCATTAGATGCAGAAAAGGTCTTTTAAAAATACAGGTTCTCTTCATGAAAAGATTATGAATACAGGTGACATACATCAACATAATAAAGGCAGTTTACAGCAAAAACACAACCAACATCAATATACATAGAAACAAACTGAAAGCATTTCCACTAAAATCAGGAATGAGAAAAGGCTTCCACTCCTCCCTATCTACCCATTATAGCACCTGAAGTCTTAACTAGAACAACAAGACAACTGAAGGAGATCAAGGGAATGTAAAGAGGAAGGAAAGAAGTCAAAGTATCTTTATTTGTAGATGATATGATTATATAGATAAGTAACCCCCAAAGTTTCCACCAGGAAACTCCTACAGCTGATAAACACTTTCAGCAAAGTAGCAGGATACAAAATTAACAAATTCAATAGCCTTCCTATGCAATGACAGACTGAGAAAGAGTCAGGAAACAACACCTATTTCAGTAACCTTAAAAAATATAAAATATCTTAAAGTAACTACAGACAATCCTACGGAAGACTTGTATAATAAGAAATTTAGGACATTGAAGAAAGAAATTGAAAAGGATGTTAGAAGATAGAAAGATCTCATATGCTCATGAATAGGTAGGATTAATATAGTAATAATGGCCATCCTTCCAAACAATCTATAGATTCAACACGGTCTCCATTCTTCACAGAAACTGAAAGGACAATTTCCAGCTTCATATGAAAACACAAAAATGGGATAGCTAAAACACTCGTGAATGATAAAAAGAACTGCTGAAGCTATCACCATTCTTATTCTCAAATTATACTGCAGAGCTATAGTGACTAAAACATTGCAGAAACAGACATGCTAATCAACAGAATATAATTGAAGATGTAGATGTAAATTCACACACCCATAGATACCTGATTTTGTTTTTTATAAGAAACCAGAAAAACTCGCTAGGAAAAAGACAACGCCTTCAAAAAAATGGTGCTGGTCAAACACAGAAGAATGCAAATAGATCATACGTATCACCCTGCACAAAATCCAGATCCTCACGAATCAAAGACTTCAACATTAGGTCATATACACTGAATCTGATAGAAGAGAAATTGTCAATATTCTTGAACTCATTAACATAGAAAAAAAGACAGAACAACGAAAAAGACAGAGCAACAAAAGCACAGGAACTAAAAATAAATTAATAAATGGGACTTCAAGAACCTGAAAAGCATTGGTAAAGGCAAGGGCACCATCATTCAAAGTGACAGGCTACAGAGTGGGTAAAGAATTTACCAACTACACATCCGATAGAGAGCAAATATCTAAAATATATAAAGAACTTTTAAAAAAAGAGCATCAAGAAAACAAATAACTCAATTTAAATATGAGATACAGATCTAAATAGAGAATTCTCAAATAAAGGAAACTCAAGTAGCTGAGAAGCACCATTAAAATGTTCAACATCCTTAGCTAACAGGGAAATGCAAATCAAAGCTACTGTGAGATTTCATCTTACACCCATAAGAAGGGCCAAGTTAATAAAACAAATGACAGCTCATGCTGGCAAGAATATAAAGGGAACACTCATCCATTGCTGCTGGGAGTGCAAACTTCTACAGCCATTATGAAATCAATGTGGTGGTTCCTCAGAAAGATGAGCATCAATTTACCTCAAGATTCACTCCTGAGCATACACCTAAAAGACACTTCATCTTACTACAGAGACACTTGCTCAACCATATTCACTGAGGCTCTACTCATAATAGTCAGAAATTGGAAACAAACTAGATGACCATCAGTAGATGAATGGTTAAAGCAACTAAGGCACATTAGCACAACGGAATGTTGCTCAGGTATTTTAAAAATGAAACCCTGAAATTTGCAGGTAGATGGATGGAACTAGGAAAAAAAAAATGCCTTGAATGAGGTAAATCAGACCCAGAAAGACAAATATGGTATGTATTTACTTATATGTAGATGCTAGCTGTTAAGTCATTGATAAACAAGCTACAATCTGTATAACCACAGAGGTTAGGTAGGGTTAAAGAACTTGTGAGGGGGTGGCTCTCCCAAGAAGGGGGAATATAATAGAAAGTTATAGATTGAAAAGGTGGTGAGGTCTAGAACAGGAAGGTTGAATGGGGAGGAGACAGGAAAGGGGGTAAAAGGGAGGGAATACTAGAGGGACAGCTAAAACAAAGGGCCATTTGAGGGGTTGTATGGAAACCTAATACAGTAGAAGCTTCGTGGTATATATCATTTATGAAGGCAATCTAAATGAATTACTCAAATAATGAAGTAGACAGCGACCCAACTGGACATTGTCACCAAATGAAGCTTCCAGTACTGGGAATGGATTATAGTTAATTGAGTTCTCAGTCAAAGGGGTCCCATGGGAACCCCAAACATGCCAGACTATTCCCAAGGCTATTGGTTGTTCAAACTGAAAGTAAGGCCCCTGTTGCTGAAGAAAACACCTACAAAACTCACTGAACATGGAGAAGTCAAGCTGAGGCCTACCTAGGACCTTCATCCCAACTAACTAGTATTCATGGTACTGAAAGGTACTTGCATGTTACCAAAGGAGAAAGGTAAACATCAACCCAAGGGTAAACCCTTCCACCTACAATGGTGACCAGCTGGCAAGATAAGCTGTCCATTAGCAGCACAAAACTTGTGGGAGTAACCAGTCAAGATCTGACTGGTTTTAAGGCCTACTCCATGAGACGCAATATATCCCTGATACAGCTGGGTGGCCAAGATCCTGAGACTAGATAGTTCAGAGACCTAGGGAAATACCAAATACTGTTCTGCTAAAAGAACGCAGCAGTAAAATGACTCCCAACAGCATTGTGCTATATGCTCAGCCATCACCAGAGAAGCCTCCTCCTGCAGCAGATGGGAACAAGTATAGAGACCCCACAGCCAGTCTATATGCACAGAGGGAAGGACTTTGGAACACTGTCCCAAAAACAGATACCTCCATCAAATTCCTGGCCTCATGGCTCAGGGAACCCCATGGAAGAGGAAACAGAAAGAGTGTGAGAGCCAGAGGTGATGGAGGACACCAAGAAAATAAGGTGGTGTTGATTCCATCCTGCTGAGTGCTTTGTGCTAAGAAAGTTCAAGGTACTTTGCCAGCACTATAATTTGGTGAAACACAAAATAAAAGACACACATAGAAAAATAGAAGCATCGTGGAAAAAAACCAAGGGATTAGCTTTATAAAGCCATTAGCCCAGGAAGAAAAGGCACCCAATGCTAGAAGCTTTTTCTGAAAAGACGTTTGTTGTCACTTAGGAATGAAAGGAAAAGAAAACTGATACTGAATTATGTAATATTAGGAGTTTCACATTTAACTTAATTGATCTTTAAATCAAACTAGGGAGCTACATTTTTTTTGGATAGAAAACTAAAAGAAAAATTAATGTGACTTAAATAACGTAGGCCATTGACAGAGGGAAGAATTTAGCCCAGTCTGCGTGATTCCAAAGTTAATGCTCTTTCCAGGACATATACAGAGTAGAAGAACAAAGACCACCAATCTAATAAGTTTCTTTCGTCTAGGATTTTGTCCTTATCTTTGCAGAGAGCAGAAGAAAAACAGGCTTTCCAAATGAATCGATCTTGTAATACTCTTCTAAAATACCAGCCTTCAGGTCCCCATTGCATAGCTGAATTGTGCAAAAGAGTTAGTATTTGTTCTTTTGCAAGAAATATGCATTTTAAGACAGTAAGTAATTCACTCCTATCTATCCAGTGCTAATCACAAAACACGTATCAGTTACTCTTTTCCACCACAGGTGCCATGACCATCATTACCATGGGAAGAATCCTAAAACTAAAGAAAATCTGTAGATTCCTCAGTGCAAATAGGAGATGGGGTAGGGACAGACATGGCTTTGAAACTGTGTATGCACAGCCAACACAAAAACCAACCCTAAACTCAAAAATATATCACCTATGTGCATACTAAAATTGCTAAAGATTTGGTTGTAAAATTCTGATGTACTGAGCCAGGTGTGTTAGCACACACTTGAAATCTCAGCATCTTAGGGCATGAATAATTAAATTCATCCTTGCCTTATTATTATTTATTAAAATGCATTGCTTTAAAATTATAACAAATTATTAGGGTGCTGACAGGTGTCTAAAAAACAATAGGTAGAATTGAATAAAAAAAATAAGCAAGCAGATGCAATGTACAGAATGAAGTAAGCACTCAGTTCATGAATGCTCAGTCATCAACAGGCAGTCTGAGACCAGTCCCAAACCATTTGAAAACTTAGTGGCTTCCTGAAGGCATAAATTCTGATAGTGTCATTTATCAATCACCCACCTAACGGTGTTTTACCCGGAATATCATGGGCATCTAGATAATATTTGTGGAGGTGAATGGACTAACATTCACTCTACATATAAAATATGATACAATAAATTCCAAATTGAATAAAGTTTTTAACATGGAAAAAATAAAAAACATAGTACAGGGCAAATGGACATGACCATAATCTTTGTTACTATAATCTCAGAATAGCAAATTCTCCAGGAGGCAACACACTGTGTTGCTTTTAACTATCCAAAAGACAAAAACATACTAGATGGCTCATTAGCAAAATAAAATTTAGAATAAAATAATTTCTGAAGTAAAGGTCTCTGTGAGGCAGATACACTTCTCTGATTTGAGAAGCACTATCTAGCTTGTCTCTGTCACTTAATAAGAATACTTATTTGCTCTCAAGTGACAAGAAGAAAGTTTTAATTCTTACATTTTCTTACTGAGGATCATGGCTACTTTCCAAATACATAGTCAATATTTAAATACAAGTAACATCCATTTTTGCAGGGCCTTTGTATAGAAAGATGTAAGGGGTTGTTGTCTAACAGTAGCTGGATGACACATGAGTTATAAAATCCATGAATGTTGGCTAATGAGAGACTTCTGTAGAAAGGTGAATTTAACCCAGTGGTTCTAAACCTGTAGGTTGGGACCCATTTCACGGAAGTCACTAGGACCAACCAAAATAGCAGATATTCACGTTATGATCCATAACAGTAGCAAAATCACAGTTATGAATTAGCAGTGAAAATAATTTTAGAGTTGGGGGACACTACAACATGAGGAACTGTATTAAAGGATCACAGTGCTAGAAAGGTTGAGATCCACTGCTGTAACCTCTGAGCAAGGAGCAAGAAAGATTCATAGCTCAACCTTTCACTGGGAGTATTTATGCTGGACAAATCCAGGGATAGCTAGCTGTGTTCCTGTACTTTGTGTTACTTTGAAATCAATGAAGCTTAAAATCTCACTTTAGAAAATTCTCTTAATTATTGAGGGTATAACCATGTTCTGGTTTTAATTAGGACATGATGAATTTCTAAACAAATCTGTAAATACTTCTAAGTATGTCATAAGGCAGTTGTTTGAGTATTCTACAGAGCAGGTAGTAAAATATGTGCGTGTGCGTGTGTGTGTGTGTGTGTGTGTGTGTGTGTGTGTGTGTGTGTGTGTGTATGTGTAATTATCTTATATTAAGGAAAACCAAAGAACTCAATCAAAAGTAGTATTCCACATACAAAGTTCCACCTGACAGTACTCTTCCATATTAGTTTTTCATCGTTGTAATGAATACTTCACATGGACAACTCTTGAGTTACACAGGCATATTATAGCTCACAGGTCAATTTGTTTAAACCCATGGATACTCGGCCTGTTGCTTTGGACCCACAGTGGCATGGTGGGAGCGCGTGGTACAGGAGATCTATCTAGGTGATGGAGGCCAGGAATCACAAAGTCAGGAAGAGTCTGGGTGTCAGTATCTCATTTAAGGGCATAAGCATTAGTGACCTAGCTTCCTTCTGTAAGGCTCTATTTCCTAAATATCTAAACACTTCTCAGACTGCAGAGCAAGTTTTCCACACACGGGCTCTTGGAGACATTTAAAATCCACAGTCTCCAACTTTAATAGGAAAATGCACTGAGACGCAATCAGCATCAAATATCCCACTTTCCAGAACCAGAGTGATGGCTCGGGGATGAAGAGTGCTTGCTGCTCTTGCAGGTGACCCAGAGTTCAGTCCCCTGAACCGACTTGTGGCTCACAACCTTTGCAACTACAGTTCTGGGAATCCTGATGTCCCTTCTAGCCTCTGCAGGCACTGCACACATGTGGTACACATACATGCAGGCAAAATACTCACACATAAAGTAAAAATAAGCAAGTCTTCTAAAAAAAAATCCTATTTCTGAGACTGGGGAGATGGCTCTATGGTGAAAGGTATTTGCTGTATAAGCAAAAAGACCTGAGTTTAATCTCCAGCACCCATCTAAAAAGCCATGCATGCCACCAGAGGCCTTTAACCCAAGGGGCATGGACAGAGACAGGCAGATCGTGGGAGTTCACTGGGCAGTCAGCCTAGCCAAAACAGTGAGCTTCCAAGTCATTAAGAGACCCTCATTCAATGTAATAAGATAGACAGAAATAAAGGAAGATACTGATGTTCTTCTCTGGTTCCCTCTAGACTTCCATGCACATAATTGGGCACAAGCATCCATAAACATACTCACATGCTTGTAAAACACACACACACACACACACACACACACACACACACACACACACACACACACACGCCATTTCCCAAGACTCATCTAAGGGCAATGAAAGGACATGCCACTAAGCCAGCTAAGTAAAAGCAATATGCTTCTTATTTCAATGGAACTTGAAGACAAAAGTTCTTAGGTCATCTCTACCCTTAAAAGTCGTTTTTTCCTCTGGATTGAAACTGCTGCTACAGAATGCACCCCCTCCCCTTAAATGATTCTTTACTGTCTTTGTGTGAACAGCATGTAGTTTTCTGACTACTGTGGTCTTGACTTTGGTGAACTTTATTTAACAGCTGTTTGCGCAGAGCTTCCTATTATTTTTCCTACTATTTCCAGAGAGAAAGCATTGAATCTAGCTCACCATGCCTCACCCACATTGCTCAGCGGAATATTGCTCACAGGAGCCATTCAATATCTTAGTGGGCAGGAAACAAATGAAGGGGGCACAGTCCAAAAAATCCTGCGATTTATGATTAATAAAGGCTGATTTGTCTACTCTCGGCACGTAAACTACAGTCCTATGAGTAATCTGACCCCACAGTCTTTAGTTTCATTTTTAGATCATTCTCACTACCACCAGCAGCTACCCACAGTCCTATCTGCCTAGTCTCAATCCACACATTATAAAATAGGAGAAAAGCATTTCAGGGGTAAAGTTAAAATATAGATATTCTTTCCCCAATTGATTTCTCCAAAATAACTTTATGGTTAGAACTTTTAAATTTTGTTCAAAACTCCATTGTCTTAGCCAGAGTCAGTGCACATAAGCATAATTTAGTAACGTATCATCAGTTCCCGTGATTTTCCAGGGACACCGTTTGAACACCAGAAAGAGCCACTTTCTTCTGCTAGCCCTCCTGCATAACAATTTTATTTCCATTACACTGAGAGGTTCGAAGTACTGAGATCTGATTTCCTAAGGTTCTACATTATAAAAACTGCATAAAGCCACTGCCTTAAAATGTGGGTTATAGAGTAAACAAAAGATAAGGAGTTACAGATTCTAAAATATGATGAATGTGTTTTTTAAGAACAAAGGTCCTACCAGATATATAAACTCTTTAAATTCCACTGTGCAAATGGTAGTCAACTAGAAAGCACTCCCTCTCAGATTGAAGCTGCTGGTTTGTATTAGTATTGCCAAAGCCTTTCAAATGCTAACAACTAAGTCATGGCAATTTTTAAACTTTCAATTTTGTGCCATATGCGTGTGTAGATACTAGTACTCGTAGAATGACTTGTACATACATACCCACATAAATCATTTATATATTTTTAGTAACAGTTTGTCTTCTGAAGTCAGGCTTTCAAATCTTTCTGGTCTCATATCTCCTGAATGCTGGGAGTTTGGATTCATAATTTAATAATGTTCTCAATTAAAAGTACCATGGAAACACATAGTGTACCTTTCTTGCATAGGCAAGGCACAGTGCACTGGTGTTTCACATGCTGTAGCTGAGCTTGGAGCTGTCTGTGAAGTCCCATGACATGTTGTTGCCAAAATGTCATTGCCCTGATCAATACTGCAATCCCTCAACCAACCTTTATTTTCTTTAAAGTGCTCATTTGCTAGAAATGCAATGGCCTATTCCACAGAACACCAGATCCATCTCTTTAAAAATGCTTAGTCTAGTATTCCCAAGCTATTACATGATTTTGATGCCTCAAACCAGAAGACACAAACTGCCATGCTTTGTATTTAATCAACGGATACAGAGAACTAGTCAAAGATTTGTCTAGTAGAACAAATTTAGCTCTATCTAGGGTGAAAAACAAGCAAAAAGTGCTCTTTTTCTGTTTCTTATATGGTCCATATTTCAACAGGTTTATAAAATACTGAGACCTGAAAATAGTTTGTATTTTCCCCTCCATAGCAAATCTAAAATTAGAGAGTTATTTTCAGTTCGTATAGGTTTTCTTTTCAGAGCCAACTACCAAGTTAGTAATATGATGAAGGTATGAATGTGAACACATCTAATGAAAGATACGCTAAGAAAATGTAGACATTTGTTTGTATTCTGTGGGCAAATAATTTTAATGTTTCCACGGCGGTTAATATTTCAAAATGTTTTACTTTCTTCTGGTAATGCCAGCCTAGCAGATTCAGGAATCCTTATCTTACATGATTTGCTTCTTTAAAGTGAAAGCAAACGATTATGCTGCAGAGAATCCCCACTTGTTGGAGCACGGTTGAGACCCCGGTTCTGTTAAAGTCAATTAATTAATCCTGACAGCTTACTGGATGGTTTGTCCAGCAATTTAGAGCTATTGTTTTCATGGATACATCCTGCCAGTGTTATTTTTCCTGCTATAACTAATACAGATACTTAGGAAAGAATTTTAGACAAGGAAAACAATTGTTTCAAATAATTCAAACTTTCAAGCTGTAACCTAGGCAGCCAGGCAATTTGGTTAGAATACCGTTGCTGAATAAAGCTTCTTTATTTTTTGAAATGCTAAGTGTGCTCACTTTTCTGATTACAAAAATTAGAAGTTTATTATGGTTCTCTTCTGCCAGTGCTTTCCTGCTTTCCTGCTCTGGCTTAGTCACTTTGTATCTTCACAGTCTTTTCATGTTGTTTATTCTATTATTCCCCTGTATCTAAACTCTGTGTTTATGAGACAAAGTAGAAAGTTCATTGCTTTTAATAAGAAATTCATTCCAAGCTATCTATTATGTGCCCACTACATGCCAGGCATTATTTTAGAAGATGGAGATAAAGTTAAGAATCATTTTCATGAGAGAAATGAACATATTTCTATAAAAGACGGGAGGGGACTTGGTGATAGTCAAACCAGCATCAAGGACAGAGAAATATATAGACATCCCTTTACAGAAAAACCTGTCGCCATCAATTTTGCCTCCTGGAAGAATTTAGTTAATACAGAAAGTGCTGACATCCTCTGACTATTGCTTACTTGGGTATGGAAAACTCATTCCTTGCTGCCCAACCCTCTTTTCAAGGCTTCTATAATAAAGCCAGTCTTCACCTCTGGGATTGTGCTAAGTACTGAAAACAGGAAGGAAAAGCTTTTAAGTAGATCGCCCCTTTGTGGCACAAATCAGCCTAAATAACACAATTTCCAGGAAAGGGAGTTTTGGTTCTTGGGTTTCCTCCCTTGCAGTCTTTGATATTGTAACAAGGAATCACACCTAGAAGGGATAGCCATAAATACCATCCACACTGTGCAGCTAACCTGGCAAGAATACTTGATAAAAGGAAACATTGTTGAAGAGATGATTTCAAGATTGGTGGGCCTGGACTTTCCCTTGCTTTCAGCCTTGTGTTGTTTTACTGGCTTGGATATTCCTGTCACAAAGTGACCCTAGAGTGGCCTGCTTGCTGCCCGCCTGAGGTTGAAAAAGGGTATTGAAATTTACAAGGATCTTGCCCTTGGCCCCCACTCCCAGGGCGCAGCATTCTCACATTTTTTAAGATGGTGCCTGCTCACAATAGCCGGTAGTCATAGTCAGGCAAGACAGCTCAACAAGGCTGCCCACAGATTAGCATGTGCTTATCACCTTCCTGGCAACTGCAAATTCCCTTCCTCTGAGAGAGAGGGAGAGAGAGAGAGAGACAGAGAGAGAGAGAGACAGAGACAGAGACAGAGACAGAGAGACAGAGACAGAGAGACAGAGACAGACAGAGACAGGGACTGACTTCTGGATGCTTACATTTCAAAAGGGGCAAAGCAAAGCACTGGGCTTCCCAGTTTGGACTGTGTGCATGTAGACTTCTCAGACTAACATAAAGATCTTCAAATAACAAAATTGCCCTAACTTCATATATATATACCTTGCTGACTGAGACAAGCAAATGCTCCAGTAGTTAGTGTTTTTGTTTTAAGAAATTGTAAGCGGCATCTCAACGCAAATAAAGAAAATGCCACAGGACTCCCATTCAGAGCAGAAGGCAGTCCAAGAACTATCCAATTCATTCCCAAAATTCTTCAGGAGAATTTTAAAAGAGTGGCAAAGAAATCATTCATTAGTTTGTGTGCTAAAATTTCCAGTTAATGGGGCGAGGTGAGACTTGCTCAAAGATCGCCAAACTTAATGTAAGTAGGAAAACTCACGATGTAATAAACGGGTAGATCATCGTCGAGAGGAATATCAAAACGACTGCATTTGGTCCCTGAAAATCTCTGCTTTCCCCAAGTTCCTCTCCTACTCAGTGAGCTAAATCACTTAAGCACCAGGGACTGGATGACCAATTTAGGGAGGGCTGTGAGTCTACATCTCCCTTTTTCCTTTAGATTTGTTGGCCTGGTCTTTCTTTCCTAATGGCATTTCGTTTCTAGGACAGTCCCTCCTCCCCGTATCTATCGGTCTAATTATCCCATTGTTGAAATCTTTCAAAAGGAAAGAAAAGCAGATTGCTCTGCGCAAGGAATGTCTTTTCTTCTACAACAACCTTCTTCAGCAACCCTCTCTGAAACTAGTGTCGCAGAGAGGAGATGGGGCTTAAAGTCCCAAGGTTCTCTTTCTTTCTCCCTACTTACGCCACCCGAGTTCCTCCCCCACTCCACCCACGCTCGATTTTTTTTAAGTAAGCTGAAGCGCTTGCAAGAGTTTATTCTGTTTCTACCTCTGACCCAGACGTAGGACACAGAAAAGGCGCCTAGGCAGGCGACAGGAAAAAAGGATGCTTGAGAATAACCAATATAAAAGAAAACCACTCTAATTGGGATTAAGTGTTTTAAAGATTAACAAGCGAGCTTTGTAGAGACTTTAAAATGCTGTCTTTTGCCTTATTCATTCTTCTTTACACACACGTTTGGTGTACCAGGCTTTATTCTAAACGCTTTTAATATATGACCCTTGTTGATTAAAAAACATTTAAACCAACATTAAATCCGTGCGTGCTTTCCGAATGTCTCCGACATATTCTTTTATGACACGGCACGGCGGTTAAGCCTTCAGAGACAAAATGGAAAAACTCTAACCAGTTGCTTCGTTATTACAAGCAAATCATTTCCCGCTGCAACTTTTTGCAACCATTATAATTAAATGCACTAGTGTAGGGAGAAAAAAATATCTCTTAGGGTTGTCCCAACCCAGTCCCACACTCCTATAATGATTTCAGGTTTTGCTTCGGGCGTTTGGAAGATCCCACTAATTCTCTCGCGTGCTCGGGTGGCAAACCTTAATTTCAAGGGGTGGGGGAGTGAAGCCGTCACTAAGTGCTGGGAACTCTCACTCTGGCCCCCTACTCTAGCTGGGAAAGCGAGGCCTGGAGAGCTCACACTCAGCTGAAACACTGGTTAACCACAGGGTGCAGGCCTGGATTGCACAGGGCCAGCAGCCTCAGGCTGCCTGCTCTGTACCCGAGCAAAAGCCCTGCTGTCCCTGAGCACCCAGGCGCCCGCCCAGAGACTGAGTGCCGAGCTGGGGAGTCCGCCACCCACGGTTCTGCGGTCCAGCAGCGCTGACCCCATCCTGCCTCGCCAGGCCCCACCCGATCCCCGATGACCCTGTGATTTGCCTGGAGTTGAGTTTCAGAAGTCAGGACAGAAAGTTTCAGATTTCTGTTCACACGGTTATTGAAGGCACCGCGGTGAGGACCGCACAAAAGAGACCAGGGCCTGTAGGGAAGGGGTTTTGTGTTTTAACGACACGCTGGCTGCAGGTCCTTGGCGTTACTCTGGCTCCTTCCCACTCTCCATCAACCCAATCTGCGCCCGAGTCCAGTCTTTTGCTGTCTCTTTTCTCTTGTCCTTTCCCGCCGCACCGGTCTAGTGTAACCAGGGAATGGAGTTTGGAAAGGGTACCTTAGTCAGATTTCCAGAAAGATAGTTATCTGTGTAAGGTGGAGGGTCTTGGTGATTGATAGATGTCTCTTTTCTCAAAGGCTTTTTTTCCACCAAGCACAAAAGCAGGCCCAGAGCATCATGTGGAGTCCCTCGCTGGACCCCCCACCAACCCACCCAGCGCTTCAGCGCCAGACGGTCCAGCGCACGCCCGACTCCCCGAGACTGTCTTGCTCACTTCCTGAGCGCGCGCGGAAAAGTCGCCAGAGCCTGCTCAAAAGTCCCACAGTATGCAGAGAGAGGCAGCGACTTGAAAACAAAGTCTGAAAACACACCTAGAGTTTACACAACCCGTGCTGTCCGTGCACTAAGAACGAGCGACCCGGGCAAACTTTACAAAACAAATTCAGTGTACAATAAGTACAAATCTTCTCACTCCGGGTGCTAAAGAACTCTGTGTCTGCACACACCTGAGAAATTGGAGGGATGACTGGGACATTTAATTTGGATAATCCAAGTCTGAGAACTTTGAACTCAAATCCTACTCCGATTTGTGTCCTAAAATCCCCGCTTCCCATCGGTAGGGAAGACACCACTCAAGCCTACCATTTACTCTGATAGTTACACCCCCTCCCTCCAGTTTCTGTGGCCAGAGACACAAAGGAAGTAGCCGAGAGGTGGCAAATGGAACAAAGCACCGGGCCAACCTCCTGCGGTTAGGCACCTGGACCGGTAAGCGGGCGTCTTTTATCCGCCCACAACCCAGACGTGCGGAACTGGCAGGGTGAAAAAGTAACTTTGACTTAAAGCTTTCAAAATCCCCTGAGGGTCAACATGACCGCTCCGGTCAGCCACTCAGCAGCTTGGGTCCAGAGGAGGGACAGCCCAGAGGGGTGGGTCACCTAGCCTAGCACCCCCACTCCCACCACCGACGTCACACACGTTCACTGGCACTCAGCCACGCGCTAGCGGTTATTCTTTAAACCTAAGGTAGAAACTCGGGGGGAGAGAGCGCGGCTTGCACCGGAGGGCCCAAACCCCGGGAGCCCGCGCCCGACACGCTCGCCCCGTGCGCTCTCGCGCCTGCGCCGGATCCCGCCGCTGCGAGAGATCGTCAGCGCTCCTCTCCCCGCTCTCAGGTGCGAGACCGCGTTCCCACGCCTCTGCCGACGCCTCCCGGCGGCTATTGGCCAGCGCGGGCCCGCCCCTCCATATTAGCCAATAGAAAGCCACGCCGTCCCAGGGAGGCGGGGCCTGGAGAGTGGCCAAGGCGGGCACGTGAAAGCGGAGGGGCCCCACCCGCGCGGGGGGCGTGGCCAGCGCCGGCTCTTGCGCCCCGGCTGGGCAGCGGCGTGGGAAAGAGCCTCCAGGAGCCGACCGCGCCGCCGGGAAGCCGAGCCTGCAGAAGCCGGGCAGGGAGGGAGGGAGGAGGCGGGCGGGGAGCGCGCTGCGTCCGGCTCGGAGTCGGTAGCTGCTCCTTCGCCGCGATGAAGCGCCCTTGTGAGGAGACGACCTCCGAAAGCGACCTGGACGAGACCATCGACGTGGGGAGCGAGAACAATTACTCCGGGTGAGTGCGAAGAAGCGAGAGGTGTCCGGGGAGCTTAGGGTGGAGAGGAGACGGTTGTCCCCGGGAAGTAGGTGCTCTTCGAGCTACAGTCGGGGTGGGGTTCGCACTAGGCGTGGGACGCGACTGGAAGGGAACTGGACCAGAGGGTGTAGGAGATGGCGAGGGAGGGTCCCGGGCTGTCAGCGCGGGGCACGCGTACTGGCACGTCCGGGCGACGCCCCCGATACTGAAAAGGTATTTAGGGGCAGTTCCAAAATAGGTCAGGAGAAAAGAAAAACAACTGGATTTCTGTTTTGGGAGAAACTGGGATCGCGACTTGAGTTTTTGAGGAGTTAAAGCATCTGCGCTGTTAAAACTAAACAGGCTGAGCTGAGGTTGACAGAGGGTGATCTGGCTGACCCACCCATGAATGACAGATATAAGGAGCTGATGAGGCAGCTTCCCTTTGACTGCTTGTCCTTTAGTCTCCAGAAGATCAGCGTTCTGATCACAGGAGACAGACCTCCCGTTTCCTGTGACAGCAAGATTAACCAGGCATTTTAGAGCCAAGGCGGGTCAAATGATAATTGCTTCTAATTGGCATGCCCAGAAGCACCTTAATTATTTATTTGCAGCTGTCACTCAAAGAGTGAAATCCTTCCCGAATATAGAAAACTGGATTTATTATTTCACAGACTTATTTTAAGACGTAGAAATCAAAGCCTGAAAACAGCAAAAGCAAAAAAAGATGCTTGAGAGGCTGTTTACCAACTCTCTCGTTAATAAAGTATTCTTTTAAAAAATGAAACTGGAGGCTGTCACGTGAAAGGGTGAAATCTGTAGAGAACGAGTGAGGAAGAAGGAATCAGTTGATTTCGAAATAAGACCCAGAAGTGAGACGATGAGGTGGCAACAGAACTTCTAAAAACAAAAGAAAACACATAACAGGACCTGGAGAAATTAAGACCCAAAAGAAGTATAGTATCTGAATTTCAAAGCGACAAAAAGTCCTTGGAGAGTATACATTAATCCACCAACTACATAACCAAATGAAAAGTTGATTGAACTTTGCAGTATAAAAATACCTTTTAGTAAACTCAAGGTGGATTGCAACTTCTCGAGGTTTAAGCTTAGTTTCAAGGCCGATGACACAGTTTCATTTTCAGAGTTAAAGCATGCAGAGTTCAAAGCTAAAATTTCGACTTTCCATCCAAGGACATGGTTAGGATATTCTTTTAAAGGATCAATAGGCAAAACTTAAAATCTGTTTTTAGATTATTGAATATGAGTTGTTGGGTTTTGGAACAGTACAAGTATTGGGTTTTGTTTTAAAAGTTGCGTGTAGAGACACATTTGACATGTGGAGCTCATGAACGATCAGTGTGTCTGGCAGAAGGGAATAGGAGGGGCACATCCAGACAGATTGTTGACTTTTAAGAAATACATGAGGAGAAATGGGACACACTAATCCCTGACCTCTCACCTTAACTGACTATCATCATTTCAATGGAGAACTCAAAAGTTCAGGTTCATTTTTGCCACTTGAATTGGCAGCAGAATTACACAGTAGCATTTTGAAAATCATGTTTACTTATTTGGTCTATGTGTTCAGCAAGCTGCATGTCACTGTCAGTTCTGTTTGTGGAGGTGCCAGTGGTTCTTCCCCATGCATCCTGGAGTCCAAGGGATGGAGCTCAGGCCAGACGATCCAACTTTGTGGCCAATTGCCTTAACTGGCTAAGCTGTCTCAAGGCCTCATTAACATTTTTTAAGGCATAATTACTACCTGGAAACGAAAATAAAGCCCCCAAAATAGCACAGATATGAAAAAAAATCCACAGACAGAAAAATAATATAATGCACAATCAACCAGAATATTAATGGGTGCCATGAAGTGGGGTGGGGAAGGGGGATTATTACATTGATACAGCACCTGACTGGTCTTCCTCCTTCACAGGCACAGTGCAAGCTCAGTGATGAGGTCAAATTCACCGACAACCACCTCTCAGATTATGGCAAGAAAGAAAAGGAGAGGGGTAGGTGATTCCCCTTTCTGTCATGTCATTAAGCTTGTGTGTCACTGCTGTTATTTTCTTACTTGGATAATTTTTTCTGTATATGTATCCTTAGATTTTTGTTTTGCTTTCTTTGGGCTAGATCATAGAAAAAAGGCGCCGGGATCGAATAAATAACAGTTTATCTGAATTGAGAAGACTAGTGCCAACGGCTTTTGAAAAACAAGTAAGTTACCCCCCCCCCCAAAAAAAAAAATAACCAGCTCATAGCATCTGACTTTCTCATCTGGGAATGTGGATTCTTCTTGAAGCTCATTAAAATAATGGTGTGTGCTCTGTGCACCCTGATCCGGCGTAAAACAGCTATTTCAGTAAAATGCTTTGTTGTGGCAGAACTATTAAAAACATAATCCATCATGAAGCCGAAAACATTTCCATTCTTTAGTTCCCTTAAGGGGAACAGTGATCCTGCTTTCTCTGTTCTCTCCGTGAAGCAAGCAGGGTTTGTTTAAAGTTGTGCTGTATGTTATATTCTTGAAAAGAAAGTTTTATATATGAAATATCATTTTTCCCTCAAACTTTGAAAGTACTATATTTAAAAAAAAAAAATCAAAGTTAAGAAAGTAAGATTTCTATTTTGGTTTCCTAAATTATACTAATACAGTTTAGTTAGCAAGCTACTTTCGTTTTTAATTCTTGGGTTAATAGAGCATTGTTTGATTTGGGATTATAATTTGGAAGTTTGGTAAAAAATTAAATTAGTCATAAGTGTTGCTTTTCAAAGTTCAGGTATTCTTTTATGTTAAAAAAAAAAAAAAAGTAAAAAGGGATTGCTGTTTGCGAAAGTAGAAAACAGACATTTACACTTTCCTTTGTGGCTTTGGATTGCTTTGCTTCTCTTGGTCTGCCTCTGTGGCTGATGCCGGGGCTTCTAAGAGCATATTTCCAAGTGTGTAGCCACCCCTGGGCTGAAAATGTCTTCAGTGGAGTTCCAAATTGGGTGCAAGACATCAGTTGGCTGTTTGTGCCATTTTCATTGGCTTGTTTACTTCGTGATTCTGCAAACATTGTAAAGCAAGCCCCACAGAGAGCCTCTGGAGGCCATCCAGGGCCACCGTTGGCCACTTTGACTGCAGCTACTCAGACATCTTCATGGACATGGTGAACAAGGAGAAGGACAGGACATGCTATACTACTGTTGACTCTATGTATTTAAGACAGAGAAAAAATAGATATAAACCCTGCAATTCATATGCCAAGGCTGTCTTTGCAAACTTACATGTGCTGTAAATTATACTTCAAATTAGTACACTGCAAATGAAAATGGCGGTGACCTATGTTGTTTGTTGGTTGTTTGAGTCTTTTGAGTGCTGAAATATCTACATTGTGACACCGAGAACAGTCACTCTGGTGATCTTTTTTTCCTTAGTCTTGGTTTGTTAGGCTCTTTTCTTAAATATTGACTTAAACCTTAAGAGCAAGCCTCAGTCGTTTGGCAGCTAGTTACTGTAAACACAAGCTTTCCCATTTACAGAGTCTGGCTGCCAACCCCTGTGAGCTGGCCCTGCCTCAATTAGAGGAGAATACTCTTTAGAGACGCTGAAGAACTGACACTCCTGCTATTTAATGTTTGCTGATAATTTAAAAAAAAAAAAAAAAAAAAAGTATAGGAAAAAACCATATTGATTTAATTATTCAGCTCCTCTAGCAACTTAGTTAGAAGCCACCAAACCCCAAGTCACTATAAATGGGGCATTTCTTTCTGTTGGTTTCCAAAGGTTGCTTTATTTAAGAAGGGAAACAATGAAAATATATTTGCAAGACTGTTTTTTGTAGGTTTTTGTAAGGTTTTTTTTTTCCTCCAATAATTTACTGTTTTTATTCACTCTACATCCTGATCACAGCCCCCTCCCTCTTCCCTTCCCAGTCCCACCTTAAAGTCGTCCCTTGCCCCCCCCCCCCATGATCCCCTCCCCTACTCCTCAGTAAAAGAGAGCCCCATCCTGGGACTTCTAGTCCTGTAGGACTAAGCATATCCTCTCCCACTGAGGCCCAACCAGGCAGTCCAGGTAGGGGAAGGGGATCCGTGGCAGGGAACAGAGACCACATGTTAGGGGGCCCAAATGAACACCAAGCTGCACATTTACCACAGGGATATTTTAAGGATAGTTTTGAATGATTGATAAATTCTTAGGCACAAAAAATGCTCCTTAAGTAAACTGCAAATTAGTCCTTTGCGTTTGTGATCCTAGAGTTCACAGTGACACCTGCTGGTGACCTTGAATGTCCTTTCCTAGTTTGTTTCCTTTACTGGTTATCTTAAAGACTTACTGGGATTTTTCTATTTTTGAACGTTCTATTTGTGATGCTTTGCTAAAGTGCTATATCCATATCCTCAAGAATTAATATTCAACTGTTTAACTGCTGTAGACTTCAATAGTAAGACAATAAAATGTCCCTTAAGAAAATATATCATTAATGAAAGCAGAGTTCAAAGTTCAAGAGCTTTGCAGTTGACATGGTGTTGGTAGGATGATTTTAGGAACACAATTGCTCTTACTATTTAATCAATCATTTCTTTGATGCCTTGTTTTGGTCTTTAGAAGTTGCAAGTTAATGCCACCGGCTATGCTGTAGTAATTGGTGTTTTTTTTTATAAAAAGTTTAGGGTGAATTCAGAGTCTTCTCATGACTCAGAGGTTAAGAGAGTAAACTGTTCTTCTAGGGGACACAAATTTTGCTTAGCACTCACACTGGTGGTTCACAAGTACTTTTAAGTCCAGCTTCAGTAAGTTCTGGTGCCTCTGACCTGCATAGGTATCTGCCTGTACATACGTACACACACACACACACACACACACACACACACACACACACACACACACACACATACACAGAGAGAGAGAGAGAGAGAGAGAGAGAGAGAGAGAGAGACTCAGACACATACACAGAGACATGCACATGCATATATACAATTAAAAATTTTTCAATTCATGTTCTTCCTGTGATGAAATTCAACATAGAATTTTATAAGAGGCAAGATTGGAACTGTCGTGCTAAGTTCAGTATATAATGTTCCAAGATAGTTTCTGTAGAACTCATGAGACTTTATTATTTGATTCTGAAGGGATCTGCCAAGTTGGAAAAGGCTGAAATACTGCAAATGACAGTGGATCATTTGAAGATGCTCCAGGCAACAGGGGGTAAAGGTAAGGTTTGGTACCATTCTTCACCCCCTTTCTACCTTTCTCTTTTCTTTCTTTCCATTTAACACCATAAGGAAGTCACAGTTGAACAGCCCTCTAACAAGCTGAGATAGGCAGGCCCAGATTAAAGCTGTGGAAATCAATGCTAATGGCAGGATTGAACTCGTGGGAAAGAGCTTGTAGAACAAAAGGAAGCACTTGACCCCCGGCTTGTGTTTGCTTTCATAATACTATGGGAGTAAAGCTTCCTTCACAGCAGCCTGGTCAGACATTTGTTTGGGATTTGAGAAGTTCATGCTGGAATCTGTACAAAAAAACAAAACAAACACAAACATGCAAATATGACCAAGGTCGGGGCACACAGTTCTCCTCTCTCAGTTTCATTCAACCAAGACTGGGACCCGGATAATTTAGCTATTTAAAGGAAATGACTCTAGAATTATTTTTTGTCATTGTTTCCCAGACTATTTGGGCTTGTCTTGATTTTACACCGACCACAGCATTTGAAGTACAGGTACTAAATCTCTTCTAGAAACATCAACAGAACAGGCTCTTCCTGGGGGAAGAACTCACAGGAGTTGATATCCACATTCTGTAGAATGTCCTCTGTACAGGACAGGAGTACATCATGGAAGAATTACCAGGTCAGAGTAAGACCTCCATGCAAAAAGAACAAACAAACAAAAAAGGATGAAATCGTGAGAGTCGTAATCCTCATCCAGATTCATTATCTCGCTTCCACTGCAGCCTAACTTCAGGTTGCCCTCATAGCTTTATCTTCAAGGGTGCCTTTGATATCCATCTCAGCCAGATTTATTCACAACTGACAAAGAGAGAAAGCTTCAAGATATAAATGCTGAGACTGAAGGCTGAAGACCTCCAAAGTGCAGCATAGACTTCCTCTGCACAGTCTATGGCCCTAGATCTGAGCAAGGCAGGTCAGGGCATGGAATTAAAGGCAAATCACATTTACCAATCTGAAAACTGATAGAACATCAGCCTTGACCCAAACCATCTCGTACTTATGGCAGGAAGAAAGACTGTTGTATATGATGTCTATAATCTGCCTCAGGCCACAATGTCCCAAGACACTGTCTGGAACAAAGGACAGTCAGGATAGGATGCAAATATTCTTGTGATGTAGAAGCCAACTGTTAGATCTTAGAAGTCAGTTATCCCACCCAGCCTGGCTGCAACCTTTGACCTGAGTTGGAAGTATCCTGCTGGTCTTTGAGAGTTAAGCTAGCAGCATGTGCTCCACAGGTCCTAAGTCGTGTGACTGTCTCTAACCTGCTACCTTGGGATTCCAGGAGAGCAGTAAAGTTAGACATGGTCAAGGAAGGCTATGGATTACTCTGCCTTCTCTGAAATTGGCAGCCATGAGGTAAAGAATTGCTGCCAAAGGCTCAAGTATTTGGCATGCATTGTTCTTCTAAAGAGTAAGGTTGTCCTCTCACCCAATAACAAGTTTTATATTACTTCTTATTCGTGACTACTTGATAAGTCCTAAATTCACCCCAGTAGTTAGTAAGCAGACATTTCCAACCATATGCCTGACTGCTGGGTCCCTAGAGAGGCTATCCCAGGAATAATGTATAGGTCTTGAGCAAGAGGGGCTGCCAGTGTTTGCTCACATGCCCAGACTCCCAGTTGCCTCTATTGTAGAGGAAGGATATGGGCTCTAAGGTACTTGCATGATAGTGATTTCTGGTTCTCCAGTTCATTAGCTCTGTCACTGGGGCTAAGTCAACTCATCCTTTCTGAGCCCCAGTTTTATCCTTTGTAGCATAGAGACAATGATGAAGGGCACCTCACAGGTGGTCGTAAATTAATTTGCTTGAAGCCTAGAAATGTGCACTGTTACAGAGGAAGTGGTTATGGGCACATGTTATTGTTGGCTCAAGACCCACTTATATGAGACAGCTGCTCATCAAGACTTCCCTCAGCTTCCAACAAGAGAATAGGAATTACATAATTCATATTCCTTAAGATACAATAAGACTCAGCCATATACAGCCATATAGCAAGCAGACCTTAAATGTCACTTACTTTACAAGCACCAGCGAAATTCAAAGAAGTTTTAATATGTTGCTTTCAGTCTGTCGTAAGATTATAATAGTTTCTAGGGAAAACCCAAATTCTAAATTTTTTTTCAGTGTCTCTGGACTGTGATCAATACCTCCCTCCTTTTGAGAAAGTCAGCAGCTCAAGCTTGAAGAGGACCCTAAAGACTGTCCTGTGGGAGGGATCCTTCCATGGAGGCACCCTCATGAGGAACAGTCTTTGCTCTGGGGTCTAGGGATGAAAACCAGGTTTACTGCTGATACCCAGCCCTTATGATATTGTCTCTTGTTCAGCGTAGTGCTGTTTCTGCTGTCCTGATGGTTATATTTGCCCCAAATACCCTTATCTCGTTTCCAGATTACTCAGCAACCATAACAACAGTTTCTCATAATGCTTCAATTATAAAATAGTCTAAAGGAAATAGGCAGCTTTTGCTCTGTCAGAGCATAAAGTGATACATTGTAAATGCTTCCAATGAAGAGAAACATATTTTGGATTAGAGAGGTACTCAGAGGCAGAGTACACTTAGTTGTGCAGATCCTGGGTCCTATCCTGGAAAAGCCAACCCCCTGAGACTTTTTCTATTTCTAAGGAAAACATATTGTTGAGGAAAGTCATTATCCCACAATACTAAAGCTAAGACATCCCCTCCACCCCGGGAGGTATTCGAAACATGAATGTCCCTATTTTATTTTTTCTTATTGTGACATTCAACCCTAGTTAAACTACAGCACTTCTAAAGTTGTTATGCATGCCACATGTAGAGTATCCTTTCTTTACTCCTGAAAAAAAAAAAAAAAAAAAACATAGTAGCCATTGTGTTTTCAGAGTCATCCCATCTCTAGAGAGCACAACAGTTGAATCTAAGTGGGTGGCTGTTCTTCAAAGCTGTATCATTTTCCCTTCTTTTGCCCCCCCTCAACTCTGACTCTCCTCAACCCTTCTTTAGGCTACTTTGACGCCCATGCTCTTGCCACGGACTTCATGAGCATTGGATTCCGAGAGTGCTTGACAGAAGTGGCTAGGTACCTAAGCTCGGTGGAAGGCCTTGACCCGTCGGACCCACTGCGTGTGCGCCTTGTCTCTCATCTCAGCACCTGTGCCTCCCAGCGGGAGGCAGCAGTGATGACGTCCTCCATGGCCCACCACCATCACCCCCTGCACCCTCACCACTGGGCAGCGGCTTTCCACCATCTCCCCACAGCCCTGCTCCAACCCAACGGACTCCATACGTCAGAGTCAACCTCATGCCGCCTATCCACATCTTCGGAAGTGCCTCCTGCTCATGGCTCTGCCCTCCTCACAGCAACGTTTGCCCATGCAGATTCTGCTCTTCGGATGCCATCCACGGGCACCGTTGCACCCTGCGTGCCCCCTCTCTCCACCTCTCTCCTGTCTCTTTCGGCCACTGTGCATGCCGCAGCTGCAGCGGCCACCGCTGCTGCACACAGCTTCCCTCTGTCCTTTGCAGGGGCCTTTCCCATGCTCCCGTCCAATGCGGCGGCAGCAGCCGCAGTTGCTGCTGCAACAGCAATAAGTCCACCCTTGTCCGTGTCCACAGCCTCCAGTCCTCAGCAGACAAGCAGTGGAACAAACAGTAAACCTTACCGACCCTGGGGGACAGAAGTTGGAGCCTTTTAAGTTATTCTTGAATCCCTTTGTAATAGTAACTGATATCCTCCGTTTCGGAATCAGCTTCAAACCTCTGCACCCTGAAGGTAGTCATACAAATACGTACAGAGCCACACAGCAGCAAAAAAGCGATTTGAGAAGAAAACTTCGCACAATATGGAAATGTAGTATTATTTTTTTCCTTTGTTTAAGGCAGCTTGGCAACTGACATCAGCAACTTGAAAGCGGCACACCCACTTCCATTTAAACTTTCTTGGGAAATACACTGATGTCACCATCCAGTGGTTCATTATTGCTCCTGACTTGGAGAAGAAAAACATGATAACTGAGTTCTCCTGATGCTAGAAGGGAGAAGAAAAAAAAAAAAAAAAAAAAAAAAAAAAACCATGTTTTCTAAGTGCCTGAACTAAGGAATGTAATGTAGCACAAGATCAGAAGGGTATAGCTGTTAAGTTGAGAAAGGCAGGGAGCAGACAATGTGTTGGGCTGCAGACACAGTATTCTTTGGAAACCAACAGGTTTTATTGGCCAGAAAGATGAATGAAAATTAAGTCGAAAGACCTAGTTTTGTCTTTGTTTTCTTTATACAGACTTACCAAGCAGTGACATTTAGCAGTGCACTGAAATAAGCAATTCCACCAGAGCCTCCAATTAACAAGCGTTTCTGTTGTGCCTTCAAGCTTCCATACCTCTGGTGAGCCCTGGCTTAAAACAGTGCTTCCCTATGTGAACTTACAGGTATACAATGCACTAGAAGCAGTTACCTACTGTGTGCCCACCAGAGGCTCATTCATACCAACTCAAAAACTCTTCGGTTTGCAAGAGTTTGGATTAATTTATTGTTTCACCTGGACTATTTTTATATATTTAACTTCTTCAGTTTTCTCCTGACAACATGTAATGTCTGTTCTTGTATGTTGGGGGGGGAGGTGTTGTGTTTCTGGAAGTCATGAGAGAAGGAGAGATGACATGGAAGAGAAAAGCTACATGCTGTAAATGCCCTGGTCAAGTTAGAGATTGCATTTGATCCCAAATCACAACGAATGTATGCAATGAGGTGTACATAAATTATTTTTGTCCGTGCCTAGACTAGTGCTACATAATGGTGTTTTGGTTTTGATTTTTTATCTTGTTTAATGACAAAATAATCTCTTAATATGTGGAAATTGAGCACATGAGATTTTATATATGAAAGATAAAGACACAGCATGTATTCTTATGCACTTCATTTCTCTGCTGTGTGGAGAAAGCAATAAACAAGAGAATATTAAACATTATGCAAAGTTATACTCATAAATGTGTTTTTAAAATTACTGTACCTAGGCTTTTCTGTATTACTTTGTAACTTTTTTCTATGCAAAGTCTATGTGTCACTAATTAAATGATGTCCTTTTTGACTATTTCATGTGGATGAGTTGCTTTTCAGAATGACAAGCTGACATTGCCTTTCCTGTGAGTCCTTTTACTAACTCTTTCAGCCATAGCTTTGTGCCATGTGTTTCAAAATCATTTAACTGATGGAATTCACATCTTATTTTAAAATAAACTTTATGGCGCTTACAGATTAAAAACAGGTAAGAATTGAAAGGCAGAAAGTGATCATTTTCCTCTACCTTGTGTTGCTTCTTCCTTATTTGTCTATTCATTCATTTATTTATTTATAAACAGGGTGTCCCTATGTAGCACACGATGGCTGGAATTTGCTGCAGTGCTTAGCTTGGCCTGAAAAATCACGATCCTGCTGCCTCATACTCTCAACAAGCAGCATCATTGAATTACAACTTTCGCTCTTGGAAAGGTATAAAAAGACTTCCAAATAAGAGAATATCAAACACAGAGAAGGAACTGCAATGTGCCATTGTCTTAGTCAGGGTTTCTATTCCTGCACAAACATCATGACCAAGAAAGAAGCAAGTTGGGGAGGAAAGGGTTTATTGAGCTTACACTTCCATGCTGCTATTCATCACCAAAGGAAGTCAGGACTGGAACTCAAGCAGGTCAGGAAGCAGGAGCTGATGCAGAGGCTATGGAGGGATGCTGCTTACTGGCTTGCTTGCTTGCTTCTCCTGACTTGCTCAGCTGGCTTTCTTATAGAACCCAAGACTACCAGCCCACAGATGGTACCACTCACAAGGGGCCCTCCCCCCTGATCACTAATTGAGAAAATGCCTTACAGCTGAATCTCATGGAGGCATTCTCTCAACTGAAACTCCTTTCTCTGATAACTCCAGCTTGTGTCAAGTTGACACAAAACTAGCCAGTACAGTCATATCGTGTAGCTCAAAAACTAGGCATAGTCGTGGGACATCAGTAGATACATGATAGACATGGACATGCACCCTGATGGTGAGTCCCCTGTGTCTTTGAAAGTTTCATTGATAACATGGAGATGTTGTAGTTGTGGTCCCCTCTTCAGAGAAGGCTTAAGTCAGGCGGAGCTAATCCCTGGGCCAAAAAGAAAAAGCACCAAAAGAATGAAAAGAAATCTTTGTATCATTCGTATCAACGTGTTCAGATGAAAAGATTGGGGTGGAAGGGCAGTCACAATGGAGGACAGTCACGCTAGTTTGGTTTGAGAAAATGAAGTGTATGGTATTGCGGGGGTGGTTTCTGTCTTGTGAAGCTATGTACTGCGTTTTAGGTCGGTCATCTTCATGTTTGTTAAAAAAAACAAAAAGGGTTTAAGTCTTTTAAAAAAAATTGTTTCAGGGGAAAGGAAAGAGCTGTTAGGAGTTGATTTGTTGGTGGGTTCTATGTGACAGTCCCCAAGTTAACTCAAAGGCATTTTAGAAGAACAGAAGGAAGAAAGGAGCAATTTGAGTTTTCCCCAAACGTAAAAGCTGTGTGTGTGCACAGCTAGAATAGCTTTGCCTTTCACATCATCAGCAAGTAGGTGCACACCCTTCCTGTATTCCGCAGTTTGGGGTAGGGTATAGGGACTGATACCCTAGCTATTATAGTGACTTTCAAAGGAAGAGGCATGATGAGGTGTTGAGAATAAAAAAATTTCTGGCATCAGCGAGAGAGGAGTATTGTTCTTTTTTAGATCACCGACAAAATGGCCTTTCCTATTTTATTTGAAGAGATACGGAGAATTTTAAAGTAATATCAAAAAAATAAAAAGTCCAAGTATTACCTAAAATAGTGCCCACTATTTCACACATACATAGGGATTGTAACCTGAAAGAAGCCTTTTGTTCATGTCTTTCTTATCTATGTGACTTATTCGGAGTGCCCATCACAAGTTATCTCAATTCAAGATCTGAGAGGCATTATCCCAAAGGATTATGATTTCAGAATTCCGTGTTCCCATAGTCTTTATCAGTTGCTGTTGATTTAAGATCATTTTTAAAAGAATATGGGTTTCTACAATATAAACTTTAGAGATTGATCATAAAATACCTTAATTAAGTATAAAAAGGAAAACATGCATCTTGAGTTTGAGCCGATATACTACTATTACTGTGGTGAATGCAATTTTATAAGTAACAGCTAATGATGTAAAGAGCAGGCTATTTTAGCTTTCCTTTAAATGACTTCATAAGCATGGTGATCAAAAGATACAAAGGGTTTTTGTTCGTTTTCATGTTTTAGCCGCCCAGTGACACTAAGCAATTTTACTTCTGGAAAAACGGTGTTAGACTTGCCCTTGTGATTCTCCTGAGGTCTAAGCAGTGCCTGAGATTGTGAATGTTCCAACTGCCTCAGCAAAGCATCACAGAAAACATGGAATTTATACCATCACTGTAGTTCACAATCCTTGAAAGCACGCATCTTTGAAAGTCAATGGAAGATATTGAAAAGTGCCTGGGTGATCTGTGTAAGGGCAGATCATGTGGGAAGTAGCTATCTAGGTACAAGGCTTTCTCCCATGCCCTCAAAGGAAAGGGAAAGAATGGGTTGGTTAGGGAACCACTTTGTTGGCTATGTAACTGTTGGAACTAAGACCACCTTAAGACAAAGGATGAGAAAGAAACTCAACTGAAGTCCTAATAAGGAGTAAGTCACGTTCTAGAAATCTATCCCTCATTCAAGCCCCATACCTCTATTATAGAAGTCACTATACTGTCTCGACATCCTGGAAACTAGAAAATGATATTAACTGTCTGCTATCATACCTAGCAGGTTGACTATGACTCCATGTGGGTCTGTTTTTCAGCCCATACTTTTGGCCATGGCTTTGGTATTATTTTATTTTTGAACTCAGAGTCATCTAGAACACCCCTATGATATCCCCCTACCAAGGATGACTGAATATAAAAATAAGTCTGCATATATAGGTTTAACATGAAGCTACCATCTCTCCTTAGCAGGTGAGAGGATAGAAAAAGAAGTAACTCACCTTTACTCCATAATACCATATAGAAAAGAAATTCTTTTGACCTGGTTAGACCTTTTGGGCAAGTGAATTTACCTTCTGTGCAGGATACCAAAGAGTGTTTTGCAGTCTTTGTAAGGTGACTGACAGTGGACAGGCAGAATGGTGAAGAATTAAGAAAAGATGTTAAACAAATTTATTACAAAAGATAAGAGGTAGGTGTGTGTGTGTGTGTGTGTGTGTGTGTGTGTGTGTGTGTGTGTGTGTGTGTGTGTGTGTATTGAGGGGAGTACTGATCTGTTCAGAATATTTATTCATTTTAGGTTCATGTTCTCATAAAGCAAACCTTCATTTGGCCTGTGGTAGCCTGCATCCATTGTAAAGGCTCATTACTAGGAAGGGCTTAAACTGTCCTGAGTTCTTTAGCCTAGAGTGGGGGATGGTTTTTGTAGTAGTCGCAGTTCGGACGTATACATGATGTTTCAAAATTTCATATTCCCAGAGACATCTTTGTTTCTAAGTTCTCAGCCTTCCATGTTCGGTTTGCCTGAACACTGCTGCCATTCTTTGAGTCTATGGTAATGACAGAAACAGTAAATGCCCTTGGCTGAGTGCATTATACAGTTGAAGGGAAGAACAAGATTAAATACATTTACTGGGGTGACTCTGCATGTTCTTACGTAGGCTTTGAATTGTAACCATTTTGTGTTTTCATTATAGTGAAAATGAAATGGCATTTAACCAGCTGGGAAAAAAAAAACATTTAACCAATAAGGGCTATCGTTCACAATGTTTCCCTTGTGTAAGAGTGGTGATAGATTTTAAATTGCTCAGACTCCTGAAGTAATGGGGTATTCTCAATTAACCCCTTCTTCCCTGATGATAAACTATTGAACTGATTACTGTTTACCATATTGCAGAATTGCTTCCTAGATCTTTCAGCACATCTTTAAACCTTTGTCTCCTGTTAGAAAACACCTTAACACTTTTTAAAACCAAAACAATACGATGAAGGAGACCGTGTTGCCATTGTGCAGACTTTGTGCTGAGCCAAGACTCCGGCAAGCAAGCTCATCCTGGCCAGTATTTCCCAGGCAGGTGCTATAAACAGGCTTTTGTTAGATGGGAGGGTAATCTGGCAAGATGATAGAAATATGTTTTCAGTCTAAAGGGCAAAACACAGGTTGTATTTTACTCTCATCGTGGTACTTTTGTCAAGCCACAAGCCTCTCCTAATGAAAATGAAGTCAGTCAATTGTTATCTCACACACCACCAGTGTTATATTTTTGTTATTTTTACATCTTTCTGCTGGCAGAATGATAGGCATAGAGCAGTATAAATGTCTAAGTGTGGTGATGGATCAAAACTCAAACGCAGTTTATTGACTATCAGATGAGGATATGACTGTGTTCATAAGCAACTGTTATCTATGGTATACACTCACCTTTTGCTGCTACTATAAAGAGGCTTGAAGTCGACTGTGCCCATCAAAAGAGGGCTATGAGGTCACTACTACTACTGTTGAATCAACGTGTACATAAGACTTATGTAGTGCACCAAGGAACAGACTTGAAACACCAAGTGTTTCCTGGGATCAACTTTTGTGAGGACAGAACTAGGCACCAAAATCATGAGTTACGTGGTTCACATAGATCAAATCTCACCTCACAGCTTCACCATTGATGTAGATTTCAGACTCTAAGGCTATCCATGAAGGAAAACCATAGACATGGCTCAATATAAAGGATGTAGCCACTTCCCAGAACAGCAAGGTCCTGTAGAAGGCCCTTGTCCAGGTACCTAGAACATAAGAAAAAAGGAGAAACGAAGTTCACAAATTGTCCTCAAGGTAAGATGAAGTGAGACAGTGGTGAAAATTCAATGTCTAATTGTTCTTTTAAAACAGATAGCTCTGGAAGAAAAGTCCTCTGTGTGGCCTCTGCTGCCACAGGAAGGACACCATAACAAGTCAGCCGAGTGTTCAGGGAAAGCACACCTGCACTGCTGCATCTGGGAAAACTCATGTTTAATTACTTTAGTCAAGTCTATTAATCACTTTTAACATGTGAGAATGTAGTAAAATTCTTGGTACTTATTCAACAGACCACTTGAATTCCTTATTTTTAATTCTAGTGAAGTTATCCCTGTTTCCTTTAACACACACACGTGTATGTGAGTGTGTGTGTGTGTGTGTGTGTGTGTGTGTGTGTGTGTGTGTGTGTGTGTGTATTTTTTTTTCAACTCTTAGAGGCTGGGAGATGACTCAGTCACTAAAATGTTTGCCATGCAAGCATGAGGATCTGAGTTCAGATCCTTAGCACAAGCCGGGCAGTGGTGGCGCACGCCTTTAATCCCAGCACTTGGGAGGTAGAAGCAGGCAGATTTCTGAGTTCAAGGCCAGTCTGATCTACAGAGTATGTTCCAGGACAGGCAGGACTACACAGAGAAACCCTGTCTCCAAAAACAAAAAAACAAAAACAAAACAAAACAAAAAAACCCTAAACAGATCCTTAGCACACACATCAAAAAAACAAAAATAGGTGGAGCTGCAGAGATGGATCAGCTGGTAAAAGCATTGGTTGGTCTTCCAGAGGCTCCAGGTTCAATTACCAGCACCCACATAGTGACTTACAAGTGACTGTAATTCCAGTCCAAGGGGGATCTGATGGCCTCTTCTGACCTTCACAGCCATCCATGACACATAGACATACACATAAGCAAAACAGCCATAAACATAAAACAAAGAGAAAAACACCTAGATGTGCTGTGCATTTCTATAAGACCAGCACTGGGGACCTGGGACCAGAGGATCCTAGGAGTCCACTGGAAGCTAGTCTAGTCATCAGTGAATTCCTGTCTCAATAAATAAGATGGGAATGACTGCACTACAGGACTTGGAACAGATTTTTGAGTCTGTGTCAGATTTCTTAAAATCTATCTCACAAGGAATTTCTGAATACTAAATAATAGCATTAAGACCTTATGCATGGTGGACTATCGGTAACAGTAGTCTAGCTTCTGCCCATGTAATATGAAGACCCAGAAGGAGTTCATATGCGAGACCTCTACTTCCCACTCACGTATCTGCATTCAGTGCATTCCAAGGCACTCTTCGGCATCCATTTTGTTTACATTAAATTACTAACATGTACATGTTGCTTTCTATGAGTAAATTCACAGATTCACAGATGTAGGAGAATATAAACTAGGCCAATGCTTCGACTTACACATGAGAACAACTGAGAGCCCAAGCAAGATAAACATTTGTGCAGTTACACCCACAGGCCCAGCTTCTAAGATGTGGTTCTTTTGGAGACAATGTGACCATAAAGGAAACATTTTTCCTTCATATCTTTTATATTTTAGTGGATTTTGTTTGGCTGTGGATGAGGTAACTAGTTCCATTTGTTTTTTAAGATAGCGTATCTTGTGTGTCCTGTCTTTAAGTACAATGGTTTTTGGTCCGATTGAAAATAAACACTCTGGGGAAGTCCTGGATCTTTAAAAAAAAAAATCTTAACTCTGGTTAATATTACTGAGTTTGAGATTATATTACTGTTTTTAGATGATGTCCTACAGTACCACCAAGTTCATAGTACCCGAGTCAATGCGGTTGTGCTCTACCATGCAGCCCTTGAGGCAGAATTGTTGACTTATTCCTTTACCATGTGTCAGTATGGCTTCTACACAGTACAGCAGCAGCATCTTCTTGGGCTCCTGTTCTGAAGATGAAATCTTTAAGGTCAAATTGCAAAGCTGTGAGAGATCTTCACGAGTTGGTCCGCACTACTGTCAGCTGCCTCTCTCATTTACCACCCAGCCTTCCTGGTTTTCTTCTTGCCTTGCTTCAAGGCCTTGCCTGTGTCCCTTTCAATCTCTCCCCTTGAGGTAACTCATCTTCAGGTTTCTGATCAAATGCATCATTCTGTTGGTATCACTACCCCAGGAAGAACGTCCTTGTGGCACTGCATGGCTGCATTCTTCTTTTTCACTGAACTTGGCGATTGAAAGTTGTAGTGGGAAATATTAAAAAATGAAATTTGTTTTAGATAACCAGTCACAAAAAACACAATTTACAAGATGCCAATACAATAATTTCAGAGCCAATGGATAATGATAAAAGCTGCCCACCTAGATTAGACAACGTATTCCAAACTTCTAACCTTTATGATAACATAACCATCAGTGGCGCTATGCCAGTTCACATCCTCTGCCATCTTCCCTCCCCTTTCCAGACCTTCTCCCCTGCAACTCTTAGCTCTGCCTCCCTGTTCCCTGTCCGATCACAGAGCTCCTGTTGCTCTAATGTAATTGGACAGGGAAATCCTGCAACAGAAAGTTGTCTATGACTGTGCAGTTATGCAAATGATATGAGATGTTTGTGCCCCACTGCGTCTCTAAGGCCTCTTTGTACTTTGGTACAGAAGAGCAGCTCAACATATATTTGTGATAACTGGATGAGTCCCTGAGTGCATAACCAAATGAAGAACAAATGAATGAGAGTCATACACTGGACTAATAGAACTAATTTGCATTTGATTTCTTTAAAGACTTCCACCGAACTTTAATCTGATAGGACAGTAAGAACATATACAAATAAAATCAAGCACAATTGATGAGAAGAAAAAGCTAGACAGACAGACAGACAGACAAAGAGGGGGGGAAGGAGGAAAGATGAATATCCTCTATTTCCCCTGTAGGCAAACAGATCCTAGATTTTAACTATACTCCACCCTAACAGGGCTACTTGGAGAATGAATTTGACTCACATGAGGCTAGGATGCCCCCTTGTGGTATATTTTCATAGTTATCATTGTTCCACCTGCCCGTAGCTTTTCCCCCTAAAAGCATTCTCTCTGCTCAATGTTGCATGCAATTATCTCAAGAGTTATTTGGAAAATGACCATTTCATTATGTTTTCATCTTACTTAAATATTAAACCAATTCCAAAGAATAACACACATTAGGTTCAAATTATCAGATGACTGTGAACCTGCAAAGCCTTCTCTGTTCTTCCCAAACTGGTTTCCATCTTCCTAATTCCTGTAGATGCCCTGTTTTATTAATGGTGTTACATCAACTGATACACCAATAAATGACATTTATTATTTAAAGACCTAATCTAAAATGTGATCATGCGCAATTTGACTTATTTTTTGGTTAATTTTTTTTTTTTCCTGTGGCAGACTTGATTTAAGGGAAGGAAAGGGATCAGGGAACGTGAAGAAGGGGAGAGGCAGACAGAGCATGAGGCCAGAGACAGCAGGAATGGTGGAGGACAGAGAGAGAGAGAAAGAGAGGCTGACTGGGAACATGTGGAAACAAAGAGAGAGAGAAGGGAGGGAGGGGGAAAGAGAGAGAAGAGGAAAGGAGAGAAGAAGGGAGTAGAGAGGGAGAGGAGAGAGGAGAAAGGAGAGAGGAAAGAGGGGCTGGGGTAACGAGCAGTCCTCTTGTAAGCTGCCTTACTTGGCTTGAGCCTGGCAGGCAATGCTAGCAGATGATGATATAAGCTATTGCTAGGTTGCTGTTGGGAGGTGCCTACAGGAATTGTCTGTAAGCCAACAATAGCTATTTAAATCAATAAACTTTTACATATATAAAAATGATATTTTAGGTGAGCAAACATTATGCTGAAGAATTGAAAACACTTCCATTTTCATGTGAAAAGTTTTCCACACTTTTTTGTGATATTAAGCAACGCCCCCCCCCCCAAGTTTTAATGCATAATTTGAAGAAAGAACACGAGAAGCCATGTATTTCCTCTGTGCTTCAGGGGAGCGCCCTATGTGTAACAATGCCTCCAATGAGACTTCTGTAGGTCCACTGCACAACTGAGTGGAGCACCAGATTGCTAAAGAGCACAGGACTTAGACTGGGCAAAGCCAAGTTGGAATCCTGGTTCCCAGCCATACTTATGCCACTTTAAATGATTACACAGCACCATAGCTCTGTTTTTCTAGGTCAAAAAACAAGGGCACATTTGTAAAAAAATGCTTTGATTATTGTGGATAAAGCACTTATATTGGTGTTCAGAATCTAAAAGAGCTCTGTAGATGTCGGATATTCTTCAAAATGGCACAGTTGAACTATGGATGCACTTGCTCTTTTATCAGCAGAAATGTGGACTTTTCATCCACCCACCCACCAATTTGTTCATTCATTCATTCATCCATCCAGTTTTTCATTTAAGCACTCTGTATGTGACTATCAACAACCAACTTCTTGGTTTAGTTGATTATTTATTTCATTCAGTCAACACCAACCACATGTTAAACACTGTTGTAGATGCTAGTGAAGGTCCTTCCCTTTAACTGACCCACATAGGATAACTTCCGGTAATCTTATGGTTTCAGGATGACTCAGCCCAAATCATCACCCAGCAGAGTAGCACAACCTTGGATGGATGACAAATCTGCACTTAAAATAAAGTGGACAAGCACAGAAGAGTGCCTTCAGTAGGCACAAGTTCCTTGTGCAGACTAGACACATTCTGTTCCTTTACCTTTGCAGAGCCTCTTCACATTTGGAGGATTTGTGCAAACAATCTGCAGGATTTCCCTACTCTTCCCAAACTCAAAGTTGAACACAGTATTTCTTCTCTCCAAAGCAGTACCACCAAGCTTGAGGGTAGGTAGTGAGACACAGAGCTTCATCGAAATGACAACATGTACTGGCTAGTTTTGTGTGTCAACTTGACACAAGCTGGAGATATCACAAAGAAAGGAGTTTCAGTTGAGAAAAATGCCTCCATGAGATTCAGCTGTAAGGCATTTTCTCAATTAGTGATCAAGGGGGGAGGGCCCCTTGTGAGTGGTACCATCTGTGGGCTGGTAGTCTTGAGCTCTATAAGAAAGCCAGCTGAGCAAGCCAGGAGAGGCAAGCAAGCCAGTAAGCAGCATTCCTCTATGGCCTCTGCATCAGCTCCTGCTTCCTGACCTGCTTGAGTTCCAGTCCTGACTTCCTTTGTGATGAATAGCAGCATGGAAGTGTAAACTCAATAAACCCTTTCCTCCCCAGCTTGCATCTTGGTCATGATGTTTGTGCAGGAATAGAAACCCTGACTAAGACACAATATCACTTAGGATAAATGCAATTCGTTCATTAAAATTATTAAATAAATCAATTCTTTTTTTTTTTTTTTTTTTTTTTTTTGGAAAAAGACAATAAAGATGACACTAACCAAAACAAACAGAGCCTCCCTTTAAAAATTATCTGAACAAGTATCTATGCCATCTGTCAATCACAGTTGCCCCACCTCTGGTCTCTTGTTTCTCTTGACTCTTTTCAGACTGTCCACTTTGTCTGCAGCTGAAGCCAAACCTGCAAGCCTGACTCTTCTGGCTGCTTTTTGTCTCTGAGCAAATGTTTTCTCTCTTCAGGCTTTAGGTCTCACCTCAGCTCCAATTACCTCTGAGTGTGTCATCATCTGTCAAAAATGTCAACCTATGCAGCAGACATTGTCACTTAGGTGATCCTGGCCCATCCAATTTGGGCCCATCACACTTGGCCCAAATGTGAATACAATATGACTCCCTTCTCTGGCCTTAATCATTTTCTCCTCTGATTCTCATTAAACTGTAATAGAGACAATCTTGTTTATTTTTATGTACCCGGGCCATAACAATGATGGTCATATGGATGGATAGATGAATGAATGAACAGACTAGTGTACACACTGAAGTCTTTGTGGAGACCATAAGCATCTCCATGCTACAGAAAGGGATCTAGAAGTTCTGAAGAGTTGGATTACTTTCCTCAGACAACACAGTAAGGATGATTTCAATCCTCTGGCATCTCAACAAGGATATTTTCTCTACACTTTTCATAGCTCTGTTGCTTTTCCATAGTTTTTCATCTTCTACACTTAGTTGATGGAC
This sequence comes from Uromys caudimaculatus, assembly GCA_028551405.1. Classification (NCBI taxonomy): domain Eukaryota; kingdom Metazoa; phylum Chordata; class Mammalia; order Rodentia; family Muridae; genus Uromys; species Uromys caudimaculatus. The sequence goes on along the minus strand of CM052717.1, from coordinate 1,691,210 downwards.
AAGTTCTCATCTCTTCCTCATATGAAACCTTAGTTCTTAGAGTCAGGCATATAACAATGACCTCCTAGGCAAAGTTACTTCCTCTCATACAATTTCCAACAGTTTACTCTGAACCTTACAGCCAGCATCTCACTACAGGCTTTGCTTAATCACCTGTTATGCCCATTCAGGATCATGAACCCCAAACGACCACCAAGGAGCCAATTCCAATGCAAGATGCAATCAATCACACTAGAGTCTTACTTATTCAAGCTGGAGCTTGGGCTAACCACCAACCCCAACTAAGCAGGCAGGGAGGGCAAAGCCCCGAGCCCAGTATCAAGCAAGCATTTACAGAGGCAAGCAAACAAGCACAGGGTATCCAGCTTGGCACACATCTGATTGGGGGTGGGGGGGGGATATTATGGAATTTGTTGTCCTTTAAAATGATTGACTGGTGCTGGGAGCAAACCATAAACTTAACTTATGCTTTCCTCCTGATTTGTGGTTGTCAGGGAGTGACTTGGAAACTAATGCTAGGTGCAGGCTTGTTGGTTAACTCGAGTTCAAGCTTAGGTCAGGTTCTCTAAGATGGAGCCTGAACCCAAGATGGGGTTGGTCTGGTCTCTCACACCTTCATCTTCTCCTCGGCTTCTCATCAAGTCTCTGCTTCCTCCACCACCTCCTACCTCTCTTTGTTTTTAATTACTTAACCTTTATTTTTATTCTTTATGTATGACTGTTTGGTCTACACATGTGTCTAATTAACTTATGTATGCCAGGCCCTCCTGAAGTCCAGAAGAGGATGTTGGATCTCCTATGATTGATGATTGTAAGCCATCATATGGCTCTGTGTTCTTATCCAATGAGCCAGCACCCACTGCTCTTTCTTAAGTCTTTTAATCTCTCTAACATCACAGTTGCTACTTCCTTTATTACTTACAATGTTCTTATCACTTCCTAAGTGTACTCTACTGAGTTTATTCCTTGGTCATCTGTCTGTTTGCAAATTCCCTTTTTTGGAGATTCCAAATCTTCCCAAGCTTATAGGCACAGGACTCCTCCTCACTCCAGACCTTCATCTTTAACAAAACAATTCCAATCAATGTTTGCTGTGTTGGCTCTGTAGGATGAAGCTGGACTTACCATCTCTGCCTGCTGTCCTGCATCCCAGCATCCTCTGTGTGATTGATCCCCTTGACTTTACTAATCATACAGATCACACATCAATCATGACATCAGTGATGGTTCTTCTGCGCTCCAGATCCTGTAGCTTCAAGGCCTATGGAATGCTGAGTTCTTTTGAATTTCGTTTGCAATGTTTAAGTAGGTCACTAAGTCACCTATAATCTGACTGCATGTCCCTATCTGAACTCATGTTGCATTGAGTCCCCAGCATATGTCCCTCATCACAGCCTAGCTGCTGTAGCTGTCTTTATGGCAGATTCCTGCTGTGGTCACTGTGATAGTTAATTTTATGTATCAACTGCATGGGATTAAGCATTCAGTAAATGCCAATGATAAAGTGCACTATTGCCCTGCTCTGTTTGCTGGAGAGGTAGCCTACTGAGTATATGGGCCGGCTAAGGAAGACTGTGGTGTCCTCCAATCACTGAGCTCCTAGAAGGAACAAAAGCCAATCTTCCCTCTGTATGTCCAAGAGCTGAGACGCTCTGCTTTTCCTGCCACTGGACAGCAGAATTAAGACTCTTGGGGTTGAGATTTCAAGATTTATATCCGGTTCACAAGTCTTCAGCCATGGCCTAAGAATTATACTACCAGCTTCCTTGGCTTCGAGGCTTTCAGAGTGGGACTGAGTTCAGCTACTGCTGTCCCAGGTTCTTCAGCTTCTAAATGGCCCAGTGTGGTACTTTTCAGCCTCCATAATCACAGAGTCAGTCCCCACAGTGAATCTCTTTTCTTCTATGTGTCTACCTACCCAGCTACCTATCTGAGATCATTAATTTAGATTGTCAATATAGAGATCTGATCATGGGGGATTTGAGCTAATTAGTGGAGTAATTCTTTCATGGATTCCTAAAATGATGGAATTACCATGACATGGGGACATCAGTCCGTGGGGACGTGTTCTTAGAGGACTGCTTCCAGGTTGCCGTGGTGTGAACTACCACTCCACCATACCTTCCTAGCCATGACTGGCTGACACCTCTGAAAACATGAGCCAAAATAAATAATTTCCCCTTTTACGTTCTCTTGGATATTTTTGTTACAGTAGCAAGAAAGCTAATTAACACAGTGCCATTTATCTATCATCTGTCTATCATGTCTATCTATAATTTTCTGTCATCTGTCTATCATCTACCTATCTAGCTATAATCTATCATCTATATCTATAATCTATCTATCTATATCTGCAATCTATTCTCTATCATCATCTAGGGATCCTGGCTCTCTGGAGAACCCTAAAAAATATAACCATGCAGAATCCCCTTACATAAAATGTACATCCTCAGGCAATCCAGATACCACCAGCCTTTCTGTTCATCTTGGAAACCAGCATTCGAGTTCTAGTCTCAGCTGGAGCCCACTTACTTGCTTTATCTCGTGACCATGGGTCTTTGAAGAACCTGATGCATCACAATCAGTGCGACAAATACACTTCCGCCTTAATTTCACGGTGAAGTGAAATTCTCTGAAAACAAAAACCAAGAGCACATTTTCTCTGAACCTAGTAGCACTTATGCCAGTGAGCTTCATGTCAGCAAACACTCAACATTTTCCTCCTTCAGACCAGTCACCACATAGCTAAAGGGAAGGCAAAACAGGTCATTTGCTCTATTTTGAGTCTTTTTTTTTTTTTTTTTTTTTTAATGCCATTGTGAGAGTTTGGATTTGAGCATAAAGCAGTGGTGCGGGTGGGGCGATCCTGACATTCCCCAAAATAAAACAGCAAAGGATGGAACAGAATAAAGTTTTAGGATTAAAAAACTGAAGATGAATGTAAGACCATTTGTATTCTCTTTGAGTCTACTATTCACATAATTTCTTTCTGAGAAGTCCTAAAGCTCCAATTTGCCCCAAGTTATAAAAGTTCCCATTCAAATCCTGAAATATAGGTTTCAGGATAACATATGTAATTGGCAGACTGGGGACTACCATTCTGAATGGAAGAATATTACCACATTTGTATGATTTTCTTAGGGAAAAAACTTAAGTAAACAATTAAATTATTACGTAATATATATACCTATTCTATTCTAAACTAAATGCTGGACATAGTGGTACATTACTTTTTCCCAGCATCTGGGAGGCAGAAGCAGGTGGATCTCTGTGAGTTTAAGGCCAGCCTGGTCTACATAGTGAGTTCTAGGGCTACTTAGTGAGATGTTGTCTAGTGAACAAACAAACAAACAAATAAATAATTAAATAAATTTAAACTAAGAAAAAGACCCAAGCAGAGAAGTCATCATTCACATTTATCAAAAAGATCTCCTTTAATTTATTAAAGAGAACAAGATAGGAACATCTCCACTTTAAATAAATATGATCTCAACGTATAAGAAATAGAAATTTACTCAAAACATAAACATAAATCTTCCTAAAATGATATTCTTCTTTTATCAGCCAAATACACTCAGGGGTAAATAAAAGCTTTCTAAAAATCCCTGCTTGTATATACATCCAAATTACTATCAAAGGCTGGAATTTGCAATCTTAGAAATGGATGAACAAATATATAAACAAATATATTACAAGTACTTTATCATTAAGGACCCTTAATACTTGTTTAATCGTCAATAATAACTAGATATAGCATGTTTTGAAGTATAGCTATAAAAACATTCGTAAAACAAATCGAAATTTTGTTATCGACAATAAAGACGCAATAAGAAACAAATTACAGCTGGGCAGTGGTGGCGCACGCCTTCAATCCAAGCACTTGGGAGGCAAAGGCAGGTGGATTTCTGAGTTCGAGGCTAGCCTGGTCTACAGAGTGAGTTCCAGGACAGCCAGGGCTCCACAGAGAAACCCTGTCTCGAAAAACCAAAACCAAAAACAAAAAAGAAACAAATTACAGTAGAAATTCTTCACTTATTAGAAAATTAGTGCTTCCCTGACCGGGAATCGAACCCGGGCCGCGGCGGTGAGAGCGCCGAATCCTAACCACTAGACCACCAGGGAGCTTGTAAGACTTCTTTCTATTGTTTTATTTGGTTCATTTAAAGTGTTGGGTGCACTTCCAAGCACTAGAGGGCAGATTTTCTCTGAATTGTTTGCATGTACTCTATTGCTATAAAGAATGAGCACCGGAAACTGGGGCTCTTTTTCGACTTTCCTGCGAACCCGACAACAGCCCCTAGGAGGGACCCTCGAAACCTGATCCCCTTCTGCCTGCGGTGCTGGAGATGTCCTGAATTTCTCCTACTATTGCGTTCCATGAAACTATTTCTATGCCTCGGCTACTGTAAGCTTTTGTCCAGTTCTTGCCTTTTGCTTGTTTTCTTAACCCTCTTAGACACTTGTTTCAAATCTAACCTGTCTCTATTTGTATCTTTGTATCTTTTTTCCTGTCACGTGAATAATAAGTGCCACTAATACCAACAAAAGTGACAAAGAGGACCCCTCAAAGCCATTAGTGTGTAAATGTAGGCACTGAAGGGCGTATCACACGTAAACTAATACATGTACATATATAACTATATATTATATATATATATATATATACATGCACACGTGTATATGTATATATCACGTGATCGTGTCTTATTTGCATATGTCATTTTGGTTAACGAAGCTATTAGCACTGGTGTGACTACTGTGAGCTATCCTCACAGTCCTCAGAAGATTCCTGTCTGGGCAGTCGCTTCAATGTATACTAACACAGCCAGGAAACTGGAATTGCCAAGAGTTCAAGAACCTCCAAGCAGCCTTCATCTACAAACCCTCAAGAAATGCAAGCCAAGAGGAATGTAAGCCAAGGGCCCCACTGTGCAGCAAGGTGAAAAGGGGCACGACAGACATGACCCCGCGAAGAACTGGCTCCCCAGAGCATCCAGAGCCACTGATGTCACGCAGAATCAGCTGAGTTGGGTTTGACTACAGTCTCTCCTTTTCTAGCAAGTACTTCAGATGATGATTAAATCATTGATATAATCTAAATTATTTAAATACACAAACAGGAAGATTAGAGGAAATCGCTAAGATTAATTACTAAAGTATCACCAAAAGAAATGTCCAGACTTTTTTTTTTTAATACAGCATCTCATTTTTTTGAGACAAGTCTGCAAGCCCTGGGTGGCCTTGAATTTACAGAGATCTTTCTTCCTGCCTCTGCTCCTAAAAGCTAGGGTTCAAGGCCTGTGCTAACCCTATATTGTAGTTTTAAATTTAATTTAATTTTATTATTTTATTGTTTGTTTTTCCAGACAGGATTTCTCTGTGGACCCTGGCTGTCCGCGAGGCTGTCTCAAACTCACAAAAATCCGCCTCCCTCTGCCTCCCAACTGGGATTAAAGGCATGTGTGCCCTGCCACCATTGGCCCCTTGTCCTACTTTATATAGAAAATGCAATCCCACGTTGCCAAACAATTTGAGTAGACCAATATCATGTGAACCTGTGCAGTGCATTCAGTGCCTTTCAGAGTGTCTCCAGGGCCCTGAAATGCAGCTAGTACTAATTTAGAAGTGATTCAAGTGTTGAATTCCCATTGGCTTTTCAAACCTTAGTGTAAAGAAATAAAATCTCAAGACCTTTTAAACATTGATCCTTTTTAAAATGATAATATGGTTCTATTGAATACATAAAATGATGACATTTGGGTTTTGGGTTTTTTTTTTTTTTAACTATTCTAATGTAGCTAATATTTCAAGTTCTGTGTTTAATATAACTAACTGAATATTTTAAGCTTGATTAATGTTATAGTAATAAGCTAGATTCACTAATGGCTAGTATTTTGCCATGTTTGTTTGTTTTTTTCCTGAGCCATTTGTGGTTATTGCGATGTCGTGGTAAATATTTTAACACTTATCATCTCATAAGAACTAGCAGTAAAATGATCAACTCAGGAAATCTGAGTTCAATATGATGCTTTTATTATAAGATCAATAATCAAAAGTTTCAGTTGTCCTGAAATATCCTTTATAGTCTTTTTTAATATTCAGTTTCATTTCTTTAATATGTAAGCTTTGATTTTCTTTTAGCAACATTGATTTTTTTTTTTTTTTTTTTTTTAAATAATGGAGGGCAGTTAATTTGGAAAGTCTCTCAACCTAAATATTTCTTTTGGCAGGAAACCTACCATAAATGATACATTTTCTTCAGTACTTGTTATCAGAACAAATTCAGTGCCAGCTCTCTCACTCACTTGTAATGTTGTTTACTCCAGGACAGGAATGCCTCATCCATGCATGTCCCCAGAGCAAGGCTATAGTCATCTGAGATGAGAGAATCTCAGTTGAGAAAATGCATCCATGAAGTCAGTCTATAGGCAGCCCTGTAGGGCATTTTCTTAATTAGTGATTGACTTTGGGAAGGCCCAACACATTGTGGGTGGTGCACCCTTGCACTGGTAGTCATGGATTTTATAAGGAAGCAGGCTGAGCAATCCATGAGGAACAAGTCATCCATCAGCACCCTGCCCCATTCCCAGCATGGCCTCTGCATCAGCTACTACTTCCAGGTTCCTGTCCTGTTTGAGTTCCTGCCTTGACTTCCTTCAGTGACAGACTATGATGGGGAAGTGCAAGCTAAAAAACAAAAAACAAAAAAATCCTTTCCTCCCGAACTTGCTTTTGGTCATGGTGTTTCATCATAGCAGTAGTAACCTAATAAGCGTGTGTCCTACTGTGAGATGTAGGACACCATCTTACATAGCAAAAGAACTTCATGGGTGATTAAATATCTTGTGAAGGAGAAAATTCTCCTGGATCACCTTCAGAGGACTACAAATCATCATGTGTCCCTAAAAGTGAAAGAGGGAGGCAGGAGAGTGCCCAGGTGATGTCATAGGAGACTCAAGTAGCTATTTTTTTTCCTTTTTTATTTATTTATTTTATTTTATTTTATTTTTATTTTTTGATACTTCATTTACATTTCCAATGTTTCCCCCTTTTTAGGTCTCCTCTTTAGAAATCCCCTATCCCCTCCCCCTCCCCCACCTCTATGACGGTATTTCACCTGCCACCCACCCACCCACACACTCCCTTATTCCCACCTTGACATTCCCCTTTACTGGGGTCTCTAACACCCTCAGGCCCAAGGGCCTCTCCTCTCCCTGATGGCCAGCAAGGGCCTCCTCTGCCACATATGTGCTCCGAGCCATGGGTCCCTCAATGTGTATTCTTTGGTTGGTGGTCCAGCCTCCAGGAGGACGGGGGGGGGGGGGGTCAGGCCAGTTGACACTGTTGCTCCCTCCATGGGGCTGCAAACTCCCTTAGCTCCTTCACTCCCTTCTCCAACTCCTCCATCTGGGACCTCACTCTCAATCCAGCGGTTATTGT